>UFQX01000489.1:187473-248024 GCA_900497675.1 Arapaima gigas | reverse complement strand
GGGGGGGGGGGGGGGTCAAACAGGCCGCATAATTTCCACGGTGCTCACTGTGAGGTGAGGAGTGAGCGCAGCAGCACCGGAGAGTGGAAGTGAGTCAGTGTCACACACGCCAGCCGCCACCGGAGGAAATGACCTCCAGCCAATCGGAGACCTGTTGCTGAGCAGCAAGATGTTGAATTAAAACGTCATCTAGTGTCCTTCCACCCCCACGCGTTTTTTTTTTTTTCAAGGCCTCTTTTTTAATTCAATTACTCAACAGTTCCTGTTCAGTAGTAGGACAGCCTTACTGTGCTGTGTTCCGTGTGGGCTGAATTTACCTAGCGGTTTACACCCTTATTACTGAGTTTACCACGTTTGGTTCATACATGACTCGTGGTGAAGCGTGTTAGAGACTTCAGAAGGTCAGCGCTCGGTGGGACCATTGTGGGTCTCTGCTCATATCTAGGTACAGTGACTGAATGGCGATCTTGTAGAACGTGACGGTTTTTCGTCAAATGAATTTTGCATTATGTGTCTCCTTTTGAAAATAGGCAGGTTTTTTACCTGTAGTTAAGCACGGCCTCGTGTCTGAAAAATCATTTTACTGTGACCTTTAGGCTTGACTGGAAGGGGAATGTCCCCGTGGTGGTGGCTGTGACCGCCGATGTTCTGAAGAGGCGAGTGCGGAGTGGAAGTGACCCTCTTAACTGGCACTGGGTGTTTCTTACCAGAAGGGGGCAGTTTACTGCAGCGACAGGGCAGAAATCCCCCGTGCCTGCAAGCACAGGTAGCGTTCACCTGTGATGGAGGGCAAAGATGCAGAGTGTGTACATGTACGCATGCGTGTCTATTTCAGCGTGTGTGTCCGAGTCCTCCACTCGGTCCCTCTTACACGAACCTGCACTCAGAAACCACAGTGCCTTAGATTATTAACATTATTGCTTAGGAGGACAACCAGTTTCCACAGAATGAAGGTAAGCAACATTTTAATATTACTGTACTGTATTAATATTTTATACAGCAACTTTTAAAAGGAAACCTTTAACATGAAATATACCACACCGATAAAGAAGGGGAAGAAGTATATCATTCTGGAGTCCATTCAGTTTTTGAAGGTTATTATCTCATTTGCTGTCTTTAGAAAACTACAGACATCTGGGGGTTATAGGGTGCATTTATTAATAGTTTGTGGCTGTAATTTTTTTAGTCACTTGTATTTTGATATATTTGACAATTTCACTTACAATAATGTTTGTTAAATATACATATCTTTCATTGTATCTATATGTAATATAATTATAAATATATCTAATTATAGGGCATATGTGCTTTCAGTCACTATAGTATTTGATAATAAGTGGCATTAAGGTCCTTTAAGCCCTCAGTTGGACCCTGGGGCTTCGTTGCCAGGAGTCGGGTTGCTCTCATTTTAGTGTGAGCCACACATGACTGCACCGAGAGCCCTGGCCTGGGATGTCAGGTGTCATGTTCACGCCCTCTTTTTCAATCTGAGTCTCAGTTCAGTGGATTATGAAAAGGGGGTCATGGAGGTGAACACTGGATAAGGCGGGGGACGTTTTCCCGCACATTTTTGGCGGATTCTATCTCACGCTGGCGCCAATGGTCAACGCTGTCCCAGTAAGACACACCTCTGAGACACACCCTCAGGCTGCCCAGTCCCCTTGTTTCCTGCTCACCCTTTTTCAGGAAGGAGGTGGTATATTCCATGATTGTGGCACACCTGTTGCATTGGACCAGGATTTCGTACAGGGCTTGTGAGGGGGGTGTGATGGTCAGCTGTGGTTGGCTGTTAGAGCTGTTGACCTCTTTGGCATGTGTCCTGAAATAGCAGGTGATTTATGGCTTGTGGAAGACAGACAATGGGCACCTGCACGAGCCAGGTCCGGGCGGGCTGTTCAGAAGTGGCAAGTCACAGCGTGGACCAACTGATACCGGTGTCGGTCACTGAGATCTTTCCCTGTGGGCCATGTCACCAACACGCAACGCTGGAGACCCTCTAACCTCAACTGTACTGTGAAACTTAGTGTGTCTATATCAATGTGCTCTTCTTAACACTCATTTTATCAGCAGGGTCATCTTGTATAAGCAGAGCTGAATAAACTTCATATTAGAGTGTTTTGTACTGTTGTTTCTGCACTTTTAAAAATACTAATGTGCTCTGTTTATCTCAACTGTAAATCACACTGGACAAAAACACCTGCCAAGTAGACCGACATATAGTAGTGTACATACAGACAGATAGATACATACATACAGACATATGTACACACATTGATTGACTGACAGACACAGTCTGGACCGGTCGTGTTCCTATCAGGTCACAGAAACCCTCCTTTTAGCTTCACAAGGACACGGAAGGTCACTGGTTTTTTCTAAGCTTGCCCCCAGTGGAAACGACCCTCTGTCCCTTTTAGAGAGGTGTGTGTCGCTCTCTGTGCCGCTCTGTGTGCGTAGTATGCTGTGTGAGTGAACCACTCCGTGTGTCACTCTGTGTATGTGTGTGTGTCTCTCTCTCTCTGTAACCCTCCATGTGGAGAAGATAAACAGGCTGTGTGTGGTTTCCCTTCAGTCCTCCACCAGGATCTGCTTCTCTCATTCAGACCTGCTTCCACCGCTGCAGCAGATTGCTCTGCTCTCCTCTACCTGGTATTCACCTGTGACTTTGTGAACTTGGAGGTGCTCTCCACGGGTGTGGACACCTCCCAGCAGAACAGGACGAGGTCACAGCCCCGTGTCGGGCACTTGGAGACATGCCGGCTGGGTTTCAGCAGCTTGGAGGGGAGGTAATGTGAACAGCCCTGCAAAGTCAGACCTTCGGCAGGCTGGAATAATGTTTTTATTAATGTAGTTCATATGAATCAAAAACAAGAACATGTCTGCATTTGAAAAAAACATTAGCATGTGATTATAAACTTGGTAGTATCCTATACACATGTATTGCCTACAGTGGTGTCAGAAAGTATGTGAATCCCTAATGTAAATTTCAGGTTTCTATTGGTACTATAAAGTCCTCGCTTATTTAAAATGGAAATGTTCTGTACAAAACTTCATGTGCACAAGTAAAGATTTTTTTTGTCATAAGTGTCAATAAGTGATGGTGCTCCAAGGTGCTACAAGTTCCTCTTGTGTCGTGACATTGTGTGGTGTATTTTACCTTCTTCTCTCTGGGTAAAACTAAAGTGACCTGATCTCTCATCTATATCCAGGAGAAAGTTGCTCCCTGATTGGTTAACCAGGTGTGTTTTTTTTTTTTCCCTCGGCTCATTGCACTCACCTGACGTCTACGCAAATGTACCCCGGCGTTCCTTCATTTGCTTCCAGGCGCTGATTTCTATTTAACGTTTTTTTGTTCTGCTACAGGCATCATTTGATTTGGAGGATGCAAATTCTTTTTAGAAAAGTTCTGATTGGTTGTGAGCAAAGAAGGACTTCAGAGAACAAACGTGACATTTACAGGACTAAACTGGAGACGACATACTTTATACGAGCACCGCATATTGTTTGAACATGATTCGTACTCCATCATAACTTTAATTGCACCAAAACAGTTGATTCCTTCTGTTCTTTATGAAAACTTTAATATATTTCTCAGTAACTACCAATCATAATACATGTAATCGAAAGCAATTTGTAAAGCAATTGTTTTTTCTTAATCTTACAAATGCTCAGTATAATGCATATTTATAAGATACTTAGTAAATGAATAATAAATTTATGAAAGTGCTCAGTTCTTTCTGAATCACCCTGAATATTTACATTTAGTCAGGCATGTGATACAGTTATCTGATGCATATCGTACTTTTCTTCAAGGTGACTTATAAAATTACCTATTTATACACCAGGGTAATTTTTACATTTTTGGGGTCAGCACCTTGACCAAGGGCACTGCAGCAGAGCAGTTTTTTGTATAAACTGAATCCATTATACATCCATGCAACATACAAAGATTTTTTTGTTCTTTCCCGATCATTGTGTTTTCCAGTGAGGGCTCACCTTTAAATTTTAGCTCAAGATTTTATATTTCTGATTTTGACTGCTCACACAACATGTTGAACAGACTGAACTGTGGTTGGGACTGATACTGGTCATTTTGGCAGGTTAAAACCAAGTGTTTTCCATCACTTGGATCGCATCCTTGTAGCTGTACGGACTGCAGGTATGGAGGTGTTTCATATTTTCACACATCATCACGTTGGGCAAATACTTCCACTGCCCTGCACTTCTATAAAACTGACGTCAGCAGTTATCTAAACCAATATTTTGCTTGGCTCAGAGCAGAAGCTTGGTTTTGGATCATGAGACATGTTTAGTTTCCATCCAGTTATTTATGAGACACAGTGTGAGACTTAATCGCAACAAACCCGTTACCCAGTGTTTCACATATAATGTCATTCTGAAGTCTTCCACTGGTTTCTAGTCTCCCACCGGTTTCCGGTGGTAAGTTTTTGCCATTTAATTTATTTAATTTTTTAAACATCATCCCACTGTGCAGTACTGTGAGAATCTCTCTCCCGGTCCCTTTAACTGAAAGTGGCTCTGGATCCCATCTTTTAGTCCCTCCCTCTGTTCTGTTTACTGAACACAGTCTGCCTCTTCAAGGTCAAAAATGGCAAAATTCACACCAAGGCCTTTCTTATGAGGCCCACATTTCTTTGGCAAAATATTTAATAAACAGATGGGATAAAAAAGAGTTCTTATTTCTGTATTTCGTAATACTGGTATCAACACAATGTTTCATACACAGTAGAACTCATATTAAAATATATACACAACTTTACAATATAAAGAAAAAATGAATAATGTCATTTTTCAAAAGTTCAACTTGTGCATTATGTGTTGCAGAATGCAAATCTATAGTTTAATGGAATAAATAATACTGTTTTTTTAAAAATTATTTTATGCACGGTGTACAAATCACAAGGCTACGTCTATTACAGGTTGTTTAAATTTATATGTGTAGGTAAAGAGGAGAGAAGAGGAGGGAAACCCCGTAGGTCCTGTGACCCCTGTCAGTCAGTGTGGGGACAGCTGTGTGTTACCTAATGGATAAGAGCAACTCAGGCCTCACACTCCCCGGGAGCACAGTGTTGACTCACTTGGGTCCAGTAGACCCTTCAATAGATCCCCCCTTGTGACCTTCACTGTTAAATATAGCAGGACGTTCATGTGTGTACAGTTCACAGGGCAAAGTGCACCTTGTGGCCGGCAATTCTGTTCCCAGCAGTGGATGTTATTTCTTCTACATGTGGTAGAAGAATGCAGTACAGCGAAGTCCACTGAGGTCCAGGGGTGCTTGGAGGTGGTCACTCCTGCATGTTATTCATCACAGAGACACACAGAGAGAAACAGGATTGAGTGACATTGTTTGTGGTGTCCAGTGGGATGTCACCCGTGAAGTCCAATGTGGGGTCCTTTCCAACTATAGTAACCGACACAACTGTGTGTTTCTTTACAGACAGTCACTGGAACCCTTGCCCTCTCGGTGTTCACTGCGGTTCTGGGATCCCTCCAATTTGGCTACAACATTGGAGTCATCAATGCTCCCCAGAAGGTAAGAGCTCTTTAAAATAAAACCCTTCAGTAAGTTCTCCCCCAAAAATACAGCATTTGAAAAAAGGTCTAAAACGCAGAGAATAGGGGTACAGGGTTCGGCAATACTGAGTACATTTACTTCTCTGCTTGTACTTGATCAAATTTTTGGAGAAATCGTCCTTTCGAGGTAGTTTCTGAGAATGATCCTTTTTATTTTTATTCAACTATCTTTGTGAAAAAAATGTACTTATACTCTTACATTTCTGTTTCTCTGTTCTTGTTACTTTTGAATTTTTCTCGTTATATGTTTGACTTTGTCACTACAAAACCAAACCACCTTTACTGTGATGCATGAATGACACCTCTTCTCTGTCAGTTGCGGATCTCGATGGACATTTTCAGCTTGCAGTCATAGATCTTCTCCAGAGAGCCGAGCAGCTCCATTTAGGGCGAAATACTATGTCCTCAAACTGAGCCTATGAAAAATGAACAATTACATAATTTACTGTCATTCTGCTGACACTTTTTTCTAAAGCAGTTACATACTGTTTATCCACCACTGACTGTTTAATGACATATAAAGTGTAAAACTCATATGATCCAATCTGTGTATTAATATGATAAAGGGTGAACTTCTCTCCTTGCAGTGAGACCACTCACAGTGCTGGGTTTCCTCTGACCTTTACTGACAACCTACTTATTCGTGAATAAGGGAAGTGATAACAGAACTCACTATCTTTAGTGAGATAATACGGTTTTTTTAATATTGTGAGAGTCGAATTTCACGAGTTACTCTAAATTGTTCTTGAACTGAGTTATTTACTGAGTCACTCCTATTATATACATATTTAAGTACATGCACTATGCTAACAGAAATAGTATTCAGCATGTTCTTAGCATGTCAATAATAAGTGAAATGTGAGAAAATAACTGAAACTAACACAGCTTAACACAATGGCTAATTTTATTTAAATACATGCAAAATATTAGTGGTTTGAAGTACTTCAGTTTATTTATAACCTACTGGATAGTTGCACATGAACATCTAAATGCAGAACTGAAAGTTGTAGAAAGTGCACGGTTAATGCTAACACATTTTAATTTACATATTATTAGTAAACGAACTACAAAAGTCTCATGAACAAGAGACTATGAGGGTCAGCAGTGGCAATGGCATAGATGTATTGTTTGGAGGTTAACCAAACGTTTGTATCCAGGCTTGTATTGGGACAAAAGTTCACCTATGATAATGTGTTTGACCACTAGTTCTGTGCACTTGTTTGCTATTTAGAGTAAATTAATGTTGAATGTAACATTTGAATACTGTGACAACAGAATGTTCCCATATATAAACTCAATTTTATAATAAAACTCGCTCTACTTTAGTCCTACTCCTATTTATGAAACTTCACTGCACTCCACTGGAACCAGCAGTCTGGTCATGGGTAGGTTATCCAGTCTAAAGGGTATGATGGCCACACATCCACCTACATTTCACACATGCTTTGTCATTTTTGCCTGCAAAAGGATGCCCATGTCAGCGTGCATGGAATCCACATGCAAGCTGAAAAAAACATGTTACGATAAAGTGGTGCAATTGTCATGTTTTGTGGCCAGATTGCTAACAAGCTCTGCTAGCTTTCTGACAAGAACTTCTTGTCATCATCTGCAGTAAAGGACCACCTAACCAGCTGAGTTAGCCAGCATTAAGTAACTACCAAATCAAATAGACCTAATAAGCAAAGCAAGTTCAATGACTGTGACTAACCAGGTATAAAAATTATTCAGTTGTATAAATGGGTAGATAATTCTAAGTAGATCAGTTAATAAACCGGAAACTCTATTTTAAGTTGCACTGGACAGAGGTCCCAGGTAACAGTTGATGTTGTCAAGTGTTGTAGAGTTGATGTCGACTCCTTGACACTCTGTGGATAGTCACCTTGAATTGGGTTTGGTCTTCAGCCAGACGGCAAATCTTTGATAGAGCGTTGTCCATAGCGGCAGTTATTGTATCAGTCCATCACATTGCAGGTCTTCGTCTTTTGTGTTGACCTTTAACCTTGCCAAACACGATCTCCTTCTCCGGTCATCTTTCTCTCTGCATGATGTGTCCAAACTATGAAAGCTGATGCCTTGTCATTTGAGCTTCCAGGGAGAGCTTACAATACTGATGCGTTTGTTTTGCGACAGTCCACGTTATATGCGATGTTCTCCACCAACACCGTGGTTCAAAGGCATTGATTTTCTTCCTATCTTATTACTTCACTGTCCAACTTTTGCATCCATATAATGTTATTGAGAATAATAAGCCAAACAAGTTGAATCTTTGTATGCAAATGAAATCTCTGCACTTGTGAATCTTGTGATGGTTCTTCATGGTCGCTCTGCCGGAAACAATTTGATTTCTTCACTGCTTGTCCTCTCAGTCAGATTAATAATAATTCATAATTATAGCCTTTTAATTGTTTTATAAATGTTTACCTGGTGTAACCGGCAATCTCTAATTTTATAGGAATTGCAAATTGAATTTATTAAAAAGCCGTATAAAAATTTTTTACTTACATTAAAAATGTATAATAAAGTTTATATTGAACATTGAACATCTGAA
The DNA here is from genome assembly GCA_900497675.1 of Arapaima gigas. Lineage (NCBI taxonomy): Eukaryota > Metazoa > Chordata > Actinopteri > Osteoglossiformes > Osteoglossidae > Arapaima > Arapaima gigas. Next base: position 239,884 of record UFQX01000489.1, on the reverse strand, counting down.
CATTAAAACTGTAATCTGAAACCAAATGTCTTGATACTTAAAGTTTTTTTGGTACATAATACTTTTCATTCTTACTAAGGCAGATTTTGGGACAAGTGCAATTAGTTTTACTTGAGTATTTTTTAAAAGACAACACTTTTGCTTTATTCACCTGTTGCTATAAACCAGCAACACAGCAGTCAGTCTCCTTGCAGGACAAAGCATTATAGCCTGGGTACGATCTCAACTACATGCTTGCGTTAATTTGACAATGTCAGTAGTTTATTTCATTTGCATTTATCGGTGTATTAAATACGCATCAAACCAGAGGAATGATAGAACAAGACCAGGTGTGCAAAAACAAAGACCTGGAAATGCTGCTCTGGTCTCTGGTTTACATTAGATTCAGGTACAGCCACCAGGTCTGTGTTTGGACACGTGCAGCTGCAGCATTTAACAGTCATTTTTGTTCATGTGACTTTGCGTGGTGCCCCACTAATGCTGCCCCGATGGTGTCATTAGTACAAAGACAACATTTACACCTTTGCAGATGCGACGGAAAAAATGACCAGCAGGTCAAAACCGGAGTTTGTTACAGAAGCACTGCGAGAGAAAAGGCGTAAGCGGTGGGGTGAACTTTGAGCCAAAGGGACAGTTACACTAATGTCAACACAAGGCAGCGTATGCGCAGCGTGCAGCTGTGGAAATGGCGCCCACCCAAAAATAGCCCCAGGATCTCACCGTTCTGTCTGTCCTGCCAGCTCCGGAGTCTGCTGAACGAAGGAAAGAGCTCCCAAATCTGGTGTCACGGGAAAGATGGCTATTTTGGGGATGGGGGGGGGGGCTCATTCATTGACATGCAGGAGAGGTATCATGGATTCACACAGGGACACGCTGAACCACACGAACTTTCCTTTCATACTGTCTTTCTCAAAAGACACTCGTAGCCCAAGTGGCACCTGTCTCCGGGTTAACGTTTGAACTGAAGCAACGTGTGTAAACCACTGTCCTGTCTGACCTGACCGACACTTGTTCTCAAGCAGGACATGAAACCCACTCCACCAAGGATCCACGTCATTTAAACGTCTTTCTTCAGATTATATAGAAAAACAGTACAAAAGATTTTGGGGATGTTTTCAGAAATGCAGACGTGCAGTTGGTGCAGTTGAGAGTGAAAATATGCTTTGCAAAATGATGATCTAATCGGACCAATTAGAACAGGTTTACATGACAGACTTGTACCTTATTCTGTGAAATACCACACTTAAGATGGTTTTTATTAGTGGCCAGCGTCCAAAGATTCTTTCCTCCTTGCTCCCTAATTGTCTTATAGGTCAAATTTGACATCATCTGGATGGATGATGGACAGATACTCCATGTGTACTACACTGTGTTTTTGTTGTCTTACGATGACCTTGTCTGAGTGAAAACTCAGCCCTCCCCATGTTTCCTTTTCCAGCCAGTAAATTGAAGAAGCCCTGTCCTTTTTCATTGGACTGAGCCTGGACATGGTCTTACTGACTCTCTGTGTTCCTCAGATTATCGAGCAGGACTATAATGCCACATGGGTCCACCGATATGAAGAGCCCATTCCCCAAGGCACCCTCACCTCCTTGTGGTCCCTTTCAGTGGCCATCTTCTCTGTGGGGGGCATGCTGTCCTCCTTCTGCGTGGGATTCCTTTCTGAATGGCTGGGCAGGTAGGAGACACTTTCATTTGCATGAACTATATAGTGGTAGGTTTAGCTTGGGTTTAAATTACCATGTTCTTCTGTTTGGTCTAAGTTGTCAATAAAAAACATGCCGAAATTCTCTCCTTAATTATGTGGTTGTTACTGAAAAGTTGCAGTAAGCGTTCCTATCCGGGTCCACCAAATACTGACCAGGGTTCCTGGGGTAATTCAAGCAGTGAACAAAACTGAAACCAAACTGAGTGTCGGGGGAAGAAAATCAATCGCTGAGAAGACAGTTTATTTTGACCCGCCACCCCCTGCCCACCCTGCCGTTCCCCCCGGCCCAACTCCAAATCCCCTTGCCAGGAGAAGACAGACAGAGGCCACAGAGGCCTGTCATATGATCCATGCTGAGTAATTCACACTCAACCAGGAACGGCCACTTTTAAGGATTGGTCACCTCAGAACCAACAAAAAACGTTTCCTTAAGCTGTGGACCAATAGTGTGACTTCTTTCAATAAATAAACAAAGCTACAATTAATCTCTATCTTTGGACGCAACGGTCTTTTGTTACAGTCCTTCCCTCTAGTGGTTGATGACTGTTACTGCAATGTGAAACAATGACATCGATCGTCTCCCGTATCAGCGGTTAGAAGACATTATTATTTCTACGAGTCATTCTCAACATAACGACATCCCATCCATCTATTATCCCAACCGATACGCCGTGGTCAAAGCTGCGGCGGTACAGCATCTATTGTGGAGTCACTGGACACCAGTTTAGGAAAAAGCACACTGGATGGGACACCAACCTACTGCAGAATGGTCTCACACACACACACACACACACACACACACACACTAAAGGCAGTTTGGAATAACCGTTGCTCCTGAATCACATAACTTTGCACTAGGGGATTAAACCAGAGCACTCAGAGGAAACCCACAAAGGCAGGGAGAACATGCAAGCTACACACAGAATGAACCAGATTTGTGGAGCAGGGGCTCTACTTGCTGTGCCACCCATAAAGACCATCTGTCCTCTTAATAATAAAACAGTAAACTAGCACTAGTAAAGTACCATGTGCCCTACTGCAGGGAGGCAGGTTTGAGTCCCATTGTCAGTAACATGTCAAGCTGACTGTCAGATGTGAGGCGGCCCGGTGAACATCAACTTGTCAGTGAGGACTGGACCCGGACCATGTGGCTCATTCCGTGCACATCAGAGAAAGTGTCTGTTGGGGTTCATTCCTCGCAGTTCTGCATGAGATACAGCTATAAGGGGGAGACGTAAGAGAATAGAAAACAACTACAACCAAACTGTGAGGAATATTGGGCTAAATGAAACATACTTTTTAAGGACTCTTGGTAAAATGCAAAATGCATACAGGTTTTGGTTTTTACAGATACATATAACCAGTATGTTACTCTTTGTTCTGACAGGAGGAAAGCTATGCTTATCAACAACTTGTTGGCGTTCATCGGGGGAGGCATGATGGGCATGTCCAAGATCAGCCGCTCCTTTGAGATGATGATCCTGGGCCGCTTCGTCATTGGCGCATATTGTGGTCAGTCCTTTAGCTCAGACACACGACTCAAAAATGTTATGAAAATCATACTTGCAATGTGTGAAGATATTTTAATATGCAGGATATAGAATTTTTTTGATCACTGGATGTCACATGATCTGGTGGTGAGGAATAATTAACATGGCTGCTGCCATCCTGCTGTAAAAAAGGATCCTGTGGGAAACAATAAGATCTCTCCTTGCTGCATGGCTCCCTCCTTGATCCCACCATCCTCCTTCATCTGTCCACCTCTCAGGGCTGGCGTCTGGCCTGGTTCCCATGTATGTGGGAGAGATTGCTCCCACCAGCCTGCGAGGGGCTCTGGGAACCCTGCACCAGCTGGCCATTGTTACTGGGATTCTTATAGCTCAGGTACCGCCAGCTCCAATGGTGTGAAGGCGCAGCTGACAATGGTATCCCTTTTGGTAATCCCATTGCTTCTGCCATCACGTCATCCCCCTGTTCTCCCCTCTTCTCTAGATCCTGGGCCTAGAATCCCTTCTTGGCAGCCAGGAGCTGTGGCCTGTCCTCCTAGGGGTCACGGTGTTGCCCACGGTGTTGCAGATGGCATTACTGCCCTTCTGCCCTGAGAGCCCCCGCTACCTGTACATCATCTGCTGTCAGGAGCACCATGCCAAGAGTGGTAAGGGTATCCTGCTGAACATGGGGTTCAGCAGCAGATGAGGGATGTCACAACTTGCCATTCTGATGGCACGTTTATCGTCTAGTTCTAGTTGAAAAGGAGAACGGTGTCCTATCAGTCTGCTTGGCAACAGCGTGGCCATGCTGGCGCTCCCCGACACAGCCGAACCGACTGTTGTCGCACCACCTTTCTGCAGGTCTCCGGCGGCTCACTGGCCGACAGGAGGTGGGCGATATTCTGACTGAGATGAAGGAGGAGAAGAGGAGAATGGACATGGAGAGGAAGGTCTCTATTGCTGAACTCTTTCGCTCTGCTCTCTATCGGCAACCCATCATCATCGCCATCCTGCTCCAGCTGTCGCAACAGTTCTCTGGGATCAACGCTGTGAGTTTTGAGGGTGGGGAAGCTGGGAGTACTGGGATACAGCAAAGACTTGGAGAGTAGCGATGGAGTAAAATTGAAGTGAAGAGCTGAGAGAAGGAATTTTCATAACTGAATTCGTGGAAATTGTGTCTTTCTCACAGCTGGGCCTCCTTCATTCTGTGCGATTTACTCCTCCTCCCCCATACAGATATTCTACTATTCCACGAGCATCTTCCAGAAGGCTGGAGTGCAGAGTCCCATCTACGCCACCATTGGAGCTGGTTTTGTCAACTGTGCCTTCACTATTGTCTCAGTAGGTTATGGACATGAGAGCAACACCACATCAGCTTTAACTGCAAGGAATTAGGTAGACCATATAGAACACCTGACAAAGATTGTTCCACTTCCTGAAACTAGCTTTTTAAATAGATAGCATTTTATGTCCAGGTCATTAGTTTAGTTTTTTCCACTTTCCTTCCTTGCTGGATCATTTCCACACAGTTTTCAGGTACGTTTAGGTCAGTATCTCACTGACCAACTAGACATAGTTCTCATGGAATGGCATGCCTCTGAAGTGTGCCTCAGTGCTCTGGTTCAGATGGCCATGTACTCCGTCGAGGTCACTAACTCTGTGACAAGCAACGTAGCCCCACCCCATCACATCTGTACTTAAAAATACTTGGCAGTTGGACAAAAATATTTGAAATCATACTGGCCCATAACATTGACCTCCACTCTTCAAAAGTACAGTTTCTATCTTTTAAAGGAAGTCTGGTTTCAATCAAACTTAACTGTTTTACTGGTATTGCAAAATTATATCTATAACGTTTCTACCAGAGGGGAAAATGTTGAAGGTACGGCACAGGGAGCCTGACATCGCTTCTTCGGTTGAATCAACAGCTCTTCCTAGTGGAGAGGACAGGGAGGAGGACACTCCACATGGTGGGACTGGCTGGCATGTGCATCTGTGCTGTCGTCATGACCGTGGCACTCTCGCTGTTGGCAAGTGCTCTTAAGGGTCTCCGTGCCATTTCGATCCACTAAGATGTTTCAGCAACTGCTGCGCATTTAAGTTGAATGTTGTCTTTTAGAGATAGGAGCCAGTTGTCCATTTGTCATTGTCTAAATGAACCTGTCATCCATACCTGTTTTGTCACATTAGGACAGTGTGCCTTGGATGAGCTACATGAGCATGGTGGCCATCTTTGGATTCGTTGCCTTCTTTGAGGTGGGCCCAGGGCCTATTCCCTGGTTCTTTGTAGCTGAGCTCTTTGCCCAAGGACCAAGGCCCGCGGCCATGGCCGTAGCTGGCTGCTTCAACTGGACTGCCAACTTCATTGTTGGCATGGGCTTCCAGTACATTGCAGTAAGTGTAAACAAACACACAAGGAGATCCCATTTTACAGACTTAATTCTGGAAAATGCTGCGCAAATTGAAATTGTGTATACCAGAACAATGGGTTACATTTTTTTTGTAAAATGGGGTGGGGGGTCTGAAAACCCCAAAAATCACTAAAACACCGTCAAGCACTTGTTGTTCACGAGATTAAAATGGAAATGCTCCACAAACACTTACAAACAAAACAGTCAAGAAACTGTAAGGATATTTGTAACGTATGCTGCTTACAGGCTGGCATACTGAACAGCATTACATCACAAGGGATTACGGAACATGAACAAAGTTCTTGCATGACATGGGAACTTAAAATCTTCTTTCTAGCAGACAAATTTCCAGCACTTCATTATGGTCCTGTGTTACAGTGAGGTGTTTATTGTGCAAACCAACAGCTGGTATTAAATGTTTAGCTGTGTTATGGCAAAATTGCATATACTGGGGTTTATCTGTACTTCATCAAGAATTTGAGTTAAACCTTGACCTCGGGAACTTGGAATAGCAGCAGTGTTGCAAGGCACAGAATCACACTTACGATTCTGCCAAAACCAACTGAAAAGCACCCATTGAAACAGATAGTTAAATGATCAACGGTCTTGTTTTAGTTCATTACCACAGACCACTGTTTATACTACACAGTGATGCAGACCAGTTAACCCTAAACTTCCTCCCTTCCCCACAGGACCTCTGTGGATCCTACGTATTCCTTATCTTTGCAGTGCTACTTCTCTTCTTCCTTCTCTTCACCTTCTTCAAAGTGCCAGAAACTCGGGGCAAGACTTTCGATCAGATCTCAGCAGGCTTCCAGCGTTCTGCATCAAGGACAGATATGGACCTTGACCTGGGAAAAGCCAGCACAGAGCTGGAGTACTTGGGTGAGACCAACCTCAGTTAAGGTTGAAGGGTAAAGGAAAAGCAGTAAAAGGAAGTGGATCCTGAGACCATAAGTATTTGGGAAACTCAACATGGTATTGGAGTAGTTGGCAGGGGGTAGTATAGAGAGAAAGAGAAGCCTGATGTGGAGAAAGATCAGGACTGAGGCACAGCTTGCACATGACCTAAAGTGAGAACTGGAGAATAATCTACATTATGCAAGAACACAGCACATGTACTTATAAAGTTTCCTGCACTTTACTCTGTAGGTAGCAGTTATAGATGCACAGAACTACTGATTGTAATATATCCTTTACAGCAAATATTGATCTTTAGTTTTTTTAATTGTCCTGAGAGGCACATTTTATTCAGGCCACCAACAAAGAGGAGGCAGAACACTTGAAAGGAAATAGACTCCACTATATCTGATTAATGGGGAGCTTCTAGAAAGTCATACAGAAACCATACATTCTGCAGCTTTTCCAAATGCTTCCTTATTTTATAATTATTTCCTTTTAAGCAGAAGCCAGAACTACAGCTGTTCAGTCCTACCAGTATAAATGCCTCCACCCCAAGGTTGACTTTTTGTTTGCATTCTATTTTATTCAAAGCCTGTCCATGCATTTATAGTGAGATGTTTGCTGTCAGTCTGTTACTTGTATATGTCAATTGTATGACTAACTGTAAAAAAAGATATGTACTATAATTTATATAAAGAGTGACAACTGAGACTGCACTGTTAACAGGCCCTGGTTCTGATACAATGTTACTTAGAACATGATTACTCTGACCAAACACTGTCTTCCATAAGTGCTACCAAGACAGAGGCAACATCTGGCATCCAAAAACTTCCGCGCTGAGAAGAGTTTGAACAGAGACTGGTGACTGCAGATTTCCACCCTTTTCCCTCAAGCATGCAAAATTCCTACCCACTCACTCATACCCCATTTCAGAGGAGTCATTTGTAACAATATTGCTTTAAACAGAATTCTATGCATCAGTATAACTAAACTAGTAAGTAGTATCACCCTTAAAACTTTTCAGCACTTTAGAAGTTAAGGCTCTGTGTAAGCCATGATACTTCTACACTACAAGTCATGAGATTTGTGATGGTACCAGCAGACAAAGGTGAGACCCCAGAAACGCAGAGAAGCCCCATCACAGTGAAGGGAAGGGTGCTTGCTGTCACCAACGCTCATTTTCACATTTGTTTGCAGAAGGTAGAGTTCTTGCTCATGCAGAAAGTTATTAGGTATGAATTACTAGTGCTTGTAAAGGAATGAGTCAGTTCAGTTATACTTGCCCTCTATTAACCTGTAGTTGACAGTCATACTCATTTATTCCAGGAATATTCAGTTTAAAAATTGATCTTAATTGTAACTGAAGTGCAAGTGGGAATTGAGGAACAGGGTAAATATTCACAGCTGCATGGTGACAACGTGCAGAAAAGTCAAAGGGTTGCATTTGTGACCAACAAAAGGCTTGTAGGTACAGTCTGAAAGTGTCACATTTTACTAGTATCAGTAAATAAAGTTTAGCCTTGTGTGCATTAGTGATAACCAGGCAAGTGTCACCTGGCACCAGATGCAGTCCATGTACAGCAAGAACAAAAGTGCAAAGAACATGTTTTGCAAACAATATATTAGACATTGTTACAGATATTCCCCTTCCAAAAATAGCTGGTACAAAACCAAATGGGAGGAAAGGAACATAATTAAACAGCAGACAGTGCCAAACAGCATTTGTCCCTGGAGGTGGTACTGGTCTAACAGAAGCACAACAGTCACCCTCAACACCTCCCCCCCCAAAACTTAAATTGCCAATCCGGGCTGGTTCTTACTCTGCTGCTCATGCCCATTTTCAGTAGATCAAACTAAACATGGAGGCCATGGAATCACTGGCCATTCAAGCAGGTTTTTTTAGTACAGGTTCCAATTTCCACAATCCAGTGTTCATTTCCCCTTCCCACCCTCCTTCTCCCACATACACTGCTGAAGGGTCCAGACCAGACAAACAAGGGTGGGACAGGTCAGTGGAGGGAGGGTAGTGCACACAGTGGGCAAACCAAGAGACCTGCCAGGGTGACCTCCCCCAGCTTACCCACCCTGGGACCTAGAGAGAGGGTAAGGAGGAAAACACAGGAAGGTTGAGAGAAAGTTAGCATCTCTAGGAAGACCACAAATGAGCTAAGTGACCCTTTGACCCTCAGAAGCTTGAAGAGTTATGATTAGATGTTTTTAATTAAAAAAAAAAAAAGTTGCTCCAGCTACAAATCACCCCTGAAGATTTGTACCAGAGCTTTAAGACTGCTGCCAGTAAAGGCCTCATTTACTATAGATGGAGCCCAAGTTTCTACTTCCCCTGTGAGCAGTTGCTGCTCCACAGATGCATCAATTGACTGCATGGTTCCTTACCTCACTAGGCTCACCACATGCTCCCACAACTAGTGGGCATCACTCTAAGGGCTGACCTGTTGCAGTCACCATAACCTGCAAAGGAAATGGTGGAATCAGATAAGACACTAAATACCCCAAGATGTTTATGTACAAACTAGCTGTGCCTGGATAATTGGGTAACAGCAAACTCAGCTAAACCACAATTGCAAGTTGTCACTTATTCACTTCAAATACCATTAAGCATCATAACACCTTCATAGAGTTCCTTCCATTATCCACATTGAAGACCACATGTTCCAGCCATTTATACTTGTTCCCACATTACTTTAGGAAGTGATCAGTCTTTTGGACAGAGCCAGCCTACCTGACATCTGCAATGTTAAGCACTAGAAATAAAAAGTTATGGTTTCTCCATTTTCAGACCAACAGGATGAGCTGGCAACACCCACATTAGTTCAGACCCTTGCCTCAGATGGTTTGGTGGCCTTTGGTGACATGTTGGGGGAAGTCTTTGGAGATTCCTTTTGCTCAGTGGGCTGTGCAGCTTGGCTGGGGGAGTCAGCATCACTAGGTGGCCTGTCTGCTGGTTCCTGGACACAGGGACAATGTCAGTGTGGGCACCATTCATATGGTAATGACTCTGAATGTGCCATTTTAGTCCATTTTGTTGGTGCTTCCAGAACAGTCATACTAAAGTGCCCTGAGATGCTTTTTCACACCATACAGGGGAAAAAAACTTGCCATATAGGACACCATTTGCTTTGTGTAAACTATTTGGAATGTGATGCCATTTAAAAAAAAAAGCTGCAACTTCAAAAACAGACTGGATATTTGAGTGACAAGTCACTTGCATTTGGAACATGTACCATCCTGCTTCTCCCTCAGTCACCTTGGTTGCTGATGACTCTGAGGTCCTCTGCCTGCGGCGACTGAACTGCCTGCGGGGTCTCCGCACCTGGGCACCAGGAGAGGCTCCATCCACCTGCCCCTGCTTTTGCCCCTCCTCTTCAGGCTTTGCTGGGCTATCTGCAGGAAGGGGCTGCTGCCCCTCTACACGGTCCCCTGGGGGTTGTCGAGGGCGGAAAGGCCTGAGCAGTAGGAATACATAACTACTCATTTACACTGCATTCAGATACCAATAAAGTCTCACTATACAAATAGTCATGCATGTGCACACTTTCTGACCTGCGGTACTGGGGTCTGAACCTCCGTTGTGGCAACCTCTGCTGGATAGGTGCATCTCCTACTACTGCTGCTTCTTCTTCTTCTTTCTGCTCCCCAGTCACTGTCTGTGGAAGAAGAGAAGATTGAAGGTTCAAACAATGCAATCCATCCTACTGATGACCAGCACCTCCTTCAGGTTCAGCCAAACACTGACTAGAAGCAACACACTATTGCAGTTCAATGACCATTTGCACATCTGGCCTTCGACGAGGTCTTCTCCGTCGGGGAATTGGCTGCGGCTGAAGGCTTCCATCACCACCACCACCACCACTTTCCCCCTCTCCTACAGGGGGAGGAGGAGCCTCTCCTGTCCTGGCCTGGTCTCCAGGGGCAGGGCGCAGCCCACGAGGGATGAAGCGTCGACGGAATCGCCGTTTGTTAGGAGCATAACGGCTTCCTTTGACTGGAACCCCCCCTGGTCCAGTCACGTTGGCTGCCTCCGAACCCTGACGTTAACAGGAGAGCAGTCCATTTTAACTATGAATTAATTCTATGGTTAATGATGAACCACCAACCCAAAAAAAGCCATCTTTTTACCTTAGCTGCCTCAACCACATCAAACTCAACAATTTCCCCATCTCCAACACTGCGGAGGAACTTTCTGGGGTTGTTCTTCTTGATTGCTGTCTAAAGAGATGAGAGTGTGAAGGTGGCACCCTCCTGTGACATAGGCCTGTCCACTGAGGCAGACCACTCACCTGGTGGACAAATACATCCTCCTTGGTGTCATTCCTGTTGGCGACACATTAGTAACGTTAAAGACACTTACAATTTTCCCCACTTACACAGCAGGAAAGTTTTATTAGAACCCTTGAGGCCAAATGTCACCAAGAGCCATTACAGCTCTTCAGGTGGGATTCAAACCCAGGTGCTTAGAGACCAAGGCAGCAGAGCTGGCCACTTCACCACCTGATACCCACCAAGTTAGACAAGCATCACAAAAATTCCACACCAAGCCCCCCCTCCCCAAGTAGACCACTACCCAGACAGACAAAAAAAAAGAAAGACCTGCAGTAACTCAGTGCTACACAGAGGGCATAAACTAGTCACCCACCTGTTGATGAAGCCGTAGCCGTTTCTCACGTTGAACCACTTCACTGTGCCCTGCACCAGAGTGGCTGCAAGGACACATTGCTTCAAGTCACCTCACAGTCCATTTCAGAAACCACACAAAGAGCATTTAGCACACTGCTACGGGCAAAACACCTGAAAATCCAAACCCAGCTCACAGGTGCTCGCACCCGTCACAGTCACGTCCTTTCTAACCTCGCGACACAATATTTATCAGCCGGTTATCGACGCTCGAGCGGCCGGTCAGCGCAGCACCACAGTGAACCATTAACCCGTGTCAGGGCGCGCGCGGTTCGCGAGAGCGGGACTTTGATCGCTGGCACGCGGAACGGCAGCGCCGTCAGAACCGCCAGACCTGAGACCGCTATAGGAGGTGGCGGGCGTCTCGACTTATGTCTCGCTTTCTCCGAGCGAAGAGTAAAACAGGGTAAAGAAAAGTAAAAGTGAAAGATCAGGTGTAAAGGGGTGCAGGTTGTTTTCACGGGTGCTGCGGCCAGCCGTACCACCAAGTCCTCTGTCAGTTAAGTACTCGGTCAGCTGGCTGACAGGCAACCCCTCCCCAGACCCTCAGTCGCACGGCCGTACCTATCACCTTCCTCTCGGGCTGTGGCTGCTCATTCCGCGGTGCGGGCGGCTGGACACCCTGCCCTTCGGCGTCGCTCATCTCCTCTTCGCTCCGTCTCCCCCTCTGTCTCAGTGCTTCTATCCGTTTTTCTTTCCACCCGTACGTGTGTATCTATATCTGTGCCTGTCTCTCCCTCGCGCTCCTCGAAAACTTTCACCAGCCGCCCTCCAAACTTTTTATGCGGCTCCACGCACGAGCCGCACCGCCTGCGCTCGGTCCTCATTGGGCCGCACCGGCCAATCGTCCGCGCCCTAATTGGCCCGCCGGCGCGCGGCAAATTGCAAGGCTCGGGGCGGCCGCGGGAAAACCCGCACGGGAAAGAGCGCTGTTTTCCTCCTGTACGTCACCAAGAGCTTCTTATATCCTGAACGAAAAACATCACCTGTAGAAACGCCTGTTTTCTTTCATCATCTCTCACCGTATGAGCTCAGTGTTCGCGCTCTTCATTACTGTCGCTTTACAAAAATGTTAAAATGATTCGAAATGAAGTGAATTCAGTGAAAGTTACGTCACATCACGACCACACTGGAGTGTTACAGTACAGTACAGTTATAGCAGTGTTACCTAACCCGGTTAAACAAGATGAAGGGTTACATTATAAATGACAAAAAAAAACATTTGAAAAGCAATTAGTTATAAAAGTATCAGTACCGTAATGTAGAATGTACAACGATTTTGAGAATGAAAACCATATACATAATTAAACCTGCTCAGCATCTTTACTTTTTACATGTTCTCTGCTCAAGTTTTTGTCGCAGCATTTCATATACTCAATTTGATACATTTAACTTTATACACTGATACACAATTTGATACATCATACATGTACAATTATAGCAATAATAACATTAATATCTTAACTAGCAACAACAGTAATCAAAGTGCAGTTACTTGACATGTTGTGGATTTTTTTTAGCTGCACAAAAATGAAAAGGACAAATGTGTTACTTCTTCTTCTCTCACAGTCTCATATTAATACATTCCCTGTCCACCTGTCATTCCTGAGGACCCATTTCAGTGTGTCCAGCCCATAGCGATAAATAACGCACACATGTGTGTGTCCTCCTGCCAGGTCAGTGTGTTGCCAGTTCCCCAGCAGGCCTCAATTGGCAGGCTGCCGCTGTTGCCACACCCGGATTCAACTTTCACCATCTATATTTAAACAGGGGGCTCACAGCCCCCAGGCTGCAATTCCTGCTTCATTATCAGTATAATATGAATATATTGACCTTCCTGACTCACTGATCACAAATCCAGGCCCAGAATACAGTAATACCCCGGTTAGTCCTCAGGATGTGTTCCTAGAAAGTGAAGCACTAACCAAGAGAGTGGTGAAAGGGGTAGTGTTAAGGGGGTTGTTGTATTTTTACATTTGTTTAAGTGACACTGTTTATGATTGAAACTGCCAGTGTGAACACAGCCCAGTGACACATGCTTCCTTACACACTGCTGTTAATAGCCGTGCTAAACTTAATATTGTTGTGCCCACAAAGTACCAGTAAGTATAATGTGCTCCTCAGTTTATTTATATTATTTACTGGTCCCCTAATATATTCTACATGGTTAAATCTCAGTATTCGGTAGTAAATGGTTTAATAGAAATATACAATAATTGCAAACATGGAGTTTTCAAAAAAAATATTCTTTAGTTCCATTTTCATGTTGCATAATTCAAAGATTTTCCACGCAGAAGCTCCAGTTACGGCAGATGAGTTTTTCCATCAGCAGCACGTTCTGCTTCACATCTGTCGCAGATTTTCAGCACAGCAACAGTTTAGGAACGGTACGCCCCTCTTGTCGCACGAGGAACACAGGCCGATGGATGGTTGAATGAATGAATGAATGAATGAACAGATAAATAAATGAAAACAGCCGCTCCTCAGTATAAACCTCCAGCAGCGTTGCAGCAGCCTGTTAAGAATGCAGACTCCTGTCACGTGACTCTGAGGTCGCCCACGTCCCCTGCGTGCTCGTCTAGCTCCCGGACGTCAGGGCGACGCGCTTGCGCAGACGCGGCGACGCCGTCTCGAGGCTCGCTTTTGTGGCTCGTGCGGAGTGTCTGTGTGGGGGAGCGCGTGCCGCGGCTGTACCGAGCGGGTGTTCGCTACACGACGCGCTTCAGGCGAAGGGAGGAAGAGGCCAGGAAGAGGAGGGCGACGCGTGGGATGAGAGCGCGCTAAAGCGACGAGAGGCGCCACCGACCGCAAGCGGACAGCAGGAGAGACAGAGGAAGAGAGGGGAGTCTCGCCGCGCCGTGCAGTGCCGCACACTCGCTCATAAAGAAAGCTCTCGAAACAGGTGAGTTCTCAGCACGCGCTTCAGCGAATGTAGCCGTTTTTTCACCGCGATTCCACCCCGTTGCGTCGCCAGTTTCTAACCAGAAGCGTATGTTTCTCCTCATGCTGCCTCCCGGGTTACTAGTTAACTGTAATAACCGGTTAACTGAGGCGGTGCAGGTGAGATCCCTGGTCGGTCGATCCCTATGTGGCGTGGAAACGCCGTTGACCCGGCCCGGGAAAGGCGCTCTCCCCGAGACGATCAGGAGTAACGGTTTGATGGAGGCGGTGTGTGAGTTTCGCGCTGCTGGGCCTTGGCTACCGGTGGGGCTGGTGCTGACGGCGCCGTTCCCACAATTCCGTGCTGTTATTCTGACTTCCGGTAGCTCCTTTCCATCCCGCCGGCCCGGTCACGGTCGCGACTGGCGACACACGGGAGCTCTAGTGGGACGCAACCAGCAGATGACCGTTACTGTCAAATTCATATACAGCAGATCGCAATAAAACATATACCAAATATACCGTGTACGTTCCATCTCACGGAGCGTGGGTATTTCAGTTGACACTAGAAGTCTTCATAACAAACCTAACTTTCACCTCTAAGTCACTATCAATAAACGTTACGCCCTAAAAACGACCCTCCATTCATTCACGGGTTGCCTTCTGAAGAGCCTCTAACAAAAGGTTTGTTTGTGAAAAATACTGACATTCTTCCCTCCATTTGTCGGACTGCCTATTCAGCGCAGTCCCGTTGCATCTGATAGACACGTTGGACATTCCTCATCTTGTTATCGATCGCCCAACCACTCAGGAAAAACCAGATGAGCTCTACACCCTGTTGAAGAGAGCTGAATTGAGGCGGCGCTACACCCCCATTTTATTGTATGCTGTCTGAGTGCATTTCGCTGCACATGAAGGCAGGCTGAACACCAGTGCTGTTACAAATACCGAAAAAATAGTTGGCCTTTGAAAATTCATAACTCGAACATTGGTAACGTGAGCCAATGTAGAGATGTAATTGCTGCTGAGATCATTCCCTCACGGGCGATTGGAGAAGAAGTGCGGAAAAGTTTGTCCGCAGTGAATATTTCAGTGTATAATGTTAAACTTGAAAAAACTTAAACAGGTGATGTTTACAGGTATTAGTACTTTTAAGACTAGCTTTCACTTTCATTTATCGCACATGTAAGGAGCCTTTCAGACATGTGAGCAACACCCACTGTGGACCTGAAGCACAGTCCCTGTCTAACAAGTTTATTCACTAACTGGTATTTCAGACAGCGCTTAGCTTAACAGGTGCCGTATTGCTCTTGCTTAATTTAGTGTCACCGTCTGTCCCCACGCCAGCAGGCTATTTTAGGATGGGCTCGTGAATGAACAGCACAAGGCCTAATATGCTTGTCACACACTATGAATATGAAACAACTGTACTTCATTCATACATTTGTCAAGATGCTTTGTGTATCTGATTAGTAAAAGAATGCTAACAAAATATGCAAAGACGTTCATCAGATGCAAGTGGTCTGTTGCAGAATACAGTAAGTCCTATGTAAAACGATAAGTGGGGTCTGAAACATTTAGTCATATAAATTCCAGGACCATCTTATTGCAAGGTTAATGGAGAAAATTGTCATTTTATTTGATGTGTAGGAAATAACAAAGAACAAACAAAGAAAATGTAATAGATTCTAATAAAATGATAGTGTAACAACCCACTTTGTCCGTCCTGTCGGGAGCATTATGAATGGAGCAGTCTGGAGGTGAGACTGTGAGAACCTAAGCTTTGTTTCTCCATGGCATGTTTAAATGCTGTCACTGACAGCACAGCAAGCTCACCCCAAAGCTCTTGAATACAATGAACATAGAAAGGGTCAGCAATCACCTTGTAACTCTGAAAAATGCTTAGACAATTGTTTAGACATGTAGCAGCAGTGCATTATAGGGGGGCCACAGCTCCCACTGCTACAGTACTAATAACATTAATAGAAACCTCTACCCAATGTACATTATCTTCAGTATGTCCTGTACATTCATTGCCGTCAGGAGATGTTGGTTTATATAAAAGGAACAGGAGGACAGGAGCCAGTTGACTCTCGTGTTATATCTAATTCATCTTATCTCAGGATTTAAATAAGCCCAGGTTGAGTATTATATTCCCTCTCCTTTCTTCTCCCTTCTTTTTGCAAGAGGTTTAACCAAGTGTGTCTTGTGTCTTGCTTTGTTCCTATAGTCTGTTTTTTCTTGTATTGCTGGTCTGACTGAATGCTGTTTTTTGCATTTCAGTAATAACTTTCTTTAGCACACCACATAGATAAATAGATTAATGGATATACACATACTTTATTAAGACTGCAGCACCACACGCACAAGCAGTGACAGAAAAGACTGGAATGGATAAAGACCACACCTAGACCAGCTCAACACTGCACACATCCTGATAAACAAAACGCAGCAAAGACAAGGTGTGGTGGGATGAGAGAACAGCATGCCTTTCTACTGCAGCCTTAACATACAGGGAAATAAGGTCAAAATCATTTTACTGTGTATATTTTGAAACAGTAGCAGGTTAAAATACAAAATAAATTTTATGCTGAACACTTACTCTGTTAGATATACCTGCCTGTTTTCACTTACTATTTAACCCCCCCCCCCTTCACAGATAGTGGCACACATGGTTGGAACTCAGTATATGACGCATGCAGACAGGATCCAGAGGTCCAACTATTGTTCAGATGAATGTCAGAATGGAAAAAATGTGCAATATAAGTAACTTTCAAAATGGCATGAGCATTGGTACCTGATGTGGTGGTTCCAGTGTCTCAGAAGCACTCATCTTTCTGGGATTTTTGCACACTAAAGCTCCAAAAGTTGGAGTGTCTTTATTTTACTGCTGTTATCTGCAAAGTCCCCACCTTACAAACTAACAGGGTATATTTGGGTTGAGCCATCAAAAAATCTCAAGTACAGTGTGCATAAACTGCTTTGTTTAAGAACTGCTGCTGAGATGGCTATCTGACCTCCTTTGTCCAAGGCTAACATGGCTGATGCAGACCTGGACTTCCAGACGGGCGACGCGGGGGCGTCGGCCACCTTCCCAATGCAGTGCTCGGCCCTGCGCAAAAATGGCTTCGTCGTGCTCAAGGGGAGACCCTGCAAGATCGTAGAAATGTCCACCTCCAAGACCGGCAAGCACGGCCATGCCAAGGTGGGTGTATGTTCAGCACGCATCACCTGACTTTGTGTATGTCTGTGGGTTCAAGCCACAATGTTTCAAACACCTGACTCTCAACACATAAGCACCCTGCCAGCACTCAGGAGACATTGATAGTGCTGATGGTGCTTCAAGGTGTTTCTGAAAGTCGTTGCCTTTAGATTAGTGCTGGGCTCACTGCATCAGGTCAGTATTTGGCATCATTTATTGGCCTTCATCCATTTAGATTTAGCTGATTAGCAAGTAAATAATAAATCCTTTTTGTGATGTCAGCACAGTGCTTTGTGTCAGGGTGACGTGTCGCAGGCTTCTCAGGGCTGTTTGTGGCAGAGACGCTTCAGTCCTAACAGGCAGAGCATAATCATCAGTTAAACAAAATGTTTGGTTTTTGAGTTTGTAAAGAGTCTTGTTGGGCTGTAGCTCAGGAAACAACTCTGTCCACCTCCTTGTTTTGGGACACATCCACACGTGTGTGTAATAACACTGGTGTTTGCCCAGCACTATCGTCGAGGGTCGGTGTACTGCTGACAGTTGCTTGTGGTTGTTTCTGCTCTTGTTTATTTTATCTGTTGAGAACATGTTGTGGTGTAAATCAGACTTACTAAAGTAAATGCTCCTGCTGTGCGTGGCGTTTTGTTTAAGGTTTTTTTTTTGTTGTTGATTTTTATAGGTGTATATGGAAAAGCAGAGCAGTAGGAAACCACTGGCAATCCAGTGCTGATGTTAATCTGTCTAGTTCTAGGGTCGTGAAAGCAGTTACTGTATTATGTCATCATTGTCCTGTAAACCTTAGTTTCTATAATTTTTGATTTTGAAAAATTTTCCTTGAAACTTTATTAAAATGTAATCAATTGATGGCATCCATAGGCCTCTAACTACATTCGTTAAAAATAAACGTCCATAAAGTCCTGTAAAACTCTCATCGCCACCATCCTCATATATAAGTTGATCAACACAATGTCAACATCCAAAAATTATGATTGTCATTTCAGACTGTAAAAAAGTTACAAAATAAAAATATGCCATTACGTTGGTTATCTGGTGTCCATGCTCTCTGATTGTCGGTACGTTGGTGTGTTATCATTGGTTAAATTAGATTTTTAAAGATCCTGATAAATGGGAGCAAGGAGCAGCCAAACCGAACAGGAGTGTGCAATCTATTTATTTCACCTCACTTCCGAAGTGTATACAGTCCGTGTCTCTGTGCTTACAGGTTCACATGGTGGGTATAGACATCTTTTCTGGGAAGAAGTATGAGGATATCTGTCCATCCACTCACAACATGGATGTTCCCAACATCAAGAGAATGGACTACCAGGTATGGGGACTTTGGGTGAAACTGGAGCAGGGGGTGGTGGTGGTGGTGGTGGTCACTTGTAGGGGTAAGAGTGAGAGCTGAATTGGGAGGAGTCTCTTCCTGTGATGAAGCTAACTGTGTCCTGTGTGCTTCCTTGACCCTTTGTACAGCTGATTGGCATCCAGGATGGGTACCTGTCTCTGCTTCAGGACAGCGGTGAGGTGCGGGAGGACCTGAAGATGCCAGAGGGAGACCTGGGCAAAGAGATCGAAAGCAAGTTTGATGCTGGAGAGGAGATCTTGGTGGGTTCCCATCCTCCTTTCTCCACAGTGTTATGAGTATCTTCCATCCTGAGTCAGATGAATGGAGAAAAAAGTACTCATTCAGTGTAATCTTTGTTTTTCTTTGTCTGAACAGATCACTGTTCTGTCTGCAATGAATGAAGAGTCTGCAGTTGCTATCAAAGCTATGGCTAAGTAAGGCACTGCAGGTAAATGGAGCTCATGTGTCATCTCGCTGCGGCTGTCCACCCGGCCTCTGTGACGCCATCCGTACAACGTGTGTGTGTGAGTGTGTGAGTGTGTGTGGTGCTGCCGCTGTACACAGTTAACAGAAAATGTCCTCAAAGCTTCATACTGGGGGCAAGTGCATTTGGTCTTTGGAACCCTATCAAAAATATTTCAATGCATAAAATAGTTTTAGCAAAATTATTACCTGCTGTATTGTGTACAGTTGGAGAAACACAGAGTCTGTGTACAATATTAGCTCTCCTGTACATTTCATTACATCCAGCTTTTACCAAACACCTGGTAGGTCCAGGTATCACCTGCAAGTATCGGCTGCTATTTTCATTAAGTGTGTGTATGTGTGTAAAAAATGCTGTATGCTGCTGAGGATGAGATGCTGATCACCTGTTGCTCCTGTTACTAGTGTTAACTTTAGTCAACCGACTCCTGTTTAAAACCATAGTACAAGGAAGACGGTACACTACGGGTACCATGTTTATGGTCATGCCACATCAACTCCATGTTCATAATTCAAGATGGCTTAGAGTTAGTATTAAGGCATAATTTATGTGCTTTTGTAGCTTTGACCTTAGCTCTGCGGAGGTGTGGTGAGTGCGCTGTGAGTAGGTGCTGTAGTTCTGTAACTAAGGTCAGTGGTCGGGGTCGGGTCATGCACTGTTGGTGTGTTACGGTCAATTCAGTGGAAACGTGTCTGTCGTGATTATTTTGTCAGAACATTTTTGGTGTTCTCTGTCTTCTGCTTCCTTAAACTTTGCCTTGTTTCTCTTCCATTGCTCCCCTATGTTCTTCCCTCCTCCTCCTCCTCCTCCTCTCACTCTTCCCACATCCTTCTCAGGAGTTGCCAGATGCACTTAGCCTGTTAACAGAAGAGAATATGACCTCCGCATTGATATTCCCTCCTTTTACTTTCTTTCTCTGTCTTTCTTAATCTGTACTTTACCTTCTCTCTCTGCTCACCCTTTGGGTAACACTAGGAAATAAATGTAATAAATAATTGGGGGAAAATGTCCACATGTAAATGGTATATAAATATAGACAAAAACTGGGAGGTTTCTGTTCTCACGTTCACTGGAGGCCGAGGATGGTGTGGCGGGGAGGGGAGGGGCTGTAATGCACCGTTCTGTATCTTATTAAGGCCGACCTGCTGATTTCAAGGGCTTCACTTTACATGGATCTGTATGTCGTGGTTTTATGCAGCAGCCTATGTTTCTCTTTGCTGGTGACCAGCGTCTTCTTGCCACTGAAATTATACACGGCCCACATGTAGTTTACCCTTTATTCTCCTTTCACAGACGTATTGTTAAACCATTTGTGTTTTATCTTTCGGTCTGGAAGTCGGAGAAGACATGAGAGCTTCCTCAATAGCTTTGCTACCACAAGCCTTGATAAAGGGGATGGAAGCGCTGAAAATACTTACTCTTTCCAGTCCCCCACTTTCTACTTTACCCTGAAAATGAATAACTCATTTGATGCTGTAGAGACATTTATGTGGCCACCCAATGACTGAGATGTCTGGCTGAAGACGCACTGGTCCACTGCTAAGGAGAAGCACAGGATATGAAATATACCTGCTTTTTAATTTCATAAATTCTACAATAATGCAAACTTGTTGTTTATATATTCAGATGTATTGTTTATATAAACTTACTTTGTAATGTTGTATAACTGTAAAGCTGTAATGTTAAAGTAAACGGGCTCCTTAAGCTGGGGCCACAGTTTCCCATCAACGTTTAATTCCAAATACAGGTCTTGGTTATGGGAATTGTTCACTGATGGGTAAAGTTATGTGACTATTTACCGAGGTCTATCTGGGCGTGGTGTGCTTTTTTATTTTTGGGGAGGAGTAACAGTTTGACTTTAAGAATCCAGTTAAACCGAGAGTTGTTGCCTCTTGTGTTGAAGAGGAGATGGGAGCCACTCGGCTGGAAGGAGCGACTGGGTGTTCTCGTGTATCTGTCTGTTGGGTTTTTTACCTGCCCCGTGGTGGTCTGTCTAACCCCCCCCCCCCTCTTCAAGTACCCACCAAGTGATCACACAGCAGTCACCTGAAGTCAGCCTACAGTTCCATACCCAGGTGGTCACGATGGTACACGGGTCTGTCCTGTAAACATTATCATTACTTTAGATAAAAAGCTCGTGTCTCCTCCTGGTTTTTGTACTTGTTTTATTAGAAATGTTGTTGTGTCCAGAGGGAACATGTTGGGTGTTTTCTGGGTGAAGGAGTTCAACCTTACAACATGCCTCTAGCTTGCAAATCACGCTCAAGAAATTAGTTTCAGGTATGTAGGCAAGCAGGGAGCATTAAAGGTGTGAGGTGAATGAATGCTCACTGCTGAGTTTCCATCTGCCTGTTTTAATTTGCACGTGATCCTGGTCTACCGTTTCTCACCTGAATGGTTGGAGATGGTGTGTCTCGTATTGTTCTGTTGTGCCAGCAGCAGTCAGGAAGATGGAAGATGGTTAAAACCCACTGAATCACGTAAAATACACACACCTGGAGACCTCAAGTACACAGTCCTTCACAGTGTGCAATTTGCGATTCGGATTGTTTTTCTAGTGCCTGTTGTATGTACATTTACAAGTAGATGTTTCTCAGAAATTTGGAGGTACAAGCTTTGCAGAGACCCTGGGGAGAAGAAAACACTGGAGGAAGGCGCTGTAATGAGGGAGAGAGCTGCCCTGGCTGATAGACTATGTACCAAAATTGCCCCAATAAAACAACTGTTACTGTTTGTGTAACTGGGTGAAACTATCAGACGGGTGGTCAGTGTGACATCTTTCTTGTTGTGCAGCTGGAGATGGCGGGGGGGGGGTTGCAAAGTTCCTTTTGTCTGACTCTCAAACATTTCTGTTGGAATGAGTCATGAGGGGGACAGCTGGGCAAACAGCTTCATCCTGAGGAAGGTCCTCCTCTGTGGAAAACCATTTTCAACCATCAGCTTTATTTTAGTGCAGCGTGGATCTGGGATGTCATTGATGAAGACGAGTGACGAGTCTGTAGAAATGATCTTGTGGTGCGTCAGAACTAGGATTTATCCATTTTACTGTGGATAGGGTGGCATCTGGAGCTGCTCTTCACTCTGAGCTAAATCAGGCTGAAGCTCCAGGCTCCACATGCAAGCAGTGAGAATCTCTCTACCACACCACACCACCCCACACCGGAGTTTACTAATGATTCAAAGTTGTCATGTTAAAGGAGAACAGCTCATTCTTAGAGCAACAAACATTGGTCACACTGTTGTCTCTGAAAAAGTTAATATTTAACACTTTTTCTGGAAAACTACCAAAAAGTCAACCAAGAAAATAAGTAGCAAAAGGAGTTTTTAATGACACCAGATCTTTGAATTCAGCTAAAAAGGAAAGGATATAATGTTTTTAAATGCTTGACTCCAGAGAATGTAAATCTTTGTTTGGGGCAAGTTGGCTCCTGCAACGACTCCAGTCCACTGAGGGCCATCGTAGGTCCTCGCCTTCACAATCCTTACGGAGGCCACTGTGCATCCAGAAGGTTGTGCCCTACCAGAGGTGGTTATTGGTTATGGAGGGAACACAGGCTTGAGAGAGACCCCTGGAAAGTCACCAGTGGGAGTTTAAACTATGGGTCATGGTGTGTTAGTGTCACTTGAACACAGAAGGAGAAGCAGGGATTCAGGCAGGACCCTCACATCCAGTTGCCAACTTGACTGAGTGTCAAACAGATCCCCCAGGACCCACTGCTGGGAGAGTTGGGTGAGGAAGGGTGGGGGGTTTAACTGCAGGAAATGGGAATAGTACCTTAATCGAGGGCTCAGCTCTATTAGAGTTGCACATTGAGGGTCTACAAGTAGAAAACTGCAGGTGGGTGGTATGCAGCTATTACTGTTGTATTTGTTCTGCAGACATTTCCACTCAGTGACAGTTTATATACAACTGTCCTTTGTACTGTAGCTGATCATGTTAAATACCTCAATTAATGGAACACCAGTATTACTTTGTAGGAAACAGTCAAAACCCTTCAGTGAAAAGTGTAGAGAGGAGCAGTTGGTACCTATGGGTGACACCCACCTGTCACACGGGGGAGAACAGTATAAAAAAGTCTTACAAGATTAGCGTAGAAAAACCAAAATGGGTGTAACTGTGTGGTGCTTTGATGGTTGACTGACCGACAAAGGTGCTTTTCCCCATTAATCAATGGAAAGAGCATTTAAGTGTCACCAGTGGTGCCCAGCAGGGTTTTGCTCACAACGGACTGGAAAAAGACGGTTGGCGTGGCCTGTTACAGTCATAGTGTTTAAGAAAACATTCAATTTAACTGTATTCTAGTCATCCTGTTTAAAACATACTGGTACAAGAGGTTTTAGTCAGATGTGCACTTGTTTCCAGCTCAGTTTTTGCAGGTGTACAAAACCCCTAGTGAAAAGCAGGTGGCGTAGTGGTTAGCGATACTGGGTTGAATCCCATCTCCTGCTGTGGTTTCCTTTGTCCGAATGTTTAGCTTGAACCGATACCGTGCAAATCATCTAGCTATAAAAAGGAGTCCATTAAATGTTAATAATGACGATTCAGTTTGCAGGAATTATTTAACATTAACATTGGTGCACAGGTATCCTCAAGTTCTGGGGCTCATTTTCCAGGTTTACATTACATTTGAGTTATGAAATTTGACCTTAACAGCTGCTCGGAAGTAGAGGGACACCTGCATTCATGCACGTTGGTCATTTGACACCTCATCCTCAGTTCCCCACAGCAGAGTGGCACATGGCCAAGATGAAGATGGAGTCTGCAGAGGACACACACAGACACACACCACCCTGCACGTAGCCAATGCTCCACCATGTCTAGTGAGCCTTTTGCCACCTGTGGTAAAAGGGGACCAACTTTTAAAGTGGCACCTCTCCATCTTTGTAATTCCCCCTCCAGAACTCCACTGTACTCTGAATGTCATTGTTCACTAGAAATGTTACAGCATCTGAAAAGTTCCCCAAAAAAGTCAGTCACTGGAATAGTTTTTAGGAAGTTTATATGGTTGCAATTAGAGCTAATAATTCAGCTGTATACAGAGTTATGATTTTAAAAAAAAGAAAAAACCAAAGGAGAAAACAGCACAATGCTTTACAAGCAAGCAACAAAGCCACCTAAAAATTAAGTACAATAACCATAATAATAAATAATTGCACTGTCGGAAGTGGAAACAAAAGAAGTGGAGTCTGAATTTTATTATACATAAGTGCTAAATCAATAATAAGGAAGCTGCAGAAAAACTTACCACCTCCCTGGACACACAACTGAGACTAGTGCTGTCTAAACTGCCCTTTTAGTTAGAGCCTCGCTGGTGACACTTCTGCGCCTTCGTCATCACAGGCCGAGGACCTCAAACTCATCAACCCTTCGAGCCATGGGATCAACAGCAAAAGCTCTGTTACAAAATGCTTTTACACAGGCCAGGCAAGAAATAAAATACATACTTTAAGAACAAGACAAAGAGGAGAAAAGGGCAAAAGAGGTGTGTCTTTAGTGGGAGAGATTATGATTCTAGGCTGCTGAACTGGGTTCACGCGTCCCTTTGGCATCCTCCGTATACACTCTCATCACTGTAGGCAATGTAGAGGAAGAAGTCCTCCTCGTGGTGTTCCTGCAGAACAGAACGTGCATTTGTATTACAAGGTGCTTCACAAATTCATAAATGCAGAGAAGGAGCAGAAGGAGCAGCTGTAAATGACAGAGGAGATGCACCTGGTAAAGGAGGCCCATGGTGGCAGAGGTCGGAGGAATGACGTTGTTCACGAAGAAGAAGAGGGCGTCTTCGGCGCGGAGGTGGATCCGTTTCCGGATGAGGAAGTAAAACTGGCCCACTTGTGAGGAGGAGACCCAACAACAGGATGCCATGTTAATTTAATGCTTCTCTTCACCGTGACAACTTGGCATGAAAAGTGCATCAGCAGCAGACAAATAGCTCTACATGCACTTTTGGACACTTGTTTTGCAACATGTCAGCTGTTCCACACATTTAAAGTATGCACGTAGCCATAAAACTAATATTGTGAGGAACCAGCAATGTCTGTAGTTTATAATAATGGAGGCCAGAGAAAATGGCCTAAGCGTGACAAAGTAAACTTAAAAACACAAACATTGTATGTCTGCCAAACTGATGCTACATGTTCCGCAGGATTTGGCTCTAACAAGCATTTTGGCGACCAGTTTTGTAATATAATGCCTTAGGTTATTTTCACTGCCAGTGCTCTTCACTTGAACTGATGCGAGTGGAACATGTGCTGAGACGTTACCCCTGCACAGACACCAGCACCAGTAGATGGTCAAGTATACAGGTATGTCACCTGTGAGGTCCGAGGGCACCAGGTACTTCTTCTTGTCAAGGTCCCCTATCCGGGCTTTGGGAGCTTTCTCTACAATCACCTGCAGAACAAAAGGTCATAACAGTTTATTCAGAAAAGGACTGGTGTCCCTGCGCTGTCAGTCTGCCAGTCTGAGGGAGGAGGGGTGTCTTCTCACAGCCAGGTGCTGAGTGCAGAAACACAAACACGGGTCTCGGAAAAGGGAAGTGCAACTGTGTCTTTCAAGAGAAGCAAACTAAAACATGAATCTCACTAAAACAAGCGGAGAGTTGAGAGGCATGTTGTCGACTGACTTCAACACCAAGGTCATCTCAAGATGATGTTCTGGGGAAAAAAAAAAAAAAAATCTGGCGGGCAGACGTTTAAATCACCCAACCGGGCGCGTCAGTTGATTCCAACTGATACAGCAGAAAATGGGTCTCAAATGCAACCCCTACTGGGATTCTTCATACATTTATTTGTTCAAGAGGTGCTTTTCTCCAGAGACGCACCGTTATATTTACTTTGTTCGATATTATTTGAACAAGATAGCGCGGATGCTACACTATGCTAACCACAGTCACCAGTTTACACAACAGAATGTCACACACACAGGGTCTTTCCAATCCACTCGAAACACCCGTCTTGAGGCTGTGAGGAGATCCACAGACTGATGTTGTTTTGACCTCCCGGCCAGGAGCTCATTGCTGCGTCACAGTTTCTGCACCTGCAAAAAACACTCCACCCGTGGGTATAAAATCCCAAACGCTGGATTCCAGCAAGGAAACGACATTATTGCCAAAGAAGAACAGAACGAGTGGGGTTGTTTTTATCTCCCAAACAGGAAAACCTGTAAACAGACACCTCCTATAATCTGTTCCTGTTGCTTTCAAAACCACAGAAGAAGTGCAATAAATGACAAGGCAGCGTGTTTGTGCAACGACTGGCGGTGGAAAAATCCACTCGTGCTTCAGACACTCGCATCTCACACACTCGGCCTACAGTGTCTTCATAAATACACGTACGTATGGATCAAAGCACCATGTTTTCCCGGAGACCCCCGGCAGTAGTGGGGACTTTGAGTCGCAAAAAAAGGTTTCATATGAGCTTTCACTTCCTTGTACTTGGCGAACAGCCCGTCGGTCGTGCGAGTCCTGTCTGTCCGTCCGCCCGTCTCCCTATGCGTGCCTCGCTGTTTCTGTCGCGTCTCTCTGGCTCTGTTCACTGTTGCTCCTCATTTTACCTCACAATTAACCGTTAAAAACACAACAGCACAAAAACACAACTTTTTTCTACATTTATTCCGCCTCCATGTTTACCTCAGTTGGCTTGTTTACCACCGTCACCTTCCTTAGCTCTGCTAGCCGTTAGCTCGCAGATACTCACCGGGACCCGGTCCGGGTACTTCTTTCGGATCTTCTCTCCCTCTGACCGCCTCTTCTCGAACGGGTGCTCCTCCTTGTACTGGAACTTCATCCTCGGCGCGGTGAGCGGGCTGCTGACGACGGAGTGACGGGCGCCCGGCTGTAGCTTCTCCGTTGCTCTGATGTCGGTTCTGTGTCTCTGCGGCGGAGGGATACAATAACAGCGGGGAAGCGAAAAGCGGCGCTGCGCAGCGGAACTCTAATGACGAAACCCTTTCGGCTGCCCGGCTACGCAGTTGGCGCGCGATACCGTGACGTTATTAGCGCACGTCGGCGTCACGCCGTGAAGGGAAACCCCAGCGTGTTTGTTTGCGGAAGGGGAACCGTGGATTTCTGCATACGAAATATTTAAAATTATAAACAATAACTGTGCTTTTGTGAAAGGAGCCATAAAACTATTCAGCATCTATTCCGGCTCTGCCCTCTGACGAAACATTTTAGGATTTAATTGTAAACGTTATTGATATTAGTTTTAAAGAATTAGATGTCAAACTTTACTCCCCTTGAAACTAATGCGAGGATATTACTTTTAACTGAATTAGCATAGTAACTATAATAAATAAAGAAAATGATCTGGGAAGAATCGTATGTCTGAATTTTGTAAAACTAATATGAAGACATAGTTAAATTTCTTTACATTTTGAAATTAAACGAAACCAATATGAATTTAGTCTTTAATAAATTTTATATATGTATTTGTATCAGTATTTATTCGTGACAATGTTTCTGACTGTTATATGTGTTCTTGTTTCTATTACATTCTGAATTGTTGTTTAAATTAAAAAAAAAACATTTCTGAATCCACAATGAAATTTCACAATAATTACCTAAAGCCCTTTTTGCTCTTGCACATTGTGACATTTTACAAACTACGCAACATATCACTGTGGTATTGTGTGTGTTTAAATATATAAAAAAACTATTAAAAACTGTTAAACTCGGCCAGTTTGTTTCGTCTTTATCCGACTCTGGCTGAAGAACGCACGGGGTCATGTGACACATCCATCCGGTCGTTTACTTCCGGGTTCCGCTCCCTGATGTCAGTAAGATAAATATTCCCCTTGCTTACTGCGTTGCCTGTAGTTTTAGTTGAAATAAACGATGTTTTGCAATAAAGTAGCAATCTCAGACTTTCCACTGAAAAAAACACATATTGGCGATATTCAGGTAGACAGAAATACGATAGCGCAGTATTACAAACCTAACAAAAAATGTTAACCTCTAGTATTACGAAACACAGAAAATAAATAATTTCAAATTTAGTGGTCAGTATAGTTGTATGCTTTAGTTCTGAGCAATATATTGACACTGCCTTATTAACATCGTATTAACGTATTGTTACTTGTTAAACGGGAACTACATTATCTCCTATGTTCGGTCACAGCGGAGGGCCGAAGTAAAGAGGTGGTGCTGAGGTCTAGGCATGTGACTTGTCACGAGATCTCCTGGAGCTACGTGTACGCAGTTTTTAACGGACATATAGACGCTTCAGTCTCATGACCTTATCTTTAAAACGGCATATAATGGAGGTATTGATCTTCAGTTGCTGCAGTAAAATATACAATTGTACAAACAGCTAAAATTTGCGAGCTGAATCAATAAATGTGAAATATTTAGATTTGAGCAAATGGGCCTCGGAATTGACAACATGCCCTGAAAGGTCACGGACTCACATTTACCCAAACCACACGCCCGATGTGCTAACGTTCGCAGTAGCTGGAGCCAGTTCTCAAGATAAATGAAAACTGATGCTTATCACCACCAAATCAATCTTTTCATAAATTCTACACAAACTGGAATGTCGTGTCAGATCAACATTCCGGCTACGCAAAGTGTTCCTGTTAACGCAAGATGTTGGCACTAGAAGCACCACCCCAGGATGAGACCCGAAGGGATGCCTCAAGCACACTACTTCACGGCATTCACACCATGAGTACCAGCAGGCATAATGGGTTCTTAGATGGTTCTTAAGAAAGACTGCATTACGACAGCTCACCTAACAAACCCAATGACAGCCATACCACGTTCACATGACAGCACAAACTAGCAGCCAAATCAGAAAAGTTGATTTATTAACAACACGCAGATTCCTCAAACCTGGAACCGACCCAGAGAGAAGCTGCCTGGAGCCCCAACTGGACTGACTTGTTGGAATGGTGTTCACAGGGAAGGGGGAGATCAAAAAAAAAAAAATAATAATAATAATACCAGAGGGGTGTCATGCTTAGTCAGTTTAAAACAAAAAAGTACTAATAAATTATGCAAATATTTAAAATGGAAGAAAGAATGTAAAATAATCATAAAAATTTCAATCCTTGTTTGGTCTGTGGTTCAGTTTGAGTTTTGCACACAGAAGGAAAATGAGGTGTGGTATTCAATGAAATTCTAAATTTCCATAATTGCTCTTTGTGTTCATTTTTTTTCCCCTCAGCCCACATTTCATAATTTGAGATTTCCTTAAAAAATGAACTTTGAGCTGATTTTTATGCTGTAAGGTAATTCCACACTTTGGTTTCCTCATGACTTTTCCCAAAGCCCAAAACACCGCAAGACTGACACCCAGCAGCACGGCAGTCAAGTTCCACGTCTTTCTGGGAACAAACATTGAAATAACACCCTCAGGTTGACACATCCCATTAATGGAAACCCACTGAGTGGGTCAAACTGCCCTTCAATTGGGACACACAGGGGAGGGGGGGGGGTCGTGGGTTGGAGGAACGTGTGAAATCCAGGCTTTGTTGTCTCTCGGTCCTTCGCTGTCCATTCATTTTTTATTCTTTTGAGTTAAAAAGACCCGCTGCAAAAAGATACCCCACACGCACATCTGTCACAGACACAGACACCCCATGCATACATACACACAGTCTCAGTTTCTGCTCTCCCAGAAAGACAGACACACACACACACACAGTACCAGGAACCACAATGCAGACTCCAAAAAAGAGCAAATTGCCTTTTGTTGTCTCCAGTTCCACCTGTCCCTCTGCTACTCCATATCACCTCCATTTTTGTCATTCCCCACCATTTGTGGGTGGGGCATGGAGGGATAAGAGGTATGTGCCAGGGGTAGAGGGGCAGCAGGGGTCGAGCTTCAAATGAAGCCCCGAGGGCCATCACCAAAGTCGATGCTGGTGTAGGTTTCTGCTGAGGACAGATCTGACGTCAGCGGTGAACCTGCCAAAGAGCCCAGAGGAACAGCGTTAGCGCTCTGCTAATGGGGAGAAGGCTGTTCCCACTTTGGAGGTAGGCGCTAAGAGGTCCCTCACCTTAGTGCATCAAGCATGGGCAGCAGGTTCAGAAGTGCTGTGTCGCTGGGGTCGCTGAACCACGACTTTATTGGTATTGCATTATCTGGAGCGGCAAGAGCAACAAAGAAGACTGTAGATTCTCACAACCTTCAGAAAAAGTGACAGTGCTCAGAGGAAACGGTTCTGTAAATTGGACGATGCAGAACATTATGATGAATCGTTGATTCATTGGTTTAAAATCCTGAATGACTTGACGTAAACCAGAACCATCTCGTGGTAAGAGTGACAAATGCCACATAAGCAATTTGTGTTTAGCCTCCAAGCAGCTGCAGTACCATTTGTGTGCAAATATCCACCAAATTAGCAAGCAATGAAACAGTAAAGCATTTGCACGTTTACCCATCCAGGTGTGATGCCTGCTGCTCACCTGGGTGACTGCGATAAGCTCCAGGCGAGTTGTCCAATATGACTATACTAGAGAGGTCGCCGTGTACCACTGACAGGTCTTTTATATAACTGCCTAGGTCGAGGGTACAGTGCTGCAGACGACAGAGGGAGGAAAAGAGGGGCCTGAATTAATAAAACAATGTAAATCTTTGCCTTCACTCATTTCACAAAGGAGTCAGAAAGCAGCACTGCATGCATGAGCAGAGATAGGTTTCAACGTTACTTTCTGCAAAGCGGAGGAGCACCTGTCTGTAGTATCTCCTTTTCAGGATGCCTCTGTTGTTGTCTAGTTTGTCGGCTACTGCGGAGCCGTAGATTTCCATGCTTGCAGTGAACACAACCAGCTCATACCACTGGCTGACCTGAGGGAATGTGAGACACTGCTGTGAGAAAGGAGAGTTGGGACCACCTGGGAAGTAGACTTCATCATCAGTAGTATCCAGACACAGCTACAGCAAGTGCACAGCAACTCATTCATCCTCACCACTTCTAAGAAGAAGTCAACGTGCGGCCTTTTGTGTACAAAGAACCTGACTGGGTGTTTGTCTATGACCACCTAAAAATGGAAGGAGAGGGAAAAGAATGTAACATATAATTTTACATTATTATAATTTTAATGCACAGGGGACACTTCACAAGGTATGAGTCTGGCTCTGTACACATGTGTATGTCATCTGAAAAGTCAACCAGCTGCCCGTGAGACACGAGTACAGTACATTTACCTTCAGGGTTAAATTATGCTAATGTATGGTGCATGAGACCATGAGCACAGAACAGGGTGGGTGGTTGTGTGTGGATATTGAGAGATCAGAATGTGCAGAACCCCAGCTGCTTTTCCACCTTAAGGATGAAGTCGGGCGGCGTGCCAGGTCGCACCGTGGGCCTCAGGACTCCATCGTGATGGGAATGGATGAGTGTTTCATCCAGATCCAGCACCAAGACCTTCCTCTTCACCGCATCTGTCAGTGACAACCACATTAAACTGTACACACGATCTTTCAGTGTGCAACTTTGGGGCCCTGTCTGGAATGTGCTGTTGGCTGTGTGATGGTGTGAGCTCATGTAAACTGCTTCCTTGGTTGAACAAATACAAATTCCACTCCTTTTCATTTCAGAGGAGCAAAAATGCCTGACGTGTTTGAACTGTCTAAGCACCCCATTATCGCTAAACACACCTACGTGTGGTAACTAATTTTGGTAGACCTTTGGGGGGGGTGTCTCACTACAACAGTGGTGTAGCTAATGTCTTTTGCTAAGTCCATTGGACTTCATTAAACTTTATTAACTCATGTCAAATAAAGGCTTAAAATAAACCAATGGCCAGTCCCGAGGTACTTACTGAGTCTGTTTCTAGAGACAGGTGAGAGCGGTAAAATGTCATAGCGCACTGTCTGGTACTGGATGATCTGAAACAGGAGATAGGGAACATGTCTCTCAACAGGTAATTCTGACAGGTGGGGTGGGGTGTTTAACAGAGGGTAAAAGTTTTTCACATTCCTCTTATCATAAAGTGAAAAATGCAAAAGGGAAAGAGGTACGCCCCTCCAGCAAAATAAGTCACATGTAAAATATCTTAATTCTTATCACTT
Organism: Arapaima gigas; assembly: GCA_900497675.1. Lineage (NCBI taxonomy): Eukaryota > Metazoa > Chordata > Actinopteri > Osteoglossiformes > Osteoglossidae > Arapaima > Arapaima gigas. The sequence goes on along the minus strand of UFQX01000489.1, from coordinate 207,746 downwards.
TCAGATTTATCTTTGTTGTAGTGAAAGGTATTTATCACAGATTGGCTAAAAGGACAGTTGATTCAAAAAGTAAAACCTCCTCATTTCCTTGTCCATGTTCAAACCCATCCTCTGAAATAAGCAGTCACTTGCACAGTGAAAACTCTCTGAGCAGGACTGCACTGCTAAGGCCCATCCTTTTGGCCTCTGCCACCTGCCTGCAGCAGACTAGGAATAGCATAGGAACCCCCCCCCCCACAGGGGAAGCACACATTTGTCCCCGTTGCACGACCACCATCCCTAATTCCTGCAAGATATTTTTAGTGCTCTCCGGCTGTCCAACTATGTCAACCGGACAAGGGCGTGTAGATTCTCAATTGGGGGGACAAATGTTGAGAACAACAGGGGGTGACTTTGACCAAGTTGGATGTCTCAGCCAGTGTAACTTCCCCCTTTAGCTTAACCAAAGTGCCCCTACCGGTAAGGACTGTGGTGCCCCCGAGCACTTTCCCTTGAGGCATCAACGTGGCTGCACACTTACAATCACACACTCTGAAGATAGTAAACAACAGTTATTTTCTCTCACACCTATTTTCTACCTTGGCAATAAACACAAGTAATTGTGACAAGTGACTAGTTTATAGACCCTTCAAACGTGTTCTTCACACACCAAAAATTGCCATGCTATTACAATGGGGGGTGTTTACAAAGGCTGAATAATGCCACTGTAACCCAAGAACACACAAGCATGTGTTTGTGTCCTTCCATAAGGGACAAAGTCCTTCTCTCCACAGCCTGTCATCTTCCCAGCTCTGCAAGCCTTACCTTTTGCTGCTCAAAAGCCTTTGTTTCAACATCACTTTTTTGAGCTCTACTCTCACACGCCACCTGTTCTACTGCATCACAACCACTGAACGGAGCCCCTAAAACGGCTTCATATCAGCAAAGACAATTGTCAGGTCATGTGTGGCTGGCTTTTATTAAAATTACAGAAACTGGTTTCTACTTCTCTTCTCCCACTGTATCTGTAGAGCAACAGCACAGAGGGGTGTGGGGCTCAAACCCTACAACATACTGTGAAATCACACTAAACATATCTTTTCAGCCTCCACAGACAAAACAGTGTAAAACCTTGTGGATACTGAACTCATACCTGCAGTGACATCAACATCATGTTTTGTGTCTTAAACACACGAGTTCTTCAAAATTAGTGAGCGTGACATAGAATGTGCCATATGTAACGCTTGCAAACTTTTTGCCCACAGCAAGAGATTGTTCAGTGCAGCTTCAAATATGGTCAACAAAAGAGAAAAACAGAATTTCTTCAAGGCAGACATGCTCATTTGTTAAAAAAATAAATAAAAATACCCCACATGGTAAAAAATGCAATTACTACAATTAAATGGTGTTATTTCTTCACCATAGTATTGTTTATTCTTTCAATTTTCATTATTTCAGTTGTTGTAAGACATTTTCCATCAAAAAGAAAATAAAAGTGTTACACAGCATTTAAGGCTACAGCCTGCAAAACAATGTCCTATTTAAGGATAAAGCAGGCAGCCAAACGTGGTTCAGCACATGTTTATTTTAATGATTGCACGAAGTCTAAAAAACTGAAATATTACACAAATATATGTTAAATTCATCATCCAGGCAGATCTAGTCCAATTTTTCTCTGTATTTTATAAATGTGTGTATCAGTATCAGTTGACAGGTAAGTAGAAACTGTCAGCATCAGTACAGAATTATCATATCCTACATATTACAGTTCTGCTTCATCTTATTAAGCACACTACATATACATTACAGTAGGTTATAAAATGTTACCGTAGCATAGTGCAGAACTATAGAGCACCATGGTAAAAATATATTATATGCTTTCAATTTCAGTTGTCACCAAACTTGAACACCTTCGCTTCACTTTATTGTTTAAAGCAAAGTACAGGTGTATAGTGAGTTTCATCCACACTGCACACTGTAAACATTTCATAACTTGGCAGAATCAGAAATACTGAAATGTCTCTGAAAAGCTTGTATGTTTACAGGTTTGATGTATTGTCTGTAATCCCCACCCATCTGTAGTGTACAGTGGAACCTACACACATATCAACAGCTTTACTTGTCACAGGAAGGAAAGGTCACTCTCTCAGGGAGGACACTCAGTCACACTAGTTTCCTGTTCCTTGTTAAGTAACATTGTAAATTTCTTCTGCTGGTTTCAATATTGCTGCTATGTCTAGAGATATCACGCAAAGGTCTCATGTCAAAATATCCGAAGCGCCTGAGCCGGAGCGAAAACACACATCACAGAGTAGGATGAAGAAGGAGCCACACTGCAAGGAGAGACGGTGTAAAACGGTGTAAAACACAGTAAAACGTGAGTGTGAGCGGACTGAGCGTGTGGCCCATGACTGAAGAACAGTATAGGGAAGAAGATCAGCGAGGTGATGAATGTCCCTCAAAGAAAGTGAAAGAGCTGTGTTTTGCTGAGGGCTTCGTATACAAAGATGTACAGCACAGCCACACAGACACACACACTCAGAAATATAAACACAGTTATGTTTGTGGAATAACACAGATACACACACTCATGGAAATACACATTCACAGAAGAGGTATATAGACTGTATATACATAGATATATATTGACATTACAGTGTGTACTCGCTCACCGTACGCAGGTGTTTCCGCAACACGAACACGATGAAGCCCCACACGCGGCACGCGAAGCTGAGCAGAGAGCGGAGCCCCAGGAACCACTGGCGGCTCTTCAGCATTTCGGCGCCCGGAGACTTCCACAGTCACACAGAGGTCCAAACCACGGCGGCGAAGCGGTCCGCTTTAGCGGGAGGCCTTCCTGAGAAGCTCCTGCAGGTCCATTCACCCACAGTGGAAAATCCCCGCGAGGCGCCAATCGCCTGAGGACACGGGCGCCCGGCAGTCCAAGAAACGACAGGCGGCCAGGAGGGACGGGCAGCTGTTAATCAGCTTCCCCTTCCGCCCGCGGCGCTCTGAGGATCCCGAGATAAAGCTGGCCGCCTTGTACTTCAGCGTGCCTGTCAGCACCGCGAAAAAACGTTAAAACACCCTATTGCTGAAACGAGTCGCTGTCTACACCTCCCCGACTCCACAGCAAAAACGGAAACGAACTGTGAGCCGCCATCGTACCCATGACGTCGCTTCCTGTTAATNGGGGGGGGGGGGGGGGGGGGGGGGGGGGGGGGGGGGGGGGGGGGGGGGGGGGGGGGGGGGGGGGGGGGGGGGGGGGGGGGGGGGGGGGGGGGGGGGGGGGGGGGGGGGGGGGGGGGGGGGGGGGGGGGGGGGGGGGGGTGTACGCGGAGCCGAGGCACGGGGGCGGGACCCGAGCAGCGTCACTGACCACTGAAGTTTACAAAATATGACACCAAAGCATTTTCTATTAAGTCTTCTTAATGCCGTGTAGCGTTTTCATTTAATTATTTCAAGTTTAGGGCATTTACGTTGTCTATCTTAATCGTTATATCTATACATTTCGATCTTTAATAATAACCATGTACTTAATGTAGTCAGTTTAATGGTAAAAATTTGGTGATTACATAATGTATGAATTTTTACTTTACCACCACTATACCTTTGTGACCCAGGCAGCGCCAAGTAATACAGCTAGCTGTGTATAAAAGGCTTCATTTCTGTTAGTCTGTTCAATTATATAGGAATACACAGAACTTTTGAGTTCCCCTACTAGTGTTTCTGAGACATTATAACCCTTCAAGCGTGTTCTGTTGTTTTTCTTGGAGAAAAGTACCAGGTGCAGTACAGGGGAATGCAAAATTTCATCTGATTAAAGAAGTATTTCATATTTGACAGTTGCTGACTATGGCTTTTAAGGTAACATCCATCATCATTAATCGCTTTATCCTGGCCAGGGGGGTCCACAATCAGACCACTTTAACAATTTACTAACCCAGCCCTCACAAAGCACAGGAATCTCCCCATCTTAAGTAATCTAATCTAGAGAAAGTTCCTTTAGCAACTCCAGGCCATTACAGTCATTGAATGGGCTCACACAGTCCAACTTGGTGAAAAGGTATCACCCAAGGACAAGTTCTGTTCAAAAAAGTTAAAATATGAACTTGAACACAACAGAATACAAAACAAAGTACTTTAACTGCTTTGTTTACAATACTTTTGTTATAAAAACAAAATAACATCAGTATCCAGTTCTAACATCAAATTAAAAGCCTCTTTCCTTGAGCACACATTCTGTTCTTAATGTTAATAATACAAATACTTCTTTAAACAGCATAAAACTCATTCTCTTTCTAGCTGTTTAATGGTTTTCCCATAGTTAAGAGCCAAGTTGCGTGACATTAGATGTCTATTACAGGCCAAGCAGTCAAAGAGAACAGAGGGTCCTGCATGGGGTCTGTGGCTGTATGTATTTTTCACTGCTCTGGTCAATCGCTTGTGAATCTGACCCATCATAGTCCGGGGTTCCAGGCATCCAATCCTCCAGATCACACATCCAAATCATCATCCGGGTCCTCCTGGTCAAAGTCATCATTGGCATCAGGTTCATAGATGATCTGGCCAGTGCCAGGCCGAGGCTGAAGGAGAGCTGTCTTCCTGCACGCAGAGAAGAAGAAAACAGCAGAGAGGAACTGTTCATAAATTATAAGATGACACTGTTTGAGGACATATTTCTCATAATTAGCCAAGAACAACTGCAGTGCATGGATATATGGAGCCTGCACTTGGATGCATACAGAAATACAGAAATCTTACTTTTCTTGGCTGAAGACAAAAGGCAGGGACAGTTTATCTTTAGCTTCTTTTTCAGCTTCAGACAGGCGGAGGTTAAAGGTCAACTGTGCAGCCGGGTCAACCTATGTAGGGAGGCATATTCATTGATTAATACGTCATTCATGATTAATAACACAACAAATGGGACACCAGGTGGTGTAGTGGTTACAGATGCTGTCTTGGACTCAAAGGTCCCAACTTTGACACCAAATTCTGCTGTAGTGCAATTGATCAAGGTACTTACCCTGACATGATATTTAACAAGATATTCAGTTGTATGAACGAGTAAATCATTGTAAGCAGGCGGACACACAGAGTCACTTTGGAGAAAAGTGCCAGGGAAATAAATATAAATTTACATTTGTATTTGTATGATCTAGGTGACTGCAAGGTCATTACAAATTCATGTAAATTAACACTAGTGGTACAGATGCTGAAATGTGGGTTTGTACATTTGTAGTTCATTACAGAAAAAACTGCTCTAATTGAGACTGTAAAAATATACACGTGTGTGTGCATGGTTGCTTGTTTTTGTATGAGTAAATTGCACAGAATGGCTGTTTGTGTGTGTATACAGGACAATTATTACTTGAGACTCCTCTTGTTCAGCATGTCTGTGCCCGGGGTGATGTGTCTGGGCCTGTACAGCAACTGTAAGGTCCTGTGTAATAATGAAACACTCCTCCTGATAACACACACACACACACACACACACACACACACACACACACACGAAAACAATTAGTTCACTTAATACCTGCAAAAACCTGCATGTTACAACAACATTTACAAAAATACAGCAAAGCTGCCAAAAGGAAGGGGACCACCACAACTTCTATATTTTACTTTAAGTTTACCACCACCCCCCCCCCCATATACTTTTTCAACACGATGAGTGCTCTATGACTTTTTTGCTCATTTTTGGGCAAGAGACCATTGCAAAATGTTCAGCCTACAGTTAAAGCACAGAAGCCCCATTAGTGGTCAGGTGTCACTCACAGCTCTGCAAACAGTGTTACACAGCTACAAATGTCAAATTTTGTACACAAATGGCAGACATCTGCAGCTCTTCTCACCTCCTGAGTAACTTTGCCAGATTTACTGCGTTTTGTAGTTTTGGCAACTGTGTGCTGGCCTCGGACTCCTGGTGCCACAGACACAACGGCAGTAGCCAGGTGGCACAAGCTACCCACAGTCCCTTGTTGGTGCAAGTCAGAGTGCAGCAGTGCCACCATGCTTCTCACAGTACCTCCTTGTGGAGAAAAAGGCACACTTATCCATAAAAACAGCAGCCTTATAAAACCTTGTTAGATAAAATTCTGCTTTGTATTTTCCCAAATCAATTTTGTTCAAAGGAGACACAAACCTCTCCTGAGTTCCTGTAGGCACTGACACACAACAGCAGGGGGATGATGCCTTAGGACCCAGGACAGTGAGTCTATGACCAGAATCACCGGTTTCTCATGCTGCGACTGCCTGAGAAGGGCATGGATATCGCTGGAAGTGAACTGGTGTACTGTGAATGGAGGACATTCAGTCCAACCCAGGGGATCAGTATGTCCATCATGGAAACACAGCCTGCACAACAGAAGGAAAGAGATGTGTTTAAAATTTATTTCTGACACACAAACACAGGCAACAGATGCATGTCTGTAAGGGGTACTGTCTAAAATGAACTCAGGGCATTTCCGCATTTCTGAACGCAACTTCATTTCCTTCTCATATTACCTCTGTATGCACGTGCTGTCCAGTCCCACATGCAAGTCCTCTTCTCTGACATCAAATGCCACCACATGGACATCCTCCTTTCTGAAACAAACCACAGTAAACGTGGTACATGCACACTTACAGCTGAACAACTGCAAAGCGCATGTAGAAATACAATTATACTCAGAAACAGAAACATGATTTTGGACATACACACATATAACTTAGAAGAAATAAAAAACCATTTCACCTATAGACAGAGATATACATACAAATACAATATAAAGGATTTAGGACGAAAATGAGGAGCGATGTAAAGTTAAAAAGTCCAGTATTCCTGGTTCCTTACTGCTTTAGCGCTGCAGAAACAAAGCTCTGGAGAAGCTGCCGTCCACTGCAATGTACAGAGTCTGGAAAAAATGCAAAGTGCTCAGATTTCTACCAAAGACTGCAAAAATGTTTGAAACAGGTAATTATGCATTATCATCAACATAACACACTCAGGATCAACTTCTGTACTCTTGCCGTTAGCAATATTATTATCACCATTATTATTACAGTTGTACCTTGGATGATGACAAATCCGCCAGTTTCCAAACCCTGAATGACATCCAGCAACATGCTGTTGCCACGGTCCTAACCCCTGTACCAGTACTTCTCGTAGTCGACTCCGAGGCTTTGTGGGGCCTGCAGATATCTGCGAGTTAAAACAACTTATCTAATGACCGTTAGTTAAAAAAAACAGGTAATTCAGAGTAAGTACCAATACCATTTGCTACAATACGTATATTTCTTTTCACCTAACTCGCAGGTGAAACCAAGAGTGGCTTTTAATTCTTTCTCGTTAAAGCTCCAAAACCCAAAAGTGCTTCTTCTTCGGCGGTGGATTTCATTGCTGGGGGCTAGTCACACGCAGCAGGAGTAAATACCGCCACCTTCTGGATACCGGCTGCACGTCAGTTTCAGAATCCCTCACTACTGACACCTACCGGTTGAGGACTGCGCAGCACTGTCTTTTTAACTGATGACGTTACAAGTTGCATAATTTCCACTGCATTTTTTTTTTTACCGCTTTAGGTTTAAGTCCCTTGACCAAAGCTTCTACAGCAGGAGGTAGGATTGGTTCCTGGCTCTTCCGAGTGCAAGACAGCAGCTGTAAAAACTGCGCTACTTTAGGTCATTGCCTTAAAGTATCACACAACAATCACAGATACTACCCTCAACTACAGTACACGACCCTAAAGTACACTGAAAGCATAGTATCGTAAACTACTTTAAACTGCAGTAAGTTACCCTAAAGTCCACCAAATTGTAACGCCAAAGGAGCCGCACTATCTACCTTAGCCTACACGCATGTAAAGACTGCACTTCCCAAAATGCCCTGCGACGCGCCTGCGGTGCTCTGGGCACCAGGGAGCGCTGGCGAGTCTGCGCTGTGACGGCTGTAGCTTTGGAGAAAACGACGCTGAGCCGAATTCGCCTGAACTTCTGTCGTCTGTCGGTGGAAAAGGGGAAAAGTGGTCCGCTTTCTTCGGGACTGGAGCAGCACCGGGGGGGAACCGGCTTTCAGCCGCCTGCTGCGCTCTTCCGCCGTTTGCGTCGTTCACTTTTGTCATGTTGTTTCTTTCTTGAGCTGCTGGGTGCAGCTCGACCCGGCGGGTTCCGACTCTCAGCGTCCCGGTGTTTCGACAACATGTCTGAGGAACCGTAGCACCTCGCCGCCGCCGCTGCCGCCTCCTTCTCCTCCCCCGGGTGACTGAGGACTCGGGCTGCAGCTCCCCGGCCCGAGTGCGGCTCTGTTCGGTTACCATGGTGGGAGTTATGGCTGAGCACCAAGGTGGGTCTCGGCTGTCAGTGGCCGCATTTTAAACTCTTTTAATCGGACAGCTCGTTGGCGGGAGACGCATAACGTCACCGATTTATAATGATAAATATAGTTTATTGTTGCTGACCACCGGAAAGCTGCGTGTCACTGTGGGAAAGTACCGCCTCGTCTCTTGGCAGAGTTTCCGAGCCGCCCGGCGCTCCGCCATCGTCTCTAACCGACTGTTTTATTCCGTGATCGAGTAAAAAAATGTCATATTGTCATAACCGGCTAAACCGTTATCTGTTAATCTGGTTACTAAGTTGTAGCTAGTTAGTAAGTGACGGGCTGGAGTGCGTGTCTCCGCGGCTCCTTCATCTCACCTTTTCTTTGATTTTATTATTCCAAATATTATTATTTTTTAAATTAAATCTTATGGTTTTCAGTCGCTGACAGCCGGAGCGGAGAGATGGTAACGAGTCTTTGTGGCTTCGGTCGGTCGGGTTTACCGTTTGACAGGAGAAGAGGAGCTAACGATGCTAACTAACACTGGTCGATAATAACCTTACATAAAAGACGACTATTTAACCAGCCCCAAATCGTCAGCTGTTATTGTCCAAAAGAATTGAAATGAATCTGTTTTAATGTTTGCTGTTTTCAGAAGAGGCCGTGGAAGCGAGCGGGAGCTAACGATCTTAATACAGATCAAGAAACGAGTTTTAGTAGCATAAACATTTTTAAACTCATTGTTAAGTAAACGCTCGTTTCTGCTGGCATCACTTTTATTTTTTGCTTTATTTAATTGTGTATTAATTATGTATTCAATATCGACACCCTTGTTTTATGTTCTCTGCGTCCAGTTGAGCTCCTGTAATCCGGTCTAACGTGATGTAGGTGCTGTACACAAAGTCCAGATCAATAACCTTTTCAGTGAGCTTTTATACCTCAAATATAGTTAAAAAATGACTAGTAATAATATCAGGGACAGTAAAAGTGTTTAATTTCTAACTTGGGCTAAGGGGGTGGGGGGGGTCGCCAGCTAGCTCGCCGTGTGGCTAATGGTTAGCTACCTACCTTCGCACGCATCTTTTAGCACGATCATCTATATTGTCAGCACAGAAGTAAAATTGGAAATGAATTTGTTTGTCGATAGAAAAAGCACTGAGGTAATAATAATAAACAAAGTGGAATGAATTCCTTGTAGCCCTGCCGGTTAGCAGTTAGCAACTAGCAGTTAGCTAACCGTGTCGGTGACTGAAACTTGTGAATTTGAGAAACAAACCGCCTTTGTTTTTATTGATCCCCACAGATACAGCTGTGAAATGCAAAGCGGACCCCCTGGTGAGTTTTAAATGAGTTAAAATGTTTGCACTGTGTGTCAGAACTGGACAGTCTTTCTGACAGACAACGTTTAACGCCGTAAGGAAAATACACAGATATGTTTGTGAAGAGCTGTTTTATGTCAGTTTAAAATGACTCAAATTATTTGCATGTTGCAATACAGTTTAAGAGAGAACAGCTGCTGCTTTTGCTTTAGAGCTGGTGTTTCACTTTCCCTGTGTGTGTGTGTGTGTGTGTCGCCCCCCCGCGCAGCCCCCAGAGAGAAGGACGAGGACAGTGGAAGACTTCAAGCAGTTCTGCAGTTTTGTGCTGGCCTATGCCGGCTACACACCGAGCCCCGAGGAGGTGGGCAACCCCCGCCCCCCCAACCCGCTGCCCGGCTCTGCATCTCCAAACAGTCCACACCATCTGTTCTTTGAGTTTCTGTTTCTGCGCACAGCGTCCTCTTGTGGTGGTTTGGTGTAAACCAGTTTCAGTGTACAGAGCACGTTTTTTTGTTTTATTTATAACTCGCACTTTGCTGCTAAAATATCAATTAACAGGTTAATAATATTGAAGTCAATTGATTTATTTATCCGTTAGGTTTTGTAAAAATGTTGGATTTACTCACAATCACTAATTGTTTGCCCACGTCCAGATTGCGGTGGTCCAGAGTCTATTGCAGAAACACAAGGCTAAATCTTGGATATAGCTATAATAAATTGCAAAGTTTAAACATATTTATTAACTTTGAGCTAATTTTCAAAATGACTGAAAATAAACGCGTTGTGTCTATATACTACTGTTCAGTGCTGATTGTTGACTCAGACTCTAAATATGTATGAGGTTCCTCATGTTGCTGATCCACAACACACAGGAGCACCAGTCATGGGCTGTAAACACTGTGGAAGTGAGTTGAATTTAGGTGGCTCCACACTCCTCATTTGTTTAGGTGCTCTTTACTGCTACCTATCAGCTCAAGAGGATAAAAACAGGTTGCATGTGTTCTGCTACAGGCAAAAAAGTAAGAAAATGAGCAGTTGAAGAAAATTAAATTTCTTCATCTTCGAACATACTTTGACAATAAGCCACTGGACAGACATAGACAGATACACCTTCCGTTGTCCTTGTTATGCTTTTTGTCAATCCTGTCTAAACTTTGTGTCCTCCTGCAGGAAACTACATGGTCCCCAGCCTCCTCCAGCTCCTCCCGGGGTTCTGGTGCCTCTGGGGATGCAGATGGTCCGTCTGACTTGCACACCATTCACACATTTGTGCACAAGGCGCGCTCCAAAAAAAGCAAGCGCCTCCATCGGCTGCACACAGACAGCTCCCTACTGGACAAGATGCGTCCAAAGGACTCTTCCTATGAGGGCCACGGAGCTCGAAAGACTGAGCGCAAGAAGGACAAAAAGCTTAAAAAGTTGTCTCTGAGTGTGAGGGATGGCGAAGAGGGAAATGTCGTGGGGGAGAAGAGAGCGAGGATCAAACGCAGCAAGAATCCCAAGGTGCCCAAAGGCTTGAAGAAACTGAAGAGTGAGATGGACTTCGAGACCATGGGGCAGAACCTGGGGGGGCCGGCTGGGCCAGGGGCACAGGGCCTGGCTGATGTGCTGCAAGAGGAGTGTCCCCGAGATGCAGAGATGAGCTCAAGTGAAGGCGAGACGTGGATCGCAGACGAGGACATCATGGTGGAGTCGGGTAAGGGGGGGGATGCAGCGGGAGAGTCCTGCCCTTGAGGTTAAAGAAGGTAGTGGTGCATCTAGAGTGGGCTGATTTTACTTTGGGTCTACAGCAGTATTTCTCCTCATTTGGGCACCGCTGTGTTAGTGCTTGTATCTTTCCCGCCCTTACAGACCTCTTCTACCCTGCAGGTGACGACTCGTGGGACCTGATCACGTGTTACTGTGGGAAACCTTTTGCTGGACGCCCGATGATCGAGTGCAACCAGTGTGCTGTCTGGGTGCACCTCTCCTGCGCCAAGATTAAGAAGTCTAACGTGCCCGACATCTTCTACTGCCACAAGTGCAGGGACTCCCGTCAAGACCGCCGGTCAGGGCACAAGAGAGACACCTAAACGCGGGCAGACCTGCCCTGCCCAGCCCATTTCCCCTGTGCCCCTCTGTATTATGAGAAGTTCTGTGGAGCTGTTGCCTAAATTGCCTCTGACTCCACCGGTGTCCCCACATGCACTGGGCTGTGTACTTTCAGTGCCTGGTTTTATTTGTGACCATTCATCCATTTTTATCCCAGGTGTTTCAGTAACTGAGGTGTGTTTTGAGGCTCTGAAATATTCAAATGCTGCACTGAAAATTACAACAGAAACGGAATTTTGAGGGATAAGACAGCTCACACACAGTCTTTGCTGAAAAGATTGTTTAACTTTAGTTAACTGGTGAAGGAAGCACCTGGGCTTTTCTGAATCTGGTGTCGCTATCTGCCATTGTTGAATTGTTTCTTCTAGCGAAGTTTGAGTTCTGGGTTTTGAAACATGCCTTGTGTTAACTTTCATTCATTCAGTAGCACCTTTATCAAATAATAACAGCGTCTATGTCCAAAAAACAGACATTCCATCTTTAAATAAGCTAAAATCTTTAGATTTTGTCTTCAAGGTAAGTATATTTTTGTGTGAGTTGAAAAACTTGCTGTGGTTCCTTGGACTTTTCTGCCCAGTTTTTTATTTATTTTTTTTTTTGGTCATATCAACTCTTTTCCACTTCATATTCCCCATATAGACAGACAGACAAATATAACATATTGTGATATTTGTGACAAACTTCCACTAACCACCAAACTGCAGCTCTAATGAAGTAAAACTTTATCGAACTTTTTTTTCTTTTTTTTTTAAAAATTAATAATGACCTTTTTTTGTTTCTTTGAGTTTTAAGACCCAAGTCTGTCAGATGATTTCTGACTGGGAACATAAGGGTTTCTATCAGGAGACCATGAGCCTTGGGTGACCCCAGGTTCTTTTCATGGCTAAATGTTCAGGAGGGTTGTCCAGACAGCACAAGTTGAACATCTACAGCTGAACTGTAAGGCCTGGTCTACATGGTGATGTGGAGAGTGTTTTTATGATATGTTCTTTTGTAGATTCTCAGCACAGCAGACTGGGATAGTGTAACTGCACTGTGACACACAATCCCTCATGATAGAGTGCAGAAATATCTTTTGTGAAGCTCGGGCAGAAACCTGCCCCTGACCCATCGCTTTCTTGATTTGGAAGCCTCAACCGACTGGATTATCAAGTTGGACTGCGCTGACTTACTGGTTACTTGAGGTGATCCAGTGCAACCTGTTGGTCAGTTGAGTTGATCTGCCTCAATCCTTTGGTTAATCAAGTGAGTGTCTCAGTCCACTGGGTGCAAAAGTTTAAAAGCATTGACCCATTTCTTACTCCAGTTGAATAGCATTAACTCACTGGTTACTTCAGTTGGGAAGTATTGACTCACTGGTTAGTTGAGTTTAGAGCAGCTCATTGGGTAACTGAGTTGCAGTACCTTTTGGTTCAAGAAGGTTCAGTGAATGTTAATTTCGTAAGTACTTTGAGGTTACTATATTCCAGCATACTGTGTAAAATGGTTTATTTATGTTTTTACAGTAGCAGAGGCAGTGGTTTTCAGCAGAGTATTTTCATCTGGCCTGGTAAGTGTGTTTGGGAAACTGTGGAGGAACCATGTTTTTTATTTTTGCTTTCCTTTTTGAAAGGCCATTCTGCGAAATAATCGAGATCTCCCAGAGCAGCGGATTTTTTTTATTTTTTATTTTTTTGTGTGTTTAAAATTCTGCCTCTGTTTTGTACAGGAACCTTCCTGGTTTTTAATTTTTTTTTAAATTTTTTTTTTTGGCAGAATAAGACTTGGTCTCCATAGTTAATCACCATCCCTTTTCCCTCTTGCGTTGTATGTATATATACCCACAAGCCCTGCTTTTGACTTTCATCTGTATATATGTCAAAGTAAAGAACAAAAAAAGAAAAGCAAATTATATTTTCAGCATCTAATATTGTTTTCTTATTAATCTTAGCTTGAAAAATAAAACTTATGTTCTCTTTTGATGATACTGATTGTGCTTTTTGGCGTCTCTTACAATGAATGAAATTCTTAAGTTTTATTTGTTCATTAGTTTTATTAATTTGTTTCACTTTATATTTCACATTCATTGGTTTTAAAAATCGCTCTTAATGCAATACATTAAGAGGGTCCTGCAAAAATCAACATTGCAGTGTACATACTTGTAGAGTATAAATAACAATAAATAAGAGTTCTTTAACGTCAGCTGCCGTTTGCGTCAATGACGATTGTGGTTTGTAATTCTGTATTAGTATTAAGTACAGTGAGAACTAAGTTTCAAGCAACATTTTGAGAGGAGTAGTTAGTACTGTTAGACTGAATTAAATCGAGGAAGTTAGACTGTCTACGGGCTCTTATGCTCAGCTGCTTCGAAGGACACAGTAAGAATGACAGAATTCACACTGAGGTGACGTGAGTCAAAGCCCTTCTTGGTCCGGAGCGGCAGAGAGAGAGAGTCCGATGGTCTTTCATTCACTCGCATGTTCTCCGTAACCTTCACCCTTATCCTGCAACACGAGAATATTCCCGTTTCTCAGAGGCGGGAACAAAACTGGTGATTTTGCAATAATAATGCAATTCAAAAAAATGTGTTGAGATGGTGTCCCTCACCTTTCTGCTCTGTAGGCTTGAAGCAAAGGACCCACCGATGGAGTCCAGTGGGGCACTGATCTTCTTCCTGGGGACAGAGTCATGCAGAAGTCAGAGAGGGAGGACACTCAAGGTAGAAAACACCCAGGATGCCCACCATCTAGGGGTATGAACCCAAAGCTCTACCCTATCCAAGAGAGGCACAAGGAGGTCCACCCTCTCACCTCTTGGGTTTGCTCCAGGGGGAGCTGTGCTGAGGGACAGAGAGGCGCTCCAAAGGGTCAAGGAAGGTGGAAGTCTTGGAATGGCGTGCTGCCCAGTCCCGAGCCGTCTCTGCGGTGTCCCCAGGAGAGAGCTCCTCCATGTCAGTAGGGAATTCCACGTCCAGCCAGCTGTCCTCCTGAGACACGAGAGGAGCACTGAGTCCTGCACCCTCACCACACCACCCACTACGGTCCCATGATTGAGCTCACCCGCTTGTGACGGACGCAGTCTGGCAGCAGGAAACCAGAGAGCTCTTCCAGAAGCAGATAAAGCACAAAGATGGTTAACAAACACCTGGAGCAGAACATCTGCAAAAAGATGGATCCAGAAAGGGGATGTCTGTAATGATTCATTTTACTTGCTTTTACTGAGCAAGCAGTTTACAGCATTGGGCAACTTACACTGATTTACCTTTTCATTCAGCAGGGAAATTTTTGCTGACATAACTTAGGGTAGTTGACCAAGGGCAGTACAGCAGGCAGTGAGATTTGAACCTCCAACCTACATGGCCAGAGGCAGCACTGCTGATGTTTCAAATTATGTTTGGTCAGACCATCACATCACTGATTACTTTACAATACTTTTCTGCGCCGATTGTTCCAGCAGATGCTAGTGGCCGTCACTAACAGAGTAGCAGGTAGCATGATGGTTAAGGACACAGACTTCTAACAGCCCGAAGCTTGCTGCTTTGAGTACCAGGAGAAGCCCTGCTGTTGCAGTTTAGAGTGCAGTGCTGACCTTGAGGCTGTTATATATTCCTCTTTGCTCCTGCTGTTTGTGGAAGTTATGTGATCATTGCTCACCACCAGCCTGTGCTGTGTGTGTGTGTGTGTGCGCATGCGTGTGCATGCTCTGTGAGTCCTGCAGTTGAGATGTGTTCCGCTGTAATGAAGCTTCTGTTTTGTTTTATTTTATAACCCTGCTGGCAACATGCATGTTACACGACAGTAAAAATTACCCTGCTGCATAAATTAACAAAATCACAGTTGCTCAAAATTTCAAGTCAGTTTGCTGGAAAATTTCATATAAATAAACTGATGCAAAGTACACATATTAGGTGGACACTTTTCTGCAAAATGGCACATAATTCAGGGTGTATTAATGTGCACTTTAGGACAAGTCAAAATGAAGTCTTCAAAATTGTAGCCATAAACCCTGCGAGAGCAGCGACATTAAATATTATAACCGTTTGTTCCCTCTTCCTGATTTTGTTTTGCATGTTGTATAATAGTCCACTTAATAAAGGCTTTATGCAGGAAAATGTTGAATTTCATGGCAAAGACGCAGAATCCTTACCTTGTGAACTTTGCTCAAATGACTGCTGGTGTCTGCTCAAGTTGTGGTCCTTCTGGTCGCTACAGCTGATGGACGAGGGCACAAGGGGTTTTGTATGCCCGTCTCGGGGGTGGGTTTATATGCCAGTGGGATGCTGGCTGTTTATCCTGGGGGTGTGTTAGCGGGGGTGTGTGGCTGCAGACACAGCAATTACAGGCCAGGCCCAGGCTGCCCCCAATGAACTTGGGGTCAAAGCTTTTAGTCCATTTTGACAGCACCCCCCCCCGCCTTCCTATTACCCTGGGAAGAACACAGATGAAAACATGATTAGACAATCGCCAAAGATGTGGAAGTGCATTGTTTACCGCTGGGTCCTGAATCTCAATGGAGCCGTGGAACTGGTGAGGGACTCTGCAGATGCAGACCGTGTGACGCTGGTGGAGTCACCATCAGGCAGCCGGACTTCTGTGCCCCTTAGATTTCTGTGTCTAGCTCACTCAAGCTACACATGCATGTACATGACAAAAACTTGTTACATTAAATATAGATACATACACATCATGAACACGGATTAATAATATTCAAATTTCTGAATTGTTAGGATTAAGCTGTTTACATAGTACAGGGTGATTGAAAAAGAATTAACCGTTTCGATAAACTTATTACTCGGTAAGTAATATATTGAGGATCTGAAAGATTAAGAAAAAAACTGCAAAAGTTTTTATACAAAATGGTTTACTCTACATATCACCCTGGACATAAGGCTGCAGATCTTATTCAGTTCTAATAAAACTGATTATTTACTTTGCACTATTAAGCACATTTTTTTATTACTTTTCTTTAAAGATTCTGATTTATTTTTCAATTTTAGTTTTAACATTAGCTCCCCACACAAATTTTTATCTCATTGCACATGTGGTCCTGCACTGACCTGGACTTATCCAGTTCTTATGTTTATTCATTGTTAATGTGCATCAACAACAAAAGAACTTTAGACACAAGATGATGAAACCACAGCTTGTCTGTCTGATACCACCACGTTACTGGGTTCACATCCCTCAAGTAGCTGCCTATAGAAATGACATTCAAACAGCAAATACATAAATAATCACAGCAAATGGTGGACTCATTTGTGTAGTATTCAGGAGGTCAAGAGATATATATAGTTCTGAAAGAGATGGGTTTGAGACCCTTCTTCAATGCTGGGAGGGATTCACCAGCTCTAAGGGACAGAGGGAGCTCATTCCACCATTTGTGGGCCACAAGTGACAACCCGCAGCCATTCGGTGTCGGACCTCATGTAAGACCACCAATCTGCCACAAGTTTAGGAGCACAGTGCTTATGCTGGGGGGGCAGGTTGTGATCAGGTCCTGGAGGTATTGGGTTGCAGATCTTTGATCATCTTGCAGGCCATAACTCGAACTTGACACGGGATCCGAGGAGGGGAGTCCTCATGCCTTGCCCTTGCAGCATGCCATTTATACCACATCTGGAGAGATGACCACAGACACACCTCCTCCCATGTGGACACAGTGAGCCTCCTGCTTCTTTTCACTCACCTGCAGCACTGCAGACACCTAGCCAGGGTTTGTCCCTGGGCACCATGGGGATTCAGGAAGGAGAACAGCGCTCCAGCGCGGTGTGTGGGCCTCTGGCCCTCTGCCACACACAGCGGTCCTCTTCTGCTCAATTTGTGCATAGGATTAGCATCCAGGTCACACACCCCTCACACATTGCGCAGAGTACAGAAAAAGAGCAAAAACATACACAGGGAAATGAGTGTATGTAAGGGCACTGGGGGAGCGGTCCTGGGTGGAGAATCTGGGTGGCGGCGGGACACAGGGAGTCTACTAGCAGTCCGACACGTTTTCACTTTTCCCTCTCCTGCCCAGCTCTAATTAAGTCTATTTGTGGCCCCGGAGATGGATGAACACAGTGGTGGTGTTGACAGATATCCTACTCCAAAATAAACCAGCACGCTTGAGCTTCCCTGGTGGACACAGAGTGGGCCACCACCCGCACTCCGGCATCAGGGCAGAGCCAGATAGGCACCGCTGATTACAGTAATTGTGTGTGTGTGTGTGTGTGTGTGTGTGTGTGTGTGTTGCTGGACCCCCTTCCTGCCCCCACTCTTTTTTGCAGCACTATATAAGATTCTTGGACTGGCACTTGGGCTAAATTTAGAACAAGTGGCACACAGCAGCAGCGCGCTGCGCAATGTCCTCTTTCCAGACGTGGCGCTGGCACGGGAGCCGGACCCCTGGTCAGCAGGTGTGTACCTTCATCTCATACACAGTATTACACGGGACTACAACGGTGGCGCAGGTGCCTCTCAGAAATGCCCTTTCCTCAACT
Source organism: Arapaima gigas (assembly GCA_900497675.1). NCBI lineage: Eukaryota > Metazoa > Chordata > Actinopteri > Osteoglossiformes > Osteoglossidae > Arapaima > Arapaima gigas. The sequence continues at coordinate 189,598 of UFQX01000489.1, read as the reverse complement.
CACAGTATAGGCTGAATGCAGAACCAGTTTAAAGATAAAAGTTAGACCACAAACAACCCTACCTTTACTGTTTTTGTACCTTCATTGTGATTTATTCCACTACACTTGTGAACTGGTACCAGTTAAGCAATTGATGTTTATTGTTATATCTGTCCATACATTAGTAGTTTTGTCCTTATCAGGGTTGCAGTGATCTGGAGCCTACATATTAATATAGTGACATTACCCAGAACTGCCTGAGTCAGAAAGCAGCAAGTAGAAAGATAAATAGTAATAACACATATTATATAACACCAGACAGTATTACCTATAAAGTGGTGCATTTAGTAAACAAATATTGTTAGTGCTGTCAAAGAGACGGACGCCACAGAGAGCAATGTGCACCCAGGTCATAGGGCGGTGGATATATGTCATCAAATTTTATTACCTTTATGTTACCAATGTGTGTAGTGCCGTGTACATGTGTGTCTGGGTATAAAGTGGCCTGTTTGTCCTCATCCTCACAAATTAGTGGGGAACTGCTTGGAGGCACGTCGCTGTAGTGTGTGGTGCCGCATACGTGTGTGTGTGAGTGTGTGTGTTTAAATTTGCAATAATGTTATTTTGTTCAGTGTGGCTTTGTAATGTTTGTCATAATTACATCTAAATTTTACAGTTTCAGCATCACTCTTTTCCCTTACCTAATAAACACTCATAGTAGAAGTGGCACTTCCTGGCATTAATGTAAATCCTTGTGAAAACCACTTTATGAGAACAGAAACTTCAGCTGGAAAAACTTGCTTGGTGACAGACCTCCCCCCCCCTGTGTGTGATATTCTGTCACCTGTGTATCTCTGCTGCCACTGTGTCTCTTAGAAATCTTGAGAAATGTAACCATACAAAAATAGCCCTAAAAACTAATGTTTATCATAAATTCATCATCTGTCATAATGATTAAATCTAAAGTCATTTGCAGGAACATTGTATAAGTTGAAAAGGCAAAGGAAAGTCAAAATACCATCCATTTTTGTTAGCTGCTTATTCCTGGACAGGACTGTGGTGGTTTGGAGAATATTTGGGCGTCTGACTATGAAACTATTCCTGGTTGGGAAGCCAGTAGATGGCTGGGACTTCCAAAAATCTCTATATCTATAAAACTCAGTCTCAGGTTTTCTGTTTGTTCTTTATGCACAGCTTTGTTTTTCAAGCCACAGCCTCGAAATTTGGCACAGTGGTGCTTCGCGCCCAAAGTTACGTTTTCAACAATGAGTTTTATTGAACATCAAAAAGGCCACTTAGTATCTTCAAAATTTCAATTTGGTTTTTGAAGTAAGGCTTGGAAAAGCGTACATCACATGCAGAGCGTATATCACAGTGACCAAATGGCACAAGTGTGACGCTGACTTTCTGAGTCTTGTTCAAAAGACCTTTCCCCTCACAAGTGGAATTCACCCAACAAGGTGGTGATCTCATGAGATGAATTATGTTATGTGACCTTTAAATTCCCTGAGTTAATAGAAACTAAAATGTGGTTCATTGTTGTATGAAATCCCCCAAAATTCCTTTATTTATAACAAAAAAGTTCAACTTTAAGCAAAAGTCTCTGTTACACTCACTGGTCACCTGGTGTAAGCGCTGCTTACCTAAGAATAAAAGAAAATGTCCTCAGTCAAAAAAATCATAGTTAGAAACAGAATTCTGTGACTTTTACTAGTTTATTACAAGATTAAGTTTATTGTCTTGTGCGTACAGTGCAATGACATTCTTGTTTCTCTGTCAGTCACAGACTATTAGAAGTGTTAAATGCAAACAATAAATAAATGCAAACACAAACAAAAAGCAGAATTAAATACAATATGAAAATATATACAAGAATCTCACCCTGGTTACGTTTTGAGAGCTATAAACTGACAAAACAGCGCCCCCTTGCGGATGCCTCTCGGACAATCCTGTGCTTCTCTTGAACTATTAAAATATTCACTAGCCGTATTATAATATTATTAGAGACCGTGTTGTAGCATCCTCAAGGACTCAAGGACACCCAGTGGGGAGGGCCGGGATTAGTAGTAACTAGTATGTATTGGCAGAAAAGGGGACTCGTTGGTGTGGGTGGGTTCAAAAAGGCAGACTTGGGGGGGGGGGGGGG
>UFQX01000489.1:23486-187444 GCA_900497675.1 Arapaima gigas | reverse complement strand
GGGGGGGGGGGGGGGGGGGGGGGGTCACTGGCCACTTTGGACGACTGCAGATCCTTGTGCAAAAGAGCCAAAGGGTCCTGGTGTTTGCGTGGGTGGAAGGTGGTGCAGCTGTCTGACAGCACCAGGGCTGCTTGGGCTGGGAGTCCAGCTCTGTCTCGGCTGCATTTGCATGTTCTCCCCATGTCTGTGTGGGCGTCCTCTGGGTGCCCTGGTTTCCTCCCACAGCCCAAAGACATGCATTTCAGGTTAACTGGTCACTCTAAACTGTCTATATCTTGCAATGGACTGGCGTTCCATCCAGGGGATAATTTCATAGTCTACTGAAGCGTAATTCTAGGATAGACTCCAGACCACAGCAACACTGGCAACACTGACCAGGGTAAAGGCTTCATAACAACAGCCGGACATCACTAAATGCCACACAGTTACCTTAAGTTATCTTAACATAATAAGGCAGTTTCTTGTCATGAATTTGTGTGCGTGTGTGTGTGTGTGTGTGTGTGTGTGTGTGTGTGTGTGTGTGTGTGTGTTACTTTGCTCTGCTATATAAATATGTGCATGACTGATTTGTGTTTTGTCATCTATCAGCAAGTGTGTTTTACGTAATAAAATGATTTATTTAGAAAACGCGACATTCGCCATTCCATGAAACTTACTTTTTCAACTTTGCAAACGAGCAAAAAGTGAGCAGATTTAGAACAGATTCCGAACTGAAAGTGAAAATAACATTGAAGCACGAACAAATAATTGTAATACTGCCCTGTACTTGCCTTATTTTTATTACTATTGTTATTATTCTGTGCTAGCATTATTTTCATCCAAATAATGTGTTTATTTATCCTTATGGTTTGTGTAACAGAGCATAAGGTGACTTACGACTTACAACGGAGTCATCGGAACCAAACCCCTTTATGACGCCAGAACTACCCCTAGTGAGCCGGTAAACATTTATGACTAGCAGGTGACATAGTGGTGAGGGTTCCTTTCAGTCTGAAGTTTTTTGGTTTAAATCCGCTTTCTGCTCAAGTGCCTTTGAAAAAGGTATTTACCATAATTTTATACAGTAAAAATGACACTGCTGTACAAATGGATAAATAATTGTAAAGCCGATGTAGTATTTTAAAATTCGCTGTGGAAAGCCTGGGTTGATGTCAAGAATAATTTGTCTGAAGACAGCAGACAGCTGGAGAGATGGTTAGTAACCTGATTTACACGTTCAGTGAGGAACCTAACCAAGAAAAGCTGCAAAGTGACAAACTGAAACTGAAAAACACCCCTGGTGGAACTGAGGGAGGTGAAACTGAACGTCTCGTAAACTTGGACAAAAAAATTTTGAAAACTGGTTTTGCATGAATTTTGATGTTGTGGAATATGTGTGTGACGAGGTTTCCAAGAAACCAGGGGGACCGATGACACATCAGGCTGAGATGGATGCCTCCACACGACACAGGTCCAAAACTTAAGTAGACTAGCAGAAATATTGTGTTAAAAGACTTTAAAAAAATGAGGTGCCAGTTTGACAAAAATCTACACAAGGTGCTGGAGGCCACTGGAAAGGATGACTTTGATAGCTTCAAAGTATGGCAACCATTTTGCTTTCTTAGAAGTGCAGAGCTTTCTGTGGAGGACAGGGGTTTCCAGTCCAGACACACTGTTAAACTATTGAACAAGGAGGACATGTGGTGTGAGGGGGGCACTGAGGGCACAGTTCGGGGTAACACACGAGGGGCGAAAGAGTAGCACTGCTGAAGCTGAGGAACATTCTAAGGCAGAGATCTGCGCCTCCATGAAGGACAGAGGTGGCACGGCAGGAGGAGGAGGAAGAGGAGGAAGGAGACGCCCAGAAAAAGGGCAGCTTTTGCAGTCACTTCTGGGTTCACTGGACAGCTGCTTGGGCAGAAACAGTGTGTGGCTGCTCTGCTCCAAAATGGAGGCTGACAGCTACTTCTAAACTTTCACCTGTGAGTGTACCCGAGACCAGGAGCTGGAGCAGAGAAGGGTCTCAGCAGAAACGCAAAGTTTGCTGGGTACCTTCGATGAGGGTGAACTTACTTGATAGGAGGTACGAGGGAGGCAATGAGGAAGGCAAGATCTAGCTTGGCACCAGGCTCAAGTGGACTCTCCTGCAAGGCCCTCACACATCAGCGAAGAAGAGAGGGCCAAAGTTCCTCCAGAATGCTGAGAGAGTCTGATAAACCCATACAGAAAAACACTTACTTCAAGTTACTGCTTCTAAGGGTGGCTCTACAAGCCGCTGAATGATGGGTGAATTTAGTGTTTCCCACATATTTTCCGCATTTAGCTTCTTTTTGATGAACAAATAATGATGTAGAGAAATCTGTTATGTGTCATCTGAGGCTAGATTTCTAGAAACTATGGAGAATGGTGAGGACCAACTGATTGTTATGTATGTAAAGCCATTCACCTGAACCCTACTTAGGAGTAGGGTAGAAGTTAGAAGTTAGTACAGTGCCAAAGAGTCTTGTTACTTGTAAGCAGGGAAAATCAGCCTCATATTTGGTGATAACTCAGTAAACGTACAATTTCACTTGTATATGCGAGAAGTCAAGGACTTCTGTCTCCAGGGATTCTTGTGCTTTCTTTTTTTTTGTGTCACTGCACACGGTCCAGTGTTGTTGCCTCATCTCTGGAGGACCCTGAAGCTGATCTGAGGAAGGGGCTCACTTTGTACTGGCAGTAAACCAGGGGTGTGCAACCCTAAAGAGAACTCAAACAGGATCAATCCGTTCTGAGTTATTTCTCTGTTCATTGTAGAAGACAGGTTCTTTAGAATATCGGCGCTCTACAGCATTCCGTGGCAAGAATGCATAAAAGTACATGTACATGCAAGAAGAAGGAATTCCTGTGGTGGCAGGTGATTAAATTGCACTGGTGTGGAGGCCCAGTTGATCAGAGAGGCTTCGGAGAACAATGGAGACTTGACTGTGTCAGAATTAGAGCTCGCAAATACCTGTGGCTCAGATCCGTATCGGCTGATGGAGATGACAGTAGATCTGAACCACATCCTGAGTAAGGACCGGTTTCTAGGCTACTACCATGCTGAGAGTTACATTAGGAAGAGTAACATCTGAGTAGCACAGGCTGGAGAAAGGGATGGTTACAGGCACTACTGTCTCCCTGGTTCTGTTTGCACTGGCCACGAACATGCTTCAGAGGTTGAGTGTAGATGTATACATACCGAGTGCTCTCAGGCAGCCATCCATCAGAGCCTTCCTGGGCTACTTGACAGTGATGACACCACCCATCCCAGGATGTACAGTGGATGGATTTGCAGGGGCTGCACAGGTTCATCATGTAAGCCAGGATGAGCTTCAAGCCAGCAAAGTCCAAGATGTCTGTCATGTTAAGTTTCTGACCCAACAAATTTATGATGGGCTGCCTTGTCGATTCAACCTGTATAGCTGGGAAAAGCTGATTCTCCTTCTTAGCTGTTATGTTAATAGAAGTGGGGGTTGGATTGGTAGCATGCAGATGACAAAGCAGAGACAGCACCTACTCCAAGTTCAGGGCTTCTTGTGACAGCATGAGGTTAGCAACTGCTGGTTAGGTTGAGAAGACAGCTCAAACTTCCAATGATCGTCACACAGACTTTATTTTGCCTGGTCCTTGGACTGCTGGGTGAAGCTTCCATACAGCCTGCCTTTGTGGAGCTTTCAGCCTCGTGGGAAGACTGCATGGAGGAGTTTAATGACTGAAAGAAGACGAAGTAGAAGAACAAGTAAAAAAGCTGCTCAGAATGGAATGTGTCTCCACTGAAGAACTGGCGGCTTCAAGGGGCTTTTCTGGAAAGTCTCTCTACAGGGTTTATTGTGTACTGAGTACAACAAGCTGTCAGTGGAGGCCGGGAGGACATCTGCGTGATTGTGGATCAACAGAGGTGAACTCTGGGTTCAAGAACAAAAGAGTGAGATAAAAAGGGTCATGACCTTTAAGGTAAGTCAAATTCAACTCAGAGATGTGAGTTTCTTGCTATGAGAGACTAGAGTTCTTCATATTTCAAACTCAAGTTTATTGTCATTGTCCTTAATAAGTGTGTATGTGGGACAAAGCAGCTTTGATTTTTGGTGTCTCCTGAGACACATTTAAATGTCTACAGTGCACAGGGGGTGGGCAGCCACTGGCACTTGGACTCCCAGAGGCTTGTTTTTCTCTTTCACCTTTTGGTTGGGAGTTTTTTGTTCTCTTCTTCAGTTGTCAGCTGGCTTACGTCAGCTTTTTTTAGCTGGCATAGTTCTTAATGTGTAGAACTCGACCTTTTGTTTGTTTGTTGTTTATGCACAGCTTTGTTCATCAAGCCTTGGGCTTGAAATTTGGAACCGGGGTCGTTCTCCCCCTAAGTGAGGTTTTTGTGTGCTCATGTTTGTCAAATGCAAAAACAAGTCTATTTAGTATCTATAATGCCTGAGCACCATCTAATGTTTGTATTTTTATGGGCAATAAAAGACTTAGAGAATGCATATAAAAGCACCCGTGTCTTTATTTAACCACCATCTGAAACACATGTGTGCATCACACTTCAGGTCTAATGGCTAACATAGTCATTTACTACAAGTATTAAATTATGAACATCAAATATTTCAAAATTTGAAATATCTCAGATGTTAAAAAAAAATACTTAAAATTGTTATTCATTCACACCTTTGTACATTATGAACTTTATGAACGTTGCACATTATAAAAAGCGCACAAACGTAATGTGAACATTTTGCAACTAACATCAAATGTAATAAATTCAAGAACTTATATACATTAGCTGTTATCCATCTAAACCCTTCACAGTTCATAGGCGAAAGATTCGCCTTTTCCTGCCTCTGTGACCAGATCGGGCAGTGACATAAGTAGGTTTGTGTGTCTGCACTGGCAGGGCTTGGATGTGGCTTTTGGTCTCCGATGGGCTCTTCACCTGGCTGATTCCGCTGTTCTGATGTAGGTGGATCCTCTCTTGCTCTCAGGAAGTGATAATAGTTATGGTGGTAGGTTTGTCCTTCAGTGGACATTTAGGACCTTTCATCCTCCAAACGCTGGATGCCTGTTGCAGGTTCTCACTGTCTGCTTTCACAGTGGACGCAGATGGTGTCTCCTGTTTCAAGAGCAGGTAAGGGTCTTCCATGTCGGTCGTAGTAGAGCTTCTGCTTGACTTTACTCTGTCTTCTCTTAGCACATCCTAATGGATGACTTATGGCTGCAGCTGCTTACCTGTGGTAGAAAGGATGGAGCTCAATCCTTGAGTCATAAGGACCTGTCCTGGTGACTTGAAGCTGTCAACTGGTACTTTGCTCTCCGAAACTCAAGTGTGGGTCTTTCCTCTTAGCTTAGGCTTTATCCAGCACTGACTTTACTGTCTGTGCTGTTTTTTTCACCGAGTCCATTGTTTTGAGCATAGTGAGGTCTTGTTGGTGTTTGCACAAAATCCCCTGTTGTTGCAAAATTCGAAAACTCTACTTTGGTTTGTTGTTTGATATTTCTCTTTCAGATACTCCAGATCTGGCAAATATTGCTTTTAGTTTGCATATCACAGGTGCCGCAGTAGCGCAGGGTAGTCTGTCCAGCTCAAAAAATCTTTTGCGGCACTCTAGGAAAACAGCATTTTTCCTCCACACACCTTGACTTTCTTCCGTATTCCTGGTCAAAACTAGTTTTTTCTGGTTCTTTGTTTGCTCCTTTCCATGCCTGTATGACCGGTGTATATGTTTTGAGGCATTTGGGGTTACAGAATGCACGGTATGGTTATTTTTCCCCTTTAGGTGAGTTTAATCATTTTCAGTCCATGCTTTGTGTTGAACCCCCAATGGAATCCATCTTCTCTCTAGTTTGTGAGTTTGCCTTATTCTGACATGTAATGTTTCAGCACCATGTGATGTTTGTGCCTTTGTGTGAAATAAAAAGAGACCTGGAGAATCGTATAACAGCATGTGTGTCGTAACTTAGCCACCATTTTAATACACTGTACTTATTGGTAAAACAAATCATTCACGACAAGTATTACTGTTTTTTTTTGGTCTTTACAATAGGGCTTGGAGATGTGCACATAGTTGCATCAAATGTTGACCCAGTTACCTCTTTATTCAGAACTTAGTTACGTCACACATACATCACACGAATGGCCGGAGCATGATGTTCACACACTCACACAGTCTCGGAGATGAAAGTCATCATCATTATCATCCTCGTGATGTTGAGGAGTTGAGGACATAAAAATACTGTAGCATCTTCTAGTATTGCTACTGAAGGAAACTTCAGGAGTCGGGATTCCTGGAAACTGCTCTTTATTAGGTGCATTCATCACTAGCACCTTGTCTTTACAAAGACCTGACTACTGACCTCCTGTCAGGTAGTATCCTCACCTTAATAATGGAGATGGTAGACCCTGTGTAACATTGTAGTCAGAACGCAGGCGCGTGCAGGTGTAAAATGAAGGATTCTGTTCAATGTTAGGGGGTTGTTCCAAAACTGTGGTCACAAGGCAAGTGTAGGTCAAAACCTACAGAGGCTGTAACAGGGTATGGGTGCTAGGCTAAATCGTAGTCGGGAAAACAGAGCCTCCTTCCACTACTCACACGTACAGAACCTTAAAGAGGGCACCCCAGCATACCACTATTCCCGTCCCACATTTCCCAGAATCCACTTTACCAAACTTATTCCTAAGTGGGTGGAACAACCAATTGAACATCAACATCCCGACTGGGGTCACTCAACTATGCACACAAAAGGACTATTTACACCAGCTTGACACATACAACACTTAACACAAGCACACAAAGTGCAAATATTAAAATTAAGAAATTGTACAAGACACACAAACGCGTGTAACTGCAGAGATGTAATGTTTAAATGAGAGGTACAGTACTGTGCAAAAGTCTTAGGCATGCAACTTGAATGTGTGTTGAAAAGTACAGGTAGATTCTTATCTACCATCAGGTAGGTTTCTGGTTGGTTCCAAATTCATTGTGCAGCCTGAGAATGACCTCAAACACCCAATCTCAGTCATACACAACTACCTTCAGCAAAAAGAAGGAATCCTGCAGCAGATGGTCTGGTCCCCACAGAGCCCTGATCTCAACATGATCGAGTCAGTCTGGGAGGACATGCAGAGACAGTCAAAGTCCGCAGAAGAACTGTGGTCAGTTCCTCAAATGTTTGGAAGAACCTACCAACCTCTACCTTAAACTGCATGCAGGTTTGCATAAGAGAATTGATGGTGTTTTAAAGGCAAAGGGTGGTCCCACCAAATATTGATCTGATTGAGGTTTTTTTGTCTACTGCACTTTTTAGAAGGTTTATTCATTAATAAGAATTCATGGCATTATTTTTGGAACCATCCCCACCTTATAGCATTTTTCCCACAGGTGCTTAAGACTTCTGCACAGTCCTGTACTTTGTTAATACTTGTCATTTCCACCTTTCCAGTTTCTAACCACAAGCACCGCCGGGTAACAGCTAGTTATTTCTATAACTTACCTCATGTGTGTTATATTCACTTCTGTCGAAGTGAAGGTCACTCGACCTTCCGTTCAGCGCTGTGTGAGAAAAGCGCGCTATAAAAATAAACTCATTTCGACTATTGGAGTGACAGTGACCCGATACACCACCAATAACTACTAAACAATAACAAACACTCACACAGTAAATGTAATGATCCAAAAGCAAACATTGTACAAAATTATATGCCGATAGAAACAGGTCGTGCACCTGTCGGGGGGGACAAGTCTGAGCTGGGTCCGAATTTACGGCGGAACGTCTCCCTCTTCTTATCGCCCTATTTATTTTTCTCATTGTGTTTAAACCGCAAAATAAAAAGTAATAGAAAATTGTAGCTAAAAAACTTGTCCTAAGTGGGAATGGTGCAGTTTTACATGACTGTCGCCCGGGGAGGTCGGTCTGGGGGGCGGTTCACAGTCTGTGTGTGTGTGTGTGTGTGTGTGTGTGAGGTGTGTCTGTATATATATATGTGTTTGTTTGTGTGTGAGGTGTGTGTATATGTGGATTTGGTGTGAAATTCTTTAAAAATCGCTGATGCATCAGCTGTCACTTTGCCAGAGACAAAGCCGAACTGTCAAACTTTATACATTTTTACTAGTAAAGACAGTTCTATAAAATCACTTTAAAAACACGAGGTTAAGTCGTTCCTTTCGCCTGAAGCCCTTCGGACCGGCGAGCGGTGAGAAAAAAAATTAATTTTATTTTCTGCAATATTTTTCCCTGTTTGCCAGAAAGAAACGATTTAATTATACGATTAAATTATATACGTAATTTTTAAAAAAAACTCAGGTGTATGTTTGTGTACCTCTGTTCAGGCAGCTGGAACAGTGTGCAGAAGTGTATTCGGTTTGTGCAGGGCGGCATGACAGCTACAGTGTCTGTTGTGTTTGAGCCCCACTCCGTCTTTATTGTTAAGGTCTTACTAGAAGAACCTCAGTCTAAGGACCTTGCTCAAGCCTCATCCAGTCGTGCAGGACAGGGGGGATTAGACCCAACAACCGCCGGCGCCGGAGGGATGTACCAGCGCACCGCATGAGACCAGAGCGAAGGACCCATCAGGTTCACCTCTGGTCTTTGGCAGCGCTGTCATTTTCTTAGGAAAATCTTGACAAATAAAGTCCCACATGTCACACGAAGCTGAGAGTAGGAACTAAATTCACTTTTAAAAGTGAAAGTCCTAGTGCGCTGCTCTAACTTTGGGACAGAAAAACCAACTTGGTTTATTTGAGGACTGCAATTCCGTTTTTAAGTTATGAATGAACCAGAATGTAGAAGACGGGAATAGTACATTGAATTTATTTATTAACCTGCATATAGAGTCCGTGGCCACATGTCGTATCCCCGCCATCTTACATATACACCCGCTTCCTCCTGCGGGGTTTTTAAAATAACGTTTTAATACCCGCTTTTATCTTTTCTCTTATGTAACTGTACCCTGTAAAAGATCTCCTGTTGCATTGTCATATATTGCACATAATTCATTTATTGTCTGTTTACTAATGTTACATTTATTGATTCTGTGTGTGTGTGTGTGTGTGTGTGTGTGTGCAGGTTTTCAATAGTAAGGTAGCTGCAAGTGAAAATGAGCAAATCCATCTCTAGTTGTTGCAGCCCAACCATATTATCAGAAAGAAAATACAATCTGTATAATGCTGACAAACCTGTATTTGCAAAAAAAAAAAAAAAGACCCCCCCCCCCCCATCCATGCCCACTTGTCAGTCATGCAATGATGTCCAATCATTCATGTTGGAAATATTAGGCCGGTTATGTGCTTATCTAACATCTTAGCAGCTGTCAGTCCTTCAAGTGGCCTTTAACCCCAAATGGAAAGCATGCAAAGAATCTGCCCAAACGCATAATGCTTCTAATCCTCCCAACATCTGAAGTTCTTTAGATGCTTGTACTGTAATTTAAAGTTTTCTTCTCACTTTGGTTTCTGTTTCTGTTTAATCCTGTCCTGTGCATCACTGTGTGAGGATGTAAAAGGTGTAAACTGAACGGATAAATATGAATGTACACTACATTTATCGAGATTAAAGACTGGCAGGGTTGATTTTAACTCCTGGTGTTTTGCAGTGTCCATGTTATAACATATTCACTGAAGTTGCACTGCGTGTCACTGGGTGTATTTAACCCTTGATTTGCAAAGTACAGGACTGTGCAAAAGTCTTAGGCACCTGTGGGAAAAATGCTATAAAGTGAGGATGGTTCCAAAAATAATGCCATGAATACTTATTAATCAATAAACCTTCTAAAAAGTGCAGTAGACAAAAAAACCTCAATCAGATCAATATTTGGTGGGACCACCCTTTGCCTTTAAAATAGCATCAGTTCTCTTATGCAAACTTGCATGCAGTTTAGGGTAGAGGTTGGCAGGTTCTTCCAAACATTTTGAGGAACTGGCCACAGTTCTTCTGCAGACTGACTGTCTCTGCATGTCCTCCCAGACTGACCTGATCATGTTGAGATCAGGGCTCTGTGGGGACCATACCATCTGTTGCAGAATTCCTTCTTTTTGCTCAAGATAGTTGTGTATGACTGAGATTGGGTGTTTGAGGTCATTCTCAGGCTGCACAATGAATTTGGGACCAACTAGAAACCTCTCTGATGGTAGATAAGAATCTACCTGTATTTCTCAACACACATTCAAGTTGCATGCCTAACACTTTTGCAGAGTACTGTATATGGTGCACAAACAGTGCACATGTATGAAATTCCTGCATCTTCTGCTTCCACAGCTGTCTTGTGAGTTTTGCTCTTGAGGATCCCAAGCTGCTTCCTGAGAAGCTCTGTGTGACATGTCAGAAACAGGTAAGGCCTCAGAGCCATCACTGGTGCCACAGGATGCTGGGGGTAGAAGTGGGTAGGAATATGTTACATTTACTGTGTCGATAGTACAGTTTATTCTTGACCGGTCAAAGTTTATTGTTGTCAGACATTGAGGTGAGGACAGGAAGGAAGTCGAGCACATTGGGGCAGACAGAGTCCTGGCTTGAGCTCATCGTGATGCTGGGTACGGTAGCTTCTGGAAGGGCAGGTTTGGGAAGTGTGAGATGGGGATATGACAAGGTTCAGGAGAAGGAGAAGAACAGATTCATACAAGAGGAAGTGTGTGCAGCCATGGATGAGAAATTGGATCCAGGCAGTTTACTAAGTGCCGCCTAGTCCATCCACCCTGTAGAGCTGGAAAAAGTTGATTCTCCATCAGGCCCAGTATGTTCAAGGAGAGAATGTTATGGTGTGAGTACCAGCCTCATGCTGGATTGATGGGCTTGGAATACCAGCTCTACTAGTCGAGGAATGTGGCATCAGACCAGTGTAGTGTGGTGTACTGTAGGGTAGTTTATTATTTTGCTTGTGTGTGTCTGCTGTGTAATTTGTGTCTTTGTTGCATGTTGGATGTAATAACCTGTCAGGGCTTTGGCATATGGTTTTTTTAAGCATCCCATACAGATTTTTATTGCGTAGATTTTTAACTATGTTGGTTTTTAACTGTTTACGTCACTAAATATAGAGTTGAACCTAAATAGTAGCTGTTAACATTATTGGTGAATCACAACATTAAAAGGCTTTGTTTTAGCTGGATTTTTGAATGTGCACTTTTACTTGAGTAAATATTATTTGAAAGTAACAGTACTTTGATTTAAGTACGGTGTTTGGTTGCGTTACCCACATGTCTGTATCAGCAGTGACTGTGAGGGTTTTGTGCTGTTATTTGAAACAGAGGTATAAAGGCTGTTATTGTGCTCAGTCTGTCTTCTTCTGGTCTGTGAATAAAACCTACTCCTTCTGGCAAGTCTGTCTTCATTCAGCAGGTGGCCTGACGCCGCCTGCTGTGTCCTCACCCCCCCCCCCCCAGCTAACACTGCCCTTGTCACACAGGTAAACCGTTCCCTCTGTATTCAGCACCGCCCTACACCAAGACACCAGGCACCCACTCTGTTCTGGGTCAAGTCCTGCAACCCCCTGTGGATTTGATCGTCAGCCACCAGGTTCCCCCCGGGCAGCCTATTGTTTGCCAGCCAGGAACAGTGAACCCAAGTCACCAGCAGGGGTCCAATGTTACTGTATACACAGTGCCCATGGTACCTCTGTCCCCAGCTCCTCCCAGCTATGTTTCTACGAGGGACCCACCTGGCCTGGAACATCTCACACAGGTTTGTCAGCAAGTGCTGAAAGGTGTAACACCAAAACACACACAAACATGCACACACACATATACATCCAAATTCAAAAAGTCAAAAGTGTGCCATGAAAACACACCAGTGCATTGGCTCCATTCTGTGACTTTATACAGTTTACTTTGAGTCGGCCCTTCTTTGCAGTTCTCCTTACGTGACCTGCGCTGGTCCCCTTCAGACCAGGATGAGAAGGAAGCTAGAGTCCATCACGGACATTTTCTCACATCCCCTGAATGAAGTGATCATCACTGATTCTTTTAACCACCTAAGAGATATTGAACTTAGGTGCACTAAGAAGCTCTGCTGGGGGTCCTTATAACCAACAGCCTAATGGCACACAAGGACCCATCAGCTATATTTAATGTTGTTATTTATTGGTTATTTATTTATTTTGTTCTTTTGCTTTTGTTGTTTATTTATTTTATGTGTCTTATGAGTGCCTCATATTATGTATCCTATGGGTTTAGCTGCTGTATGGAGAACTTCCCTGGAGGGATCAATGAAGCCGTGTCGTATCCTATGTGTGTAGAGTGCAGTGTCAGACGCAAATTAAGTTTTCTCACTGAACTGCAACAAATGTGTACTGCAATGTAAATAAACAATGAAACAATATTTTAAAGATGCATAATGAATGTGTCTTTCACCTGACTCGTAAATCCTTATGGGAGGCCATGTTGCCCCAACAATAGCATTTTCAAATCAGCAAGTGGGATAAGAGTTGAATTGCAACATTTGCAGATTTTTTAAAAATTAATTCTGGATTTTTGTTGGTCTTATTTTTATTTCACATGCAAATTTCTATAGCTTAAAATTCAAAAGACATGGATGAACTGAAAAATAAGAATGTTCTTAAAATTTCAATATTCTGCTATTTCAGAATTTTATATAATGCATTGTTATTACCAAAAACAATGCTCTGAAGGGGAGCAGGCGATACAAGATGATGATGATAATGATAAATATGATAATGATAATGCAAAACACATTTAAACAAGTACAAGGCAGGAAAAGAGCTGAGATACGACTGCAGCACACTCTATATCCTCTCAACCAGACTTGCACGTAAAATAATGTTTCGGCCTTTTGGATAGTGACAGTTCTGATAATGAAGGGTGTCTTAAAAATACTATGATGTGTTAGCTTTAGCATTAGCAACATGGATGGATGGAACTTGACTCATTGTCACTTTGGACAAAGCGCCGCAGTTCAGAGCCCATCCCGCCATCACTGTGCCCTACGTTAGGAGGGTGGGTGCACCCTGGACAGGATGCCAACCCATCACAGTGCAGCCACACTTACACACTCACTTACACACTCACTTACACAGTCACACACTGTATGAAACTTCAAATCACAAATTAACCTTACATGCATGGCTTTGAACTTTGGGTGGGAACTCTAAAATTTTAAAAGTAAAAATTTGCTGATCATTGATCGATTCATTCCATAAACATATTCATTGTCCTTCATCTTAGCACTGATCACTGACACCAGACACAACTTGTAAACACTGTGGAAGTGAGATGAGTTAAGGTAGTCCCATGTTCCTGTTCTCTTTGGGTGGTCTTTGCCTGTGTTGCCATTATATTAACATGTGTACTGTTTGCTTCCTGACAGCTAACTGAAGTCTTGGTTCATCAGAAAGTGGACCTGCTGAAAGGTAGGACTGTTTGCATTTATCCTCTGTTGCTCTAAAGCTGAATAGGCCCAGACCACAGGACAGAAGCATTGCATGCTGGTCCAGGTTTGGTTCTAGCTGTCAGTGAACCATTGCTCTGGTCATTTTTTAATGGTGCCTGGTCAGCCTCCTTTCTTGGCTCTGGAAGTCATCCTGCTTTATAGAGTGTTAGATGAGGGGCCATCTGTTGAAACAGCACCAAGGAGTATTAATGAACCATAAAGACTGAGGGTGAAAAGGAATGATATATTATTATTACTACGATTTCCTCATTCACTTTCCTACTTCTCCTTCCAAAGTAATAAACTGCTTTCCTCCTGTTCATGTCAACTTCCTTGTTCCCCCTGCCCCCTCCTTTGTCCTCTCCTTTAATCTCCTCTCTAGTTTTCCTTGGTTGTGAGTCCAACAATGAGTATAAGGTGAAGAATTCCCTGGGCCAGAATATATACAATGCCAAGGAGAAGAACGACTGCTGCACCCGCAACTTCTGTGGTCCTTTGCGCTGCCTAGAGATGAACATCAAGGACCACGTGGGCAAGGAGGTCATCCGACTTATCCGCCCTTTCCGCTGCGTCAGCTGCTGGTACCCATGCTTCCTGCAGGAGGTACTCCCTTACCCCTCGTTCCACAGGCCACACCCCTCGACCTTCTCTGCCACTCCACCACTACCCCCCAGAAAGATTTTATTGAACCGACACGAGAATATAACATCTGAACATTCAGAACTGTGCATATGTGCAGGATACCAATATGAAACAGTTTTTAAAACTAACTGACATAACAACAAAAATAACTTTCTGTACAAGAAGTTATATTTTTGTAGGATTATTTTAAATGATTAATCATGTCTGTGACTGGTGGCCTCCTCAGATGGAGGTGCAGGCTCCCCCTGGCACCACGGTGGGCTACGTCATCCAGAACTGGCATCCATTTCTACCCAGGCTCTCAATCCTGGGCCCATCGCGGGAGCTCTTGTTCAAGGTGGAGGGGCCCTGCTTGCTCTGTAGGTGCTGTGGAACTGTCAAATTTCAGGTGAGCTGAGGGCCAATGAAAAGACGGGGGCTGATTTTGACTTTTCCTATGTTCCCCATGAGTCCCCCCAGTGCTCCTCACTCCCCCTGTTCCTCACATAGGTCAAGGACAAAGATGGTGAGGAATGCATTGGCCACATCAAAAAATACTCGGCTGGGCTGATCAAAAGGTGCTTCACCGATGCAAACAACTTCTCCATCAAGTTCCCTGTGGATACTGATGTGAAGATCAAGGCTGTGTTCTTGGGTGCCTGCATCCTGATTGTGAGTGGCACCTCTTGCCCCTGTGACTCACTGTGTTTGTCAGGTTATGATCTCTCCACAACATTTCACATCTCTGTTTTGTCTTTACTTGGCAGGACTTCATGTACTTTGAGAAAAAAGGAATGGGGCTCTTACTCCTCTAACCCTGAGTGAGGAAGGGATGGGCAAACGCATTTCCCATGATTCCGAACGCAATCATCGTGCGATGAACCTCAATGGGTAGATCCCTATAAAACCCCCTGCTGCACTCATCACTAAGAAGACACATCGGAAACCTCTGGAAGCTTTTTTCACTCCTTCCTGTGAAACACTCCAGCAGTGTGTGTGTGTGTGTGTGTGTGTGTGTGTGTGTGTGTGTGTGTGAGTGAGCGAATGCATCTGTAATTGTAGTGTTATAACATAGCACCTCCTGTCTCTCTGTAATTCAATCTGGAGTTTGTCATTCAAACTTTCCTCAAGAGAAGTGTTAGAACAAACCCCTGGTCATGCCCAGCTGTCAGTCATGAATAACACATATAAACACCCACTAAACTTGGGCCTCATGGGCCCTCTTTTCTGAATAATGCATCATCACCCCACCTCCACCTCTATCCCAACTGGGGGGGGGGCTCAACAACTTCAATGGAAAGCGTACCAAGCTGCCCTCCTCCAAAAGCACAACCAGTCTAATACTTCTGACTGCTGAAATATGTTTGTTTGCTCTCTATACGCAGTGTAAATTTTACTGTGTTACAAGTTTGAAGTCAGGTTTCCAGAGACACAATAGCACTTTACTAACTTACTTAACTGTATATGCATTTATTGTCATGTTTAAAAGTGTTTTAAAAAATCAGTAACACATGATTTTAACAAAAACAAATCTGAGTTTAGTCAGTTTATGCCAGTATCTTTTTTTGTTGGTGTTTGTATTAGTTTGTATACAGTATACTTCGACCTCAACTTATATACACAGTTGGCACTACAACTCTGTAACTTGAACTGTTTATAAGACCAACCATAACCTGAAAATCAATATAAACTTCATAACACAGACATCCCTCAATTGATTCATGGATTAGGTTCTGCAAAAAAAAAAAACAACAAATAAACCAAGAATGAATGTCCAATGCACTGAAAGACTTTCATTTATTCTGTTTATATGCCATTCATTGCTGTGTTCCTCCTGACAGGTGTGTACTGGCGGATACGACGTGTCTGACCTTAAATATCTACACGTTTCATTTATAACTGAGGACACAACAAAACTGTCGTGGAGGATGGGATCTGTCACACAAATGTACGCAGAGTTCTTTATCATCTGATCACTCTCAGTTTGCCTAACTGTGATGAAAACACATAATAATATACACATGCATCTATTTACTCACTAGGTGTTTTCTGTAAAAGTCTCAGATGTAGTCACTTCCTCAGTTTTTCTGACTATATTGGGAGGAGGAGTCCAGGTGCAGAAAATAGAAAAAATAATTTAAACATAACATTTTTTACTACAGCACAGTAGAGTACTCCACTATATAGCAGAGTAAAACTTTTATACCCTAATGTAAGGTGTGATGAACATGTAATGTGCCCAATAAAACTAAAGTCCTGTATTGTACTGTAAGAGAAATATACATACATACTGTACAGTGAATTATATGCAGACAGCGGTGCAGGAGGTGCAGCCATGGTTTGACCATAATGCCACTAAAGGGGAACTGGGGAAAATAACAGTGGAAATGGTGACATGGTGGAATTTTGAGACAAGCTATGAAAATTGTTTAAAACATTATTTTGTAAAGTTATTTTCTCAAAAAAGGCTAAAAAGGCAGTCAGACCGCTGAATTCCAAACAGCTTAGAGCCTGGTGACTACCATCACCACTGACCACCTCCCTCTCCACCAAGACCTCCACTAACCACCTCCCACTGTATCATGTCCACCATCACCAACACTAACCACCTCCCACTGTATCATGTCCACAACCACCACCACTGACCACCTCCCACTGTATCATGTCCACAACCACCACCACTGACCACCTCCCACTGTATTATCTTCACCACCCCCACCCTTTCACTGTTTGCACTGATTTTATCAATTTATTTTCTTATCTATTTATTTATTTTTCATCTTCCTGTCTACTTGTTTATCCGCCTAACATCTACTGTATGGGTCTTTTGTGTGTATGTAGTGTTCTGTGCACCATGATCCTGGAGAAAGTATATTTTTTTCTCACTTGTACATCTGTGAAAGCACAGAAAAACAATAAAATGAACCTTGAATCTGGAAAACACAGGTGAACTTCAGCACCTCGACTGTTCATGTGCAATATGAGTAAAAATAAAAAGGAATGATGATGGACTTTATGGAGAAAAGTACAATTTTCCCAAAAATTCACTTAAGTAGAATTACATTTACTCCTTTAGTACCCACTTCTGTGTGTAATAGTAAAAGTAACACTAGTAATTTGACCCCATTACAACAAGAATTCGCAAACAGTCGATTCCACAGAACAAATAAACCCTGTTATGTGAGAAATGGGCTTATTTAAAATTGACTGAATTTAATGAAACTAAAATGCAGATCACGTTTGTATGAAAGTCACGCAAATACAGCATCGGTGGCTTTCCACATGTACAACATGAACTTCTGACTTCCTTTTTCGGCTTGATCACAAGTTTCTGTGTCACTCAAAGTTTGGTGTTATTCATTTTAGTTAATCTGGAAATCTGGTGCAAAGTGACATCAGTCACTTTTGCTGTTTCTTTTCAGTACAGTTTGTGGATGTAGAAACAAGACAGTGAACAACTGTCCTGTCAAAGTTCTCCTCTTTTAAAAAAAAGTCTTAGTATCTCAGTACATCAGTAACTCAACACATCAGTATCTCACTAGCCAAATATTTCAGTCAAATATATTTTGCAAATATTAGTGTTATGCTATCAAATAGCAATAACATTTCAGCAAATGACCGAGGCCCATGCGCTTTTACACTGATTTACCTATATTTCATGACTTTATTGTTTATGTTATTTAATTGCTGCCTTATTTGGATTTTGTGTTTATGTATCATCCAATGTTGACTCCAGTGGAATCCAAACTAAAATTCACATTCAATCGGGTTCGGAACTATTTCAGGGTTCAAATGGGTTCAACCCCGAGAGCGTAAGCCGAGCAAACAGTGCCCCCCTGCGGTGGCCTCGCTGAGGACCCTGTGTCTCACGCACTTACAAAATGCCCACTGTTATATATTATGATGTCATAACAGAGACTGTATAATGATCAGAAAAGAATTATTTTTGTTTACTTCGTTAAGTTTTGAGAGGTAAGTTCTCTGCTGTGAAAACTGTCAACCGTTGTACAGGTAATAAAACAAAAGGAAGTCTAAGGAAAAATCTGCCTTTAGTCGAACGCTGGGTTATGTATATGTGTGACCAGCAGGTGGCGCAATGGTCGGTGCGCTTTTCAGTCCACAGTTAGACGGTTCGAGTCCCTGCTGTTGCTGCACTCTTCATGACCAAGGCATTTACCCAGAGTTGATATAGTAACGTTTCCCAGCTGTATGAATGGAAAAATCACGGTAAAGCTGACTATGTACATTGTACGTCGCAGGGCTCAGATAAATAAAAGGTAATATTTAGAAAGGTAAATAAAATATAAAAATAAGTGATGATAATAATAAATACTCTGCAGTAAATTAGCACGATGAGATGGAAACAAGCGCCTTGTGACTGGGAGTAGAGGAGGAAGGAGGGGGATACGGGAGGGGGATACGGGAGGGGGCGGTTCATAACCAGTTTACTTGTGTGTTGGAGAAATTCGCTGTAACGCCGATACCGGAGCTGCTCCGTCGCCAAAGCAGGAAAAAAGGCTTTGTGTTTCGTTCACTTTTTGTTCACGCGCGTACATTAATAAAAACGCTTTTTTAAAAAAATAAAACCACGCTGGGAACGCGGAAATAACACTTCTTTCGACTGGAGCTTCGGATCGGCGAGCGGTGAGAAAACCGACTTTGTTACAAGTACAGAAACCCTTTTGGTCGGTAATGTATTCAAGTTTGCGCCGAAAAGACCGTTAAAATTTAACGGCAATTAGTGACGCAACGAAACGGACGCATTTTGCGCGGAACCACTTCAACCCCGAGTCGCGCTGCTACACGGTAACAAACGCGTGTATTAGTACATAATAGTAGTAATAATAGTAGTAATAACAATAATTATAACCCCGTTGAACACACGCCAGTACGATGTTTTGTTTTCAAAACCGAAAGAGCTATTTTTTCACCCTCTTTTCCCGTGAAATAAATTCAATTGGAAGCCGCCCGATTCCCCCTCCTCCCTACTGACGTCTGTGTTGTCTTGGTTTTTTGTTCGCATGTATAACAGCGTTTTTCCGCGCGACGGCGACGCCGCTGACGTGGTTATTTGACAGTTTTTCTGAAGGTGAACCTTCGAATCCACGAGGCTTGTGGTGAGGAGAGTGGAGTGAGGAGTCGTCTGTCTTTATCGCTTGTCTTTTCACCGAGCGGCGCCCACGATGCGGACACGCGTCTCAGCGCTACTAAGTAACAAGTTAACTAACTAACTAACCAACCACTGTCCACTGTTCTGAACTGGCGATCATAAAACACAGATACTCTGATTCTCATTCAACTTGTGTGCGGGTTGGATATAGGTGTGCGCTGCTATTTTAAAAAAAACGTTTTTTGCCCACAGTGATTTTTGTCTCCATTGTAAATACCTGGGCAACTGCCAGGTCCCGGGTGTTTACTCCTCTAGCTCCCCAAGGGGAAGGTGTAGGACCTGGTTCCCTTTGTTGGAGTTAGGTGTGTGACATGTTGGCCCAGTGACAGACGGATCATATAATAAGGTTGTTAGCCCACGGTGACCTTTTACGGTTTTACTTCTTGCCAGTTTTGTTAAACATGGATCGACCGACTGAACGATTTCGCCAGTAAGTCAGTGAAATTCAGCTCAGTAAAACTGAGCTACTGACTCTTCCGCTTTTGATGTGTTTTTGTGTTAACATATTCACCTTGGGTGTGAAATATGTCTGTGAAAATGGTGACCGGGGCTTTTTTGAAAAAAATGGCTCTCATTTGGGGCTTTCCGGACCTTTAACCTCTGCAGAGCAAGAGGTGTGAAAAATAATAAATATCAATTGTGCAACTGCTTTAGCTGCTATGGTTGTCATTTTTCCACTATCATCTGCTATATGATCCACTGCATTGTCTTCTAGCCTCCAAAGAACCTGCTGCCTGTTGGCTTTGAGGATCCAGAGCTGCTTCACGAGGAGCTCCAGGCGACATGTCAGCACCAGGTGATATCTAAGAGTCCTCGGGGGTCCCGTGGGCTTCTGAGTATTTATGCACACGTGCAGGACATTGTGATGTTTTCCCACCTGCACTCTAGTGTGTCCACACATGTAGACAGGTGACTTTGACAAGCAAAAACCTGCACGTAATTGCTACTCCAGTATGTACATGCAAGTGCCATCTGGAAAAACTGCACAGTCTCAGTTATTGGCTTAAATTTAAAAATGTAAGCTGCTGATGACATAGCTCTGTGATGAGTGTAAAGCAACATCCCCGGTGGGATTAGGTTGAGCACAGGGCGCATTATCTGGAGTGCACCTTGCGTGGGCAACCTCGCCCTCAGCGTGGTGTCTTGGCTGCCAAGCCAGTCTCGCTGGGGGTGTGGTGCTCTGCTGGCCGTGACCGCTGTGCCCTCGGCTGCACGTGGCCCAGGCCGCACGTCTTCCTGCTCAGGGTGTAGGTGGATTTTTTTGTCCTGCCAGTGTGGGCTGCAGGAAAGAAAATTTGAATGCTTCTCAGGGATAGCCCCACCCCATCGGCAGCTCTGCTGCCCTTTGTTCTTCTCCAGCGTCCCAGTTTAATCCCTGAACCTTGTTTAGATCTCACATGACACTGTTCGCTCGCGCATTCCTTCAATACTGGCTAATTATCCATTTACACAACCCTACATTCCTGGTGTTTTTTTACTGAAGCGGCAGAATTAAATGTTATAAAAGACTGTTGTATTTTGTAAAGTGTGGAAACTTTCACGTATTCCTGTATTTTAAATACATAGATGGTTCCATATATACAGTATTGTAAATGTAGTGACTTTGATTTACCTTTTACACCCAACCTTCTACTGCAGTGTAAAGTAGTGCTCCCACTTTCCCTGCTGCCAGTTCATTTTCATCCTGCCTTTTAGACCCAGTGCTTTGGAAATTCTGGATGTTTTCTGTCTTGAAAACCAGCATGGTGTAAGATCGTGTTGTGAGGCCTTCGCTGTCCTGTAGATGAGCCACCAGTCCCAGTGTGCCTGTGGCAGTCTTACAAACTCACGTTTGCAATTTTTACGTTGCTGTTTGCTTTTATTTGTGCCACAACACCGTAATGGACAATTTCTCCAGCTTTTTGCAAATACTGTTCCTTTAATTTTTTTGCCAATGATCAACTTGCTCAGCAAAGGTTAGATAAACAGATCAGATTTCAAAAAGATTGTTGAATATCGGCAGTGACTGTGAGGGCTTTGTGTATTTGGTTGGGAAAGGGCTACAAAAGGCCTTTATTGTGTGGCTTCTCCTGCTGTGTGAGTGAAACAGTTCCTTCCATCAAGTCCATTCAGCGTGTGGCCTGGTGATTTCCCGCTATGTTCTCAACCCCCGGCTTGCTCTGTTGCACAGGTTACCCATCCCCGAACCAGCCTCTGTATCCCACACCCCAGCCGGGAGGATACTCTGTGCCCCCATACCCCATGGCACCGGTGGGCTATGGCGACCCAAGTCAGACCCCGCCCCCTGCTGGGTTTCAGGTGGGCTACCAGTCTCCCCCAGGGCAGCCTTTAATGTACCAGCCAGGACCGGTAAACCCAGGTCACCAGCCGGGACCTGCAGCTGTCCCCAATTACGAAGGGCCCTCGGCAGCCGTGTCTCCCGCCCCTGCTGTCTCCGTCCCTGTGGGCGTCCCACCTGGCCTGGAGTATCTCACACAGGTTTGTCAGCAAAAACACACACTCCCATTGTCAATCATGTGAGATCACAACACACGCTAATGTGTTCCCTAAATGAAAACTTCACACAGTTTATCCTTTCAGTTGGTTAGCTATGTTCACCAGGCGTGTCCTCATTGGATCCTGCAGGGCTGTGACTTGCTCCCATCTGGTTGTCAGAGAGCCGCACAGCCAAAACCCTGGAATGCATCTCTGTTAAGGGGGTTGGAGCAAGAAACATTCAGCTGAAATGGCAGTTAAAAAAATACTTGCTTCTTTTCCGATGCAGGACAAAAATTGACGTGAAAAAAATTCCCTCTGGCTCTCCATGACATCTGAGTTTTACTGTGAAATGTAACAGTTAATCCAGGATTTCTTGAGCACCACGGACATCTGTGTCCACCTCACCCTTTTCCACAGTTTTTTGGATCTATGACTTGAAAAGGTGGCACTTGTCTGAGGGCTGAATGAGTCGGTCGACCCTCCATGCAGGGTCCCCACACAGGGTGTTTGGACATCAGGTGGTGCCACCCTTCCTCTGAGGGACCTTCTATCCACCATCCATCAGTCACTGACCAATTATGTTTGAATGCAGCTATACAGATCTGTCAGTGGAAACATCTCGCAAACATTTTATCATCACTAGAGGAAAAAATACCTCAATTTATTAAGTTGTAAGGTTCTGTAAAAAACTTGGACACAGGTATAACAAATAAAAACACTGTCAGATATTGTCCTTGTAATTTGTAGCTATACTAAGATTAAAAATAATTTAAAATAGGTGAAATTTCATCACAAAGTCCTATTCAGTGCTAACTGTTCATGCATCCCATAAGCATGCAGTGTCCCTCATCTTATTCACTGATACTCAGGAACATCAGACACAAAATGTAAACACAGTGGAAGTGAGTTAAATTAAGGTGGTCTAACGTGCTGTTTACTTTCACCTATTGGCTGGATATATAAGCAGCATTTGATCTTCAAGAATTTTTATAGTATGTATTTGAAGAAAATGTAATTAAAATGTTAAATACATAAAAAGTTCATATCTTCAAAAATGTGTTCCTTGATGGTCTCTAACTCAGGAGCCAGTGCACTGCTCCTGCACTCACTGACATTTGTACTGTTTACTCTCTGGCAGATTGATCAGATCTTGATTCACCAGAAAGTGGAGCTTTTGGAAGGTAGGAGCATTTGGCTCACCTCTCTTGTCTTGCTTCTCCTTGCACTGTGATCATCCCCTTTTTTCCTGTTCCTGCCCTTTTCCTTTTCCTGTCCCACAAAATCCCCTTTCTCTCTAGCTTTCATTGGCTTTGAGACCAACAACCAGTACGAGGTGAAAAACAGCCTGGGCCAGAAGATCTACCACGCCAAGGAGAAGAACGACTGCTGCACCCGCAACTGCTGTGGCTCACTGCGCAGCTTTGACATGAAGATCAAGGACAACCTGGGCCAGGAGGTCATCCGACTTATCCGCCCTTTCCGCTGTGCCACCTGTTGGTGCCCGTGCTGCCTGCAAGAGGTACGGCTCTCCCTGCCCCAGGAAGCATTTCCACTAGAATATGGTACCTGTACATATATGCTCTGCACCAGTATGGTAATGTTACAAAATTCAATTGCATAAGATTTTAAAGTGCTTTTTTTTAAACTTTTTTCTTCAAGCTGTGATTTTGTAAGGTAGTTAAATCATTAGTAATATTACTTTTATATAAATAATTGCTCATTGCTAAATCCTGCAGAATTCACTTGTTTATACATTTCATTGATTTTTTTTTTTTTTTATGAGCTAAATGTCACCAGAATTTGTTTTTTTGGCAAATCTGAGACAAGCACATACGTATGGTCCTTAGATGGAGGTTCAGGCCCCCCCTGGCACCACAGTGGGGTATGTGACCCAGGACTGGCACCCGTTCCTACCCAAGTTCTCCATCCAGAACCCGTCGCGGGAGACGCTGCTCAAGCTGGAGGGTCCCTGCTTCGCCTGTAACTGCTGCGGAGATGTCAACTTTGAGGTGAGCCACCCAGGGGCCAACGAAGAGCCTGGGGCCCAACCTCTTCCCTTCCTTCCTCTGTCTTCCCTCTGTAGTGGACAGCTAAAGTACTTTAAGCATTTTAAACATATCCAGTCTACCGCTATTAATGCCGCTTACCATTACTCTATCTGTGACATTCTGGCCTGGACCCTAAACTGAGGTTGTATTTGAAAATCATGCCAGGGGCTGTGTTGGAGAGACTGAAATGCAGTTGTGGGATGTGTACTCACAGCTGTGGTGTACCACTTAGTGGTTTTGCTTGCATAATTGTCTTTGTATCCTTTGTTTAGCACTGCTGTGCTTTTGTTTTTCAAACTTGTTTATTTAAATGTGGCATATAGTCTTTGTCCCGCTTAAGCCGATCCATGTATGCTACCGCGGTAAATTGGCTTCGTGAAATCATCTGCGATCAACTGCTTTGTCAGGGTTGCGGTGATCCAGAATCGTTGGGCGCTAGACTATGAAACGACACCCTGGATGGGATGCCAAGCCATTACTTGGAGGCTACAACCACATATAGTCGCACACTATAGGCAGTTGAGACTGACCAATTAACCTGGAACACACGCCTTTGGACTTTAGGAGGAAAACAAGTGCAGAAACGAGCTGATTTGACTCTACGGACTGAACAGCTGAGGTTATTTTAGATACAGCAGACCCTTCAGGAATGAAATTTCTACAAATAGCTCATTACCCTGTAATCCCAGTGAACCTTTAAAAAAAAAAAAAAAAAAAAAAAAAAAAAAAAAAAAAAAAAAAAAAAAAAAAAAAAAAAAAAAAAAAAAAAAAAANAGCTCATTACCCTGTAATCCCAGTGAACCTTTAAAAAAAAAAAAAAAAAAAAAAAAAAAGCAACTACAACGTAGTAAATTTCAGACTAACTTATTTATACAATAGAAGGAAAAAGTTAAATGCAAATTTAATGAAAAAAGAAGATTGCTCTTTTAGCCCTATTCCAAATGTAGTCTGTCAGATTTTGAATGGTGAGGAAACTAGCTTTGCATATACAACCAGATTAAAAAAAAGAATTACATTCCATGAATAAACTGCAAAAAAGTAAATGTACTTTACAATTTTTTCCCCTACCTTCTGTAAAAGATGCCTTATATCCCCTACGATATAAGCCGTCTTTTAGGGTGGTTAATGGAATTTTTCCCTCATAAGAAATAATGGAATAAGTAATTTCATTGTCTATTTTTCAGCATTCTGCCTGTTTTCAGGAACAGATTATGACCATATAACTCACAATAAGTATATTCAACCCCAAAATGTTTCTACATGTGTCTGTCAACCTCACTCCCCCTGCTCTCCACACAGCTCAAGGGGAAAGATGGCGGAAAACCCATTGGCCGCATCAGCAAGCAGTGGAGTGGTCTGCTCAAGGAGGTCTTCACCGACACGGACAACTTCGGCATCCAGTTCCCACTGGACATGGACGTCAAGATCAAGGCTGTGCTCATGGGCGCCTGCTTCCTGATCGTGAGTGATGCCTCTCGCTCCTTGACTTGCAGTGCATGTAAGAGACAAGCTGTGCGTGGTTTCACTTCTCAGTATCTTGCATCTCACAGGATTTCATGTTCTTCGAGAAAGTCGGCGACACAAACCAACGCAATACGGTCTTCTCATGAGTTGGAGGGTGACTGGAGAAGGCATGTCCCGTGATTCCTTGTACAGATAGTATAGACATGGACCAACCCTGTGCCAATCACTGTGAAGACACCTGCTGGGAACCTCGGGAAATATCTACAGCCGTCCTTGTGAAAAACACTGCCATCTCTGTGGAAGTGTTTCAGCTCAGAGCTCTTGGACACACCCTCTCCTGACACCCATGTTGAAAATAGTCTGTGTGTGTATCTATACTCTTATACTGCATCACCTCCTGTATCTATGATTCAATGTTTGTTTTTTTTTCCTCTCTATACCTAGTGTCAGTTTTGGAGGTTTTCTGAGACATGCTAACACTTTTTCTGTAATTGTAGAAACCAATAAGCTCTGTGGCAGTAGCTTCCTTTCTGGATTCATACCTGCTTACCTTATAGTCGTTTTGATATATTCAATTAACAAGCCTATAACCAAAGACTTTTTAATAAACATTTGAATCAATTTAATTCTTCTAAAACCATTTATGTGTCTGTATGCATCTGTTTTGATGCAATACAGTACTGTAGTGGTTGTGCATTTGTCTTTATTTTGGTTACAGTATCCATTGTTTTTATATAATATGCATTTTGAGTTTCACAGCGGGCAGGTCAAGGCTAGAGTGGTGCAGTGCCAGAAGAGGGAAAGCTGCTGAAGAAGGGCCTGCTGCGTGGTTGTGTAGAGGGGACAGAGATTACCAGGGCTACTCTTTGTTTCTCTGGGTGTGGTTTTTGCCCCGGTCTACCGTGCTCCTTTGGCCTCCGAGAGGGGCGCAACAGAGTAGAGACAGCACTGCAGCCCAACTGGGGTTGGCTAAGCAAACAGCCCATACCTGTGAGGGGACAGGTAAATACCACAGGAACCAAATGCAGCCTTTTGTTTTCCCTCCCGTTCGTCACTCTCATTGTGGGCTGAGGGTGTCTCTTCGTCCCGCCTGTGCAGGTAGAGCAGGTGCCGTCCGGCCAAGGGGCGCGGCCCAGTTTGCTAAATGCTCTGTGTGCAAAAGAGACTGCTGGTGCAGTTTTTTTCCATCCTGTTACATAAGACCATCTTAATGCAAGCCTTTTTCTATGTATGGGCAGCAGGGAGCGTAGTGGTTGGAGTCCCTGCCTTGTCCTCAGAGGATGCAGGTCTGAATCTGACCTCCTGCTGCCTTAATCCTTGATGAAAATACTTACCCTGAGTTGCTCCATTAAAAATGACCCTACTGTATACATTGGTAAATTGGTGTAATTAGCTAAAGTGTCATTTGGTTTGGGGGAAAATATCAGCACTGCTCTCAGGCTCCAGACTGAAAGCACTGCTCATGCTGTGTTTCTAATGGAGCTCAGCAACAGCTCCCCCATTGTTCCTTGGTTTGTTTTCATGGTAACTCTCAATCTGATACTTGGTGAGAGACCTGTCCTGAGCAACCCCCCCCCCAACACACACACACACACACCTCCTCTGTATCCACAAACCCGAAAACATCTGTTTCAGCTTGAGGGTAAACCCAATTGTTTTCTCATATGACGACAATTTTCCTTCCAAGTTCTGTAACACAAAAGCAGGGGAATGGGTTAGTCAGATTGCGCCCCCCGTGGGGAAATGAGGTATTGCAAAGGAAGTGGCTCCACCCACTACAGACGACTCCTCTGGCAAGCGATACCCCAGATTCAGGTCCAAACCATTCCACATATAATGCATCTATTATAATTATAAAACAACTCGGCTTCATAAAATATCTTCAGATACTATTTTTGAACTTTATTTTTGAGATCAAAATATTCACGAGTTGAGAACAGTGGAGTCTAGCTCTGAGGGAAGCTGTGATGGAGCCACTCAACTCCACTCCTCAACATCATGTCCAACTGGCCTGGAGCACCACTGACTGCACAGCAGACCACTCAGGAATGTGTCAGTCACACTGATAAGGTCCAGCACTCCACCCTCGTCCAACCGCAGTGTCTCAGGGCTCAGGAATGCCATCCGCTCTGGCTGGTTCCCTCCGAGCACAAGTGGTTGGTGCAGTCCCTCCGCAATACAAAGTTCCACTCCAGGCAGGCAGTCCATACAGCCATATGTTGCATCTAGAGCAGTGCCCCCCAGGGCCAGCATATACAAAGGAATACATTTTATTTTAAAAAAACCTAGATAAATAGGTTATACAGAACTGTGCTCATTGTGCTTTATGAGGTGAGGGTTTATAAGTGGCCTTGGGACAGAAAATGTACAGTATTATAAGAGTCCAGTGGGATCATGCCACTCTGCTGTAGCTCCGTTTACCATCTTAAGCAGCGTCTGCTGTCCGTCAACTGGCTTCTGAGGACAGGCACAGTGGAGGTAAAACCCCCGTTTGCATGGATGTTGACTGCAGGACTCCGTAGCTGGGCCAACAAGGGGGCCGCCTGCTGCTTCTCCAGCTCACTTTCAGCATTTAGCATTCCGATAGCTAGCGAGAGCAACTGCCTTGGTCATCCTGCTTGGCCCAGTCTTCCTGCCTTGTACCTCCGCTCACCACTGACTCCAGTGTTCATCCTGCATGGCCTGTCACCACCCGGTGTGGGGAGGTCCCTCCCTATCCACATTGCCTCCCGCTGCCTTCCTCAGCAGATAGCGGCTGGCCAGCTGCAGGTCCCACCGGTAGCGAGAGAGGATGCGATAGCAGTCATCCCGGGAGCACAGGCTCATGAAGTACAGCTGTTCCACCTGCAACAAGACAGCAAAGACACAGAACGTGGCTTTCACAGTGGTATACAGGGTACAGCAATAAGAAACAGTCTGCATTATTTATAGAAATTCTAGAAGTTCCTATCTGTAGCATCCGAACAACCCCAGTGCTTCAACTCCATCCAAAACAGCGGAGACCTTTTCCTTCCTTTGGAATCAACCTGATAAATCAAATTATTTCAGTATGAGCCATTGGTGGGAGTTTGGTAGCCCATACCTTGAGCTGCTGCTCAGCCTTCACCGGGTGCCAGTCGTTCCGGTTGAGGGCGTTGACCACCTCCTCGCTGGTCACTCCATGCACTGCTTCCTGCACCTAAGGAGCCAGTAGCAGAACGATCACAGCACCGCCAACTTCCAGGAGCCAATCACAGGAATCCATTACAAAGTACTTGTCACAGACAGTCAATATAAATTCATACATTGAGTTCATGGCATTGAAAAACATTCAGAAATTTGATGTTTGTGCTGAAATAGGCAGAAATTTCCAGTATTACACCACTTTAAACTACTCAGTGTTGCCTCAGTTAGAAAAAATGCTTCAAAAGATTGTGGAAAATTTAAAAAAAAAAAAAAAAAAAAAACACACAAATGAACCCTAAACATGACAGATGCAATAAACGATACAGATCCACAGTAACTGTGCCATATCTCAGGGGGCCCCTCACCTGCGAGACAATGGCTGCTCTGCTGGGGGTCTGCTCAGCCTGGTATCTGTCTCTATCCCTGGCTCTGTCTTTTTCCTTGTCTTCATACTCATCCAGCTGCGGAGTTGATCGGACCAGATGACTCATCTTGGCCAAGTTGCTGACCCCTGCAGTCTGCTGTACTTGCTGCTGTGGCTGCAGCAAAAGGCCCCGATTGGCACCTGGCTTCGGATCACGGAGCAGCAACATGGACCTCAATCCCTTGACATTGGGGGGCGGAGGGCGAGGAGGAGGAGTGACGCCAGCATCACTAACCCGTCGAAGGTCCTGGGCGGGGATCACGGCAGGGGTAACACGACGTGGCTCCACCTTGCCTGCCATGTCTAGGCTCTTTCCCTGGGACTGATTCAGAACGGACTCCAAGCTCCTGGACAGGCCTGAGGTGGACAATCGCAGTCGTTCAACAGCAGTTCCTTCCTCAACCTGACATCCTCTGGTAAATCAGACATCTCCTTGACCCACCTGCCATCGTCTGCAAGTTGGACCTTGTCTTCTCCTTCCCCTGGTCTTTGGCCACTGCTGCATTCTTCCAGTTTGGTGAGCTGGAGGCAAGAGGACAAAGAAGACATAAAGACTTACAGGTAATAAGAACTTCATACATTTCACTCAGTCAGGAATGCACATATTGCCCTCCAGCAGTTCCCCCCATTGTTCACTTAACCATCATGCACACCACAAATTCTCAGTTAAATTCAGTTCAATTTATTTTTATAGAGGCTTCTTCTCACACAGTGACTCAGAGCACTGAACAGTAGATTAGGATAATGGAACAGAAAACAAGTACATAGTGAAGCTACAGATAAAGATTAAATGTTAATGAGAACAGCTAGACAGAGTAAAAGTGCAAAACAGTAACTCTGCCAGCAACTGAGGAGAGGAAAACAAAAAGCTCCCCACCAGGAGTTGAGGGAGAAAAATAAACCTCTGGGGGCCCAAGAACAGCTTTCTGGGCTTCTACACATAGAACAATAGTGCCAGTAGTAACAGCTAACGTAGGTTACACTCTCAACACAGTTCTCTACATGTATTTCTCTTTTACAGCACAATGGAATGATGAGCACAGGGAACACTGACTCCTCCAGGCGGGTTGGCATCCCCCAGCTGCGCTCTGGAACAATGTCTCCATGTCCCATGTGCTGCAGGCTGCCTCTGAGAGGGGCAGAGATGAAGTTGCCGGAGGAACTCAACGCAGATGGGGCACATAGGCTCGGGGAGAACCACCCCACCAACAGGGTCCTTTGATTTTGCCCTTTCCATTCAGACATCTCTATACTGGGGGAACAACAGGGGGCAGAAAGGGAAAAGAGGAACAATTAAGCTCAGGGATTTCTATCCAGGTTTACACACATGACCATGATACACCATGACCAGTCAGATCTTACCCTTACACCAGCAGTAATGGAGGAGATAAAATCGTATCTTTTGGAACCTTGGGAGTAATTAAGCACAAAGGGCAGCAGGTGGTTTAACAAATCTGCTTCTTGCACTCGAAAGACAGGTTCAAAACCCTCTTCCTGGTGTAGCAACTCAAGCACAATGCTTACCCTGGATAAAAATTACCTTGCTGTATACACTGAATTGCCACTTTATTAGGTACACACTCCTCCTTCACACTTATTGAGCGTTGCAACAAGTCATACATCACGTGACTGCAATATGTGGATAAATCAGGCCGACCAGCACTTCCAGCAACAGTTAATGTTCAATTGAGCATTGAAATGGGCAAAACGAGTGATCTTAGTGACTTTGCACGTGACATAGTTGGCGCTAACCGTGCCAGTTCCAACATTTCCCAGATGGCTGTTGTACTGGGCTATTCGTGTGCAACCATTTCAAGAGTTTACCAAGAATGGCGTAAAAAGCAAGAAAGCACCAGTGGTCAGTGATCCTGTGGACAAAAACAGTTTGTAGATCAGAGAGGTCAAAGGAGAATGATGAGAACATGCCCGTAAACAGATGGACCACAACCAGGCAAATCACATCCAAATTCAACATTGTGTGCAGAATGTCATTTTACAATGGACCACTTATGTGGCTTTGTCTTGATTGGGTCCCCCCCGGGCTAACTGCTGAAGAACACGTTGGATCCCAATGCTGCCAGCAAAGAACAAGAAAGTGCGTCTCCAATAGGCAGAGGAGCACCAAAAATGAACTACTGTAGAAATGAGGAAAAGAGCTTCCTGGTTCAATGAATCCAGGTTCCTTTTGCATCATGCTGATGGAAGGACCAGAATTTGGTGTAAGCAACATGAGTCCATGGAGGCACCCTTTTTGGTGTCAACAGTATAGGCTGGTGGTCGCAGTGTGATGCTGTGGGGAATGTTTTCCTGGCACACATTAGCACCCGACAGCCACTGGAGAACATCTGAATGGCACAACATATCTCAACATCATTGCTGGCCAGTTTATCTGCACTTGGACAGCCACTTCCAACATGATAATGCAGCACGTCACAAGGCATATCTTGTCACTGAAATATTCCAGAAACATGACAGTGATTTTTTATTGCTTTGCTGGCCTACACAGTTCCTGGATCTCAAACCTATCAAGATTTTTTAGGATGACATGGAAAGGACTATTTGCAGCAAGACTGTGCAGTTGTACAATTTGCAACAACTGTGTAATCATTTCCAAATGGAAACATTCCTGCACAAAGCATCCAGCATCTTGGAGAATCACTGACCAGATGAATTCATGCTATGGCCAAAGGAGGCACAACACACTACTAGATACATGTACCTAACAAACTGGCAACCCAGTGAAGCATCGTTACAAGAATAAATGTGAATGTCAAGTGAATTAATGAGCATTGGTACGTTATTGATCAAATGCTGACAAACTATTCACATCAAGACTGTAAACCTGCAAGGTTTCTCTATAATTAAGAGCTGTAATGAATGTAGTTCAGCTCCACTGGCCTAAAACCCACAAAGTTCTGAGTAGTCAGTTTGAAAGGAAGCTGGACAAATTGTTCTTCAAACTTAATCATACAAGAATCTATACATCCTTGGAATGCTGCCAGACTCCAGGCCTCCATACAGTAGCTGCATGCTACCAAGTCTGTACAAGGTGCTTGCTCACCCATGGTCTATGACGGTCACCTGGTCGTTGGTCTGCAGGCTGAGTTTTCGAGGCTCCATGAAGTCCCTTAAAACACGTACCTCCATGGGCTGTGCCTAGAAGAAAGGAAGGGAGGACCGTGGAATGACAAACACCAAAAAAGGTATACAAGGAGATGTCGGAGATGGGCACTCCGTCATCTGACTCTGTGATTCAAGAAAGGGAGGGCAGAAGATTGCAAACAGCAGTGGTATGAGGGAGTTATCATGGCTGACCTCAGGTACAGGGTCAGTATTTTGTCCATAAGTGGGAAACTGGCATTACCTCTGAGACTAGAGTGGTCAGCTGGGAGAAGGTGGGCCGATCGGAAGGGGTAAGAGCCCAACACTTGCGCATCACACTGTACAACTCCTGTGGACAGTCGTGGGGTCTTTCAAGACGCTCGCCCTCCCGCTCCACACGCCACAGAATCTGCCAGTTGGGAGGGGCACATTTCATCAGAGCTACTCAATGTGGGAACGATCCATCAAGGTGACCAGCTGAGGATATACAGGCTGCAGTAGGGCCAGTTTCCATCATCAACATGCCACAGAGTCAGGGTGTAAAACATCTGATGTGCACACTGTAACACACACTCTCACACAGGGAAGGGGTACCTGTCGGCCAGACATCCCCAGCCATGGCTCCTGACAGTAGGTGAACATCTCCCACAACGTGATTCCAAACATCCACACGTCTGAGGAGTGAGAGAAGGTGCCCATACGCAGGCTCTCTGGGGCACACCTGGGGAGGGAGAGATATGACCCAGTGAGCCATAGAGAATGAACACAGACTCAAAAACACCACACAGACACACAGACGCACACACACACCAGGCAAAAGGGATGCGACGGTGAGCTGTCATGACATAGTGGTCCTTGTCCTGGCTCAGGCCACGCATGAGACCAAAGTCGCCGATCTTGACAAGTTCGCGGGAGGCCAGCAGCACGTTGCGTGCCGCAAGGTCACGGTGGATGAACCGTCGATTCTCCAGGTACTCCATGCCGGCAGCGATCTGCACGCTGAAGAGCCACAGGCGGGACAGCAGGTACTCACCCTGCCGCGCGCGCAAGGTGTCGTACAATGAGCCGAGGGGGGCCAGCTCCGTCACCTGCGACCAATCCCAGTGGAGAGGAGGTTAAATGAGCCGATCACAGAGCGCAGTTGTGACCGAGCTCTTCGCTGAAGAGAGCGAGGACAAATCCTCAAATCGAAGCAACCAGGGGTGCAAGTAAACCAGCCATAGGAAAGAGGAGTTCTATGAGCCAGTCACGGAGGAGACATCCACTGAAGAAGCAGTTGCAATTGAGCCAAAGTGTGAAAAACTGCCAAATCACAGCTGCAAGGGGGGGAAATAAGCTGATCACAGAAAAGACTAAATAAACCAATCGTAGTGAATTACATTCACAAGGATTGACCTCATAACAAAAGTGCAAATCATCATAAAAGGTTCAAATTTAAAAACTTATCTTAGAATTATGTGTAACTTATAATGATCACTGGCAATGAATCCTACAGCTGGGGTTTCCTCCTTGACAACAGAATTATTACACTATAAATATAGCGATGCTATAAATACACTCAAATAAAAAATACTACATCAAAATAGTTAGAAATCTTCCATAAAATTTACATTAAAATAAAATAAAACATTTTTAAAAAGCAACGATCAATAGACAAATCCATCATACACTTATGCTATGTATTCTGTTGAAAAACACACAAATGCACAGTTGAAAAAAGCACCATGTGGGTGAACAGGATGCTGAGCTCACCATTTTGAGGGGCTGGGTGAGAACAACTCCATATAGGCGGATGATGTTGGGGTGGTCGAGTGACTGCATTGTGGTTACCTCCTGGAGGAAGTCTGTGAGGGTGTCCGCCTGCTGGGACAGATTGCTCCTGAGGGACTTAACTGCAACGGGTAGCTAGGAAGTCACGAGCAGGGAGACATTAGGAGATGGAAACACCAGGTAACATGTAAACAAACAGCCCCCAAGTAGCTTCTTGAACATCTAGCACTCACCAGCCGTCCTGTGGGTGTTTGCCACTCTCCCTTCCTGACCACCCCAAAGGACCCAGAACCAAGCTTCTCCCCAAGTATCAACTCACTGTCCTGGATCAGACAGGTGAGGCAGCGCCCAGTCTCTACTCCTGGCCCCACTCCAGCCCACTGGTTCCCTCCATCTGGGCCACGTCCAGGCATAACCTGCAGTAAGAGTAAGCTGGTCAAAAAAAAAAAAAAAGCTCAAGTATTCGTTTTTTCACAACAGGGGCTGAATTCCATGCCATGGATTTTCACTGTAAATCGACTGAGGTGAAAACTGTTACTGATAGCTGCTAGTGGTGTATGAAATCCACAGAAGACGTCAGCTGACGGTGAGGAGGTGTTCTTAACAGTTTACTGCAAAGGTGACATGATTCATGGAAGGAAAGTTAAAACATTAAAAGTTCAAAATTAAGGAGAAAAGTGGGACAGAAGTGCAACGGAATAAAAGCAGTGATGTTAAAAAAAAACACTATTCTCAAAAGTACAATTTTTTTTAGAATTTAACATAAGAGGAAATGCAAGTTGTTACCATCCACCTCTGCTAACATCAGTGAAATTACTTCGTGGTCAGCATGAATTTTGTACAATGTTTTCATTTCTAAGCTAAACGAATAGCTTTGAAAAAAGCATATAAGGACATATTTGGAGTTAACAAATGCAAGCTGACTTTCTGCTGAAATATGAAGGAATTACTTTTTCCCTCAAATTTTCTGAATAAAATTAAATACTGAACAAATGCTGAATGATCGTGATTAAAAATTTTTGAGAACAGTTCTTGAGTAATTGAGAAAAATAAGTGAGAAAACCTTGAATGTCCCAGCTTCCCCAGGGAAACATTTCGGGAAGTTGAGACCACGCAGCGTTATTCTGACGGCTGAATTTTGTGAAAAAAGAAATATTGCAGTACCTTGTTCATCCATGCCCGTGGTCGGAGAACCATTTTGTAGCGCTTCACTGCATCCCATAGCCTTCTCTGTCCTGCACACAAGTACAAAAAAAAAAAAAAAGTAAATCTGGGGAGGTCCCACAGACTGGGCAGCTCCAAACCCCCCTTTCACCTCGCACGCACAATCATGGTCCAGTTTCTTCTGGGCTCACCTGGCTTGCCAATGCCGATCTGCTCTAGGTCTGCATCTTTCACATAGGTGAAGTGCTCGATCCGGGTGACATTGAGCCCATCACGCACTCTCAGGTAGAACCGCTCCAGCTGGACCTCAGCCAGGAGCTGGTACAACCACTGTGTGTCCTGGTCCATCAGCAGGACACAGCCCGGCGCTTCTCTGGCAGCACCAGTAAGGAGGGAGGAATCCATTCGATCGAGTGTGGAAGAAGGGAGAGTCACACTAAATGAGTTCCAAACTCATATTCAAATCCCATTTAGTTGCAGTGGCACAATCTCAAGTGCTTCAGATTTAATTACGTGTGTTATAAATCCCAATATGTCTGCAAGTCCAGTCCCATTTAAAAACCTCTTTTCTGTCTCCACTCATCCTACTTTTGCTCTGTATGATAGTAGCCACAATGGTGAACAGGCACAGTCAACATTATTCGATCTTCTCATCGACACAGTTGCACACACAGCAGGCATATTGTCTACACACCAACAGGCAGTGAATGCACCACGCCAGAGGCAGGGGGGCCAGCCAGGGCAAACACAGTATTTTGTCAAAACAGACGGTAAAACTCCACCCAAGCCCATTCCTGCAGGGCAGATCATCTATGAACACAGCAACAGCAGCCATGGTGTCACACAGACTCACACGAGCCATTTACTACAATGAATGGCTTTTTCCTACTACTTACTGTAGGTGAAATACACACAATACAGGCCATTGTCTGTGCACTCCATAAAATTAAAGACTGACATCTATATTTTATACAGAACACCACTTATTCCAGGAACTCCATTATTTCCTTTTAGCAAATTAGTCTCATTAACCTTTATGGGATGGTTTCTGTGAATCATCACCAAAATAATGGAAACTGCCCATTCAAGGTGTGCCTGCCATTTAGTTAAAATTAAAGTAAAACAGCAAATGCACCCATTCTCTGTGGTAAACAAAACAAAAAGACCACGGGCCAAATGATTCCTCTGTCTCTCATTTGTGAAGGAATAAAAAAAGATTTTAGAATTGTTTTAGAATCGTTCACATCCCTGGGTCACTACAGTAGTTACTGGCACCTGCTAACAGAGGACAGGAGAGCCCTCGTGTTGAAAATAGAAACCCAAAGTGGTAGGATGAATGAAGACACCGGGCTTAGCGACAAGGGTCAGCACGGAGCCACGACCAGGTGTTCTTCCCTGACCCTGAGTATATGGAAACAACGATAAGTTCTACCTGCTCATTATTATATCACGTTATTTTACTGTTAAATGTGGCAAATAGTTGTTTATAAGGTCATTGCTTGCGCGTCACCACCTCCATGTCCTGCATGTCAGCGAATCACTGTCTTATTGCACTAGATGCGTCAACGTTTCAAACAGTAGCAGAATTCTACTTTTTAAACAGGTTCAGGGTGCTACTCAATTACAAAGTTCTTGAGAAATATTAATAACATTAATAAGTACCATTAGCGCTAGATCACATATGAGGTAGGCAGTACAGCTGGACACTACCAGCACCTGCATTTCTCTAAACCGTTGGTCATCCACAAGCAGATAAAGCCCTGAGAAACCTTTAGCCAAGGAGGATGGAGAATCTGATCTTTCAGTTTAGCTTGCAGGTCTGTCAAGTCTTTTTTGTATAGACTATAAACTTAAATATAAACAGCCCCATAATATTTTAATCGTGGTTGGAGATAATTCCTCTGCCAGAATCAAACCGGACACACACTCCTCTCTCTGCTGCAGTCGAAAGAGAGCAGTATGAATAAAACAGAAATCATGTACATTTTAGTCTTACTGTAAAATAAAAGTGAGATTAAGAACAGGTTTAGGTTACGTTGTTCTTGACACACCCTTTCAAAACAGTTTATTTATTAACTAAAAGACCAGGGACTCCAGTATAAAATACTCGTGCAGTTTCTGAGGAGGAAACACGTCGTAAAAAACGATCGTATCCTCTACAAATGGGTGTCAAACATGAGCTCTTGGTTATAATTCAAACTGAAACCAAACGCACCGGATACTTTCCTGGTTCTCTGCCCGCTACAGGTGAGCTTGTGTGGGGAAACTCACCTGGGAAAAGCGCACGGAGGCCGCTGTTCGAAAAAGCGGGGAATCCGCTCGCAGACAGTAAAAGTCAGGAAGAAGCTCGAATTCCGCCGGTGGGAAGAGTCACCTGTACAATGTATTCCTGTCTTTCAGTCCTTCTCCGCCATACTTTCCCGCCTAACCTCCCTCATTGCCGCCGAACTCTTGTTTCTATCACGTACTCTTTTATTAATGATTTTATTTTACGATTTAATTCGTAGTACGAGTAAATATGGACGAAACATTTCTTCACTTTAGCGGCAGAAAAGGAACACAGGTCTCCGCCTTCCTCGTCCCACCCCACGCCTCTCACCTGGACTCTTATCGCCGTGTTCAGGTGTGATGAAGGTGTAACTCAGCGTTTCCCGACAGTAAAGATGACATACAGTGATCGTCATGTTTTTGAACAGTGACGCTACAACCGGGTTGTTTAGTCACCCCTCAGGTGTGTGCAGGTTTGCGGGGTCTTTCGGCTGTCTGCTGAGGTTACGCTGACACTCGGAATCACATACAGCACAGTGGGGCCCCACATGGGCTTAGGTAGTGGGGGGGCTTCAATGGCCACCAAGTGATTGTGATGTGGACCGAAACCCGCCAGGAATTTTGCACATTACGTAAAGATGGGTATTTGGCGTCTGGTCTTTCCCAGTCCAACCCGTCGGACCAGATTCCTGCTACATTTGAATACCAGTGGCTTTCTGTGTTTTCACTTCCTACTACAAAGTCTTGGGGAAACTGACTTGTTTTCAAGGCATCACAACGTGTCACATTTAATAAATAAACAAACGGTATATGTTAAGTAGTTGTTTTATAGATTTCAATCCTTCAGCATATGCCAAACATGTCAGTTGTAACAAATGTAATAGTATAATAAACTATTTTAGTTACATAATAGACAGTTTAACATAGTGTTTACATTTCGGTTAAAGAGAAAAAAATGTATTAATCCAAAAGAAAGATGCATTAAAGTCAATGTTTGTCTCAATGGCCATGTGCTCACAGCCTGATCTTAAGTTTTATTTTGTCAGTACATTGATTTTATTATGTTTGATCCTGGTAATTATGTCATTTTGTCATGTTGACTAGCGGTTAGCTGCAGTACTGTAATACCCCTCAAGGTTGTTATCTTGTCATTTCCACCTTTGTACTTTGAAAAACACCAGGGTTTTGTCGTGACATGCTAAATTGCCTTGCACAAACAGCATTTGAACGTTCAAAATTACTTAAAGGTATAAAACTGATTTTTACCAAATAAAATGAGACAGTGAGAGATGACTGATGTTTTCAAGCCTTAAGAATCGTTGAAAACTAGTTACCCATTTATATATGACATGATAATGTATGAAAAGTTGTTTATTGCTTAGATGGAATTCATCTTAGCAGTTTCTTTTTATTTAATATTTACTTACACGCGGAAAAAAGCTTTTCTTAAGACAATTTTTTACGCAGTTTGGGGTGACATGCGTTAATGACATTGCAACACGCGACAAACATTTGCCCGCACACGTCTAATATGTTGATGACATCATCAGTACGCGACAAAAGTTTGCATATATTAAAGAGCATATTTTGGGATTTTTAGAAATTCGGATAACATTCATATATTGTATTATGTACAACGTATTATATTATATACATTCTTCCTACTTTTATAAATAGGGGGAAATACTGGATTTAAATTGCTAAATGTACAAGTATGTGTAATATTTTTCTAGTAAAAATATAAAATTGTTTATATGCTCCATAATATCTTTTGAATTTCCTAGTCACAGAATGCAAGTAAAATATGTTTAAAAGTAAGTACAGGTTTTCCCTGAGTTAAGAATATATGACCAGAATGTCTCTCTGTGGCAGCAGTACCAAAACACATGAAAAGCAGTTTCAGGTGGACCTTCACAAAATGAGCATGAGCTGAGACTGTCAGCGAGTTTTAATAATGCATAAAATCCGTGAAGTAATCTGTAGGAAACTTATTTTACTTTATTTCTTCTAATATACATAATATAGAGTAAAGTCAATACATTCTTTTAAGAAATGTTGTTGTAAATTCTTTCAAATGAGACCACAAATAAAACTGTAACAACATTTTTTGGAGCAAAACAATGATAAATTTGTTACGATTGTGAGCACTGGGTGAGATGTTCATTTGCCCCAGTACAAAAGTGTATGGATCTGTATGTGAAAGAGAGGAGACTGCAGATGATTGTAGCTTCTCAGAAGCATAACACTAATACCTAAAGGTATGGCATCTAAAGCTATAATAAACTCCTTGGGTTATGACACACTGCCTTTCTTTAAGAAGAAAATGCTTCTCTGTTGGAGGCTGTCTGCCTGTGAAGGTCATACCGGGTCATCACCTTTCTTGCAGCTGTAGGCCAAAACCCCCCAAATAACTCAAATTCCTGTTTTGTGATTTTGCTCGCTGCTCCTTCCTGCCTTACACCAACAGAGGAGATTGCAGTGTAAATGTAGAAGTAGTTTCTTGGTTCTCACTGAAAGAACAGATCTGTGCTATATGTTCATTACTTGTAGCACCCTGTATTCATGTGTATGTTAGCAGGATAAAATGGGGCAGCAAAGGGGTTTTCCTGGAAGCACCTTGGAGTCTTCACATCTGTCTGCAGTTTTTTTGCTTATTGTTGGACTTATAATCAATCTTGGTCGAGAGGCAACAAGAAAGAGATCAGGCAGCCCTGATAGATTCAATCTTGGGTATGAAGTGGAGATCAGGGCTGGTTGTCAGAAGTTGTTCGAGAGGGTTTGAAAGCCAGCATTTCACTGATCAAAGATGTGATGATAAAGGGGTGCCAGTTTTTTGCACAAGTCTCAAGCTTTGCTCTCATCCTGGAATGTGTCTCTACAATGGAATCAGGATGAAAAATTCTCATAAGAATAAAAAGAGTGACAACCAGCCCAGGTGTCCTCAAACGTTATTCAACTTATACAGCCATAATCATTTTTATATTAAACATTCAGAGCATTAAAGAAATAAGTACCAAACCAAATTTATCAATTGCTTTCTTAATAAGTATATATTGTAACCAATCAAAAGCTTTACAAAGTTCTACAAAAAGTATGTAGCTATCACCATCAATTGTTTGAATGCATTATAGTCTATTGAATCCAGTACTATTCAGATAATTAGCAACATGTTGTTTTTTCTTAAAGCCAATTTATACTTTATCTATAATGTAAAACTTTGTACCCTTTTGCAAATATGGTGGCAAGCACATATTTTCTAATCAGTATTGAATAACGTTAAAGGGCACCCATTCTCTAAAGTACCGAAATCCGTGCTGAGTTCAGATTACAGTATCTATAGTAAATATGTACAAGAACACTTTTTTAACTTTACTCAATAAACAAATTAACCACAAAATAAGAACAGTAACAAAACAAGCAGTCTCATTACAACGTAACACACCCAAGCACAGTCAGGAGGGAGCCTAATACAATAAATAAAAAAATTAAGAATAAATACAGATAAAAAACATAAATATCTCCAGCGATCTGTTATATTACACAAATCTTGAACAATCTACAGCAGCTTACTCTCTTTACCGTTTTTATTAGTACAAACCATAATAGCTTTTACATACTGTTCAAATTACTTGAGAAAAACTAAAACAGGATTTTTTAATTAACAATTTTAGATTAGTGTATATGATATTTAGCTAACATAATTAAGTTAATAATATATGCTTTTCCCCCCTATCTCTGCTGCAATGTAAATTACAAGATCAATGTTATCAATGTAATGCAAAATTAAGGTATATAATTAATTATATGAATTAGGTCTATTTCAATACCATCTTTGAACTTGCATCGAAAGTGGCTTATAAGGTATATTTTACGTAAAATCCTGAAAGATATTTCCTTTACTTTATTTGTTAAGAGGTGTTTGTGAGATGGCAGCCAATTTGACTCAGTCTAAAGCTGGTTTAATTTTTCTGTCAAATATAGTAGCAAACACTTTATAATCATTGTGGAGTACACTGTGAGGTCTTCAATTATCAATGAAAAGTAAGTTTTTTTTGTCTTAGGTATTAACCAGATAACTACATAAAGATAAAGACTTCAGTAAAGATAAACTAATATCCTGAAAAAAACCTCAAGCAGGATAAGTGCTACTAACTCAGATAAAAAGCACGGAGTTGAGCTGTGACCCCACCAGTCCCTGGTGTCTGATTATTTTTAAGCCTGAGTCTGTAGTTTCTTCTCCAATAATTGGGGAATCACACATAAGTTCTCCATCTTGACTGGCAGGACGTACCACAACACACTATTTTCACTTACACATCCCTACAATCACACGCCGCTGAATGTTTAACGGCTTCTGTTGGCGTGTTACATCACAAAACGCGACGGAAGTTTCTCCTTGCGCAGAAAAAGTGCGCCGAGGTGGATTGAATGGGGCAGTAATTTAAAGCATCCTTTATGTGTGTTTTGATGTTGTTGGTGAATACAGTGAAGTGCAGCAAACCAATCTAGAAAAAGGAATCTGTGGGAGTGGAAGAAGGCTGTGTTTCGGCGGTGAGAGTGCGGACAACTCCGTGCGGTGTGTATTTTGTATGTGTGCTACTGTGTGTATGTTAGCTAACCTCGCTAACCCGCTCCGCATGGACTCTCCTGTTGGACTGGTTGGTCACTAAACGCACCGAATGAGCCCCGCGTGAACTGTGGA
The DNA here is from genome assembly GCA_900497675.1 of Arapaima gigas. Lineage (NCBI taxonomy): Eukaryota > Metazoa > Chordata > Actinopteri > Osteoglossiformes > Osteoglossidae > Arapaima > Arapaima gigas. The sequence continues at coordinate 145,706 of UFQX01000489.1, read as the reverse complement.
GACACGGAGAGCCGTCGTTACTATTTGCTTGTATCTTTCGTGAAAAGGGCGTATTTAAAGCCAATGGATGGTTCTGATCTCCCTCGCTGTGTCTTCCTTCCCGGTCTCAGACTGTAGAGCAGAAACTGTTAAGTCAGTGAAATTGTCACGATTATGCACGTCGCTCCAGACTCCTAACGGATCGAAAGACGATATGCTGGTGATTTCACCCGCCTTTTAATATGTTTCTTCGTGGCTCTTTTATCGACGCTGTGTCCACAATGCTGAATTAGTTACCGTTGCGGTTCATAGTTATTTACTACTATGTTTAAATGGATGTTTTAATTTGTTTATAAAGTTCTTAGTAGCTGTCCAAGAATGACTTTGTGTGGGTTTACGCTTGGCATCAGAGAAATGAGTTGTATTTAGTATAATAATCTGGTTTGATCAGCTCCGGTTTCAATATACCACTGCGTTTGTACTTGCAGACACTTTTCTCCAAACTGATGTGTCCATGCAGCATACTTATTTATTTAGGACTTTAGCTCCTTTAGTGCAATTACTTTAATTACCGCTTTGATATCCATTCAATTATGTATATTAGTATTGACCCATAACTTGCAAGAGAATAATGAAAACATGGCACATGATGTAATGCTGGTGTCCCATGGCACCTGGACTGCATAACAGAACTTGGGGTTTAAGCCCTGCTCAGTGTGTGTGGAGTTCACATGTCCTTCCTGTGTTCATTTGGGTTTACTCCAGATGCTCCTGTGTCCTCCTACAGTCCTAAAAGATGTTTGAACTGGTGACTCTAAACTGCCCTTAATGTGTATCTATGTACAGTAATATCCCAGTGCTCGGAATACATTCCAACAGTGGAGTACTAACCAAAAAGGCGCTAAACAAATTCATAACTTATTAGATAGATCAAAATATAAATGCAGTAGAAAAATAACTTTTTTGAAAATCTCACAAGTCGTTTTTTTTTTTTTTTAAATTTGCAATGTAATTGTATGGTACATGTCCTTGAAAATAAGTTGGGAGATACTTGGAATGCTGTAAAAAGAGGGTGAAATTAGTGTGTGGCCTTAGCAAGCTATAATAATATAGCCTGAGTGCTGTAATGAAACAGCACTAAATTGTTCAGTGTTACAAGGGGTTTGTATATGTGTGCTACATTGTTAAAGGGTCTGGGTGGGCACTTGATTGTAAGGAGTCATCTTGAACAAAGGTATCAGCTAAATAATAGTTAATAATCACTAACTACTTTGGTGAGAAACATTTGCTAAATGAATGAATGTAAATATTCATGGTATTATTGACAGAATGTTTTTTTTATGGAGTGTCTTCAGCATCAAGTAATTGAACTGCAATGCAGAAGCTTATCTAATACATATGACTGTGGTCACTTAATGTCCAACTTTTCTTCTTTTTTACTAGGTGGACAACAAGCTGGCGCAGGTAGCAGGGTGCCCGTGGACCATGAGAGACAGTGGCGGCAGCCTAACGCAGAATCGCTGGCAAAGCGAACTTGCCCTGGCCGGGGGACAGGATGGGACCGATGGAGAGGGCATCGTAGACGATCATCTCATGGACCCAGAGTTAGCCCATAGCGCTTCCAGTCCCACGCAGCTCAAACTGGGCCAGCGGGAGACGGTGTGGGAGGCGGAATGCATAGAGCCAGTTGACACAGATGAGAGGGAGGAGGAATGGGAGGAGGAAGAAGTAGATGAAGAGGAAGAAGATGTGGAAAATGAGGTGGATTATGATGGTGATACCTGGGAAGACAACACAGAAGAGACAAACTGGGGAGACCGGCCGGAGCCGCCACAGCAGCCTGAGTGCAAAGCAGGGGACTTGTCTCACAGTCCTGCCCCGTCACGGCTCCATAGCCTGAGGCTTCGCAGGCTCCAGCGCTGGCAGAGACTGCGCTCTCATGCCAGCCTGAAGTCCCGCCTGTCCCAGCACTGGAAGGCCTGGCGGATGCACAGCTACAGACGTGCCAGGAGGTGGCGTCTCAACCATCTGAATGGGAGTCGGCATGCTCTCAATCAGCGACTCAGCTGCCCACTGCCAGGGGCCGTGTCCCTTAATGGAGCTGCTGTTGGCTCACAGACCAAGGTTGCTTCAGGTGAGGGCATGTTTTTAGTGAGGAGTGTTGGGGATCCAGTGTAAAGTAGTTGTACCATGAGTGGCAAAAATAATCCATATTCAACTTTTCTTGAGAGAAATGCGACAATATTCTCCTTAAAGACAACTCTTTTCATGAAAATCTTTTTGAAGTAGACCAGGCACTGCAGAAGGTGGAGTTCTCGGCATTGTAGCACAGATCCTTCTCGGTGATATAAGCTGTAGTCTTCAGTCAGTTGTTAAAGATATGTGATCCCCTGAGAGTAGTAATATACATGTTTTATTGTGATTCCACCACTATTTAATTGGAACTCTGCACATTTTTCAAGGCAGTGAGTCTGGACAATTTTATTTGACCACTTTTGGAATTACTGTATTATCTCTCGCTGATGCTGGTTTTGTTTCTATTCTCCTGTGACCCAGTGTTGTTGAGCTCAAGTACAATTCTAATCTTCTTCTGTAATGTGTAGATGGTCATTTTTTTATTTATGCAAAACCTGCATTTAAATGTGCAAGGTTAAGACAACTATGTCATGGAGGTTCCTCTTAATCTTGAATCTCTTTTGTGTTATTTGAAAAAGACCTAAAAATACCAGAAAGCCAGTAGCTGCATCCATGTCCTTTAAAACTTGACTTGATCCTTGCAGGTTGTCACTCACAGGTTGTTCCTTTTTCTGATGGTTTCCTGGGTACAAAAAATGTTTGACTTTTACCTTTAAAGAGCAGGTTCACTGTGTTGTTCTGACTCCTTTTTCTTGTTCAGATTCACTCCGCGAGATAAATGGTTTCCCTGAGGACTCTGGCAAAACAGAAATCGTTGGGAACAGGGTGCCAAACACCTCATCCCAGAAGACCTTCGCCTACGTACCCACTTCTCCCTGTGACAAGGCCACACCTCAGAACTTGCAGAATGCCTTGATGGATGAGCACATCACTTGTGTGCAAGGTGTGGTTGCCAGCAGAGCAGCCCTGGCTGACATCTGTATCAAAGCATTGTCTCATTTCCTACAATTTTTACTATCTAGGTTTGTCTGGTCTCACTTTAGGCACTCATAGTTTCTGAACTTTAATTGCACTGCATCAAAAAATTTGACAAAAATTTGGTTCACATTTGTTTAAGATGTGAACACATGAACCAATAATTACTCAAAAAAGCAGTTCCATCTAGTCCACTTCTGTAGCTCAGGTGGATGCTGACCTCAGGTGAATCTGGGCCCTTTTTAATTGCAGGACTTCTCTCATTTTCCAGGGATCCTAGATAGTGCCTTGCGGCAGTATGGCAGCTTGATCCCTATCCACGTGGATGAGGTGGTGGAGAAGCTACAGGATGTCTTCAACGAGAGTTTCTCCCAGCCGCACAGGTTTCGTATGCAGTTGTCTCCTCCAGTTTGTGTCCTCTTCCATGTTCTACAATTATAAGACTGTTCAAACTTTAGCAGCATCTTACAGTTGTACACTGGGTGTCGCATATACACCACCTCTTTATGTTACAAATGACCAAGTTACGGGTTTTGAAAGATACAGACATTTTTCATCTCCTATGGGACTTCTGACCCGGTTGTGTCTGTAAGATGAGGAGCCAGTATTATTGTAAACAAAGCAGTTTGGGGAAACATTCAAGACTCAACAATAGCATCCCCTACTCAGTGTCCTTCTTTCTTTGTCCATATGTGCTGCTGCAGGAAGGCAGTGGTGCAACACTTCATCCAGTCCTACCAGCGCCTGCCAGGAACGGCAATGGTACGCGGCTTCCGGGTGAATTACAAACGTCATGTCCTCACCATGGATGACTTGAGCACGCTGTATGGGCAGAACTGGCTCAATGACCAGGTGCTTGTGCCCCCGTTCTTGTTTTGTCTTATAATTATTGTCATACATATTACAGAAACACCTAATTATGTTAATGTTCAGGCTGTCAAGGTTGAGCTTTCCACTGAGCAGGGCATTAGTCAAAGTGGCAACATCGCTCATGTAGAGTTTTGGTCATCATCTGGTCTCTGCGTTGGAACTGTGGGGTCAGTTTGGGGGTCAACATGCAGTCAGTCCAGCATTTGAACTGCTATCCTATCCTGCACTACCTTCTTCAGGTCATGAATATGTATGGAGACCTGGTGATGGACTGTGTGCCGGACAAGGTGAGATGCTGCGGACCATCCTCTTGGAGGACGCACACAGCCACTCTTCTTCATGCTCATTGAAGCATCCAAGATTTTATTTGGTTGGGTGGAGGGGTCCTAATGCTTGCCTCCTACTGTATCTCCAAAGTCCTAAAGCCAGCATTCACTATTATGAATTATTCATTTATCTGATTTGTTTCTCCCAGAAAATGTGCACAGTTAGGGTTTCTCTCTAAGATACAGTGATTTACCCATTTATACAGCAGACTATTTTTTGTATTTCTGACTGTGAATCTGTAGCTATAGGCTGTACTCTGAACAACATTAAGTTCTTTTAGAAATTGCAAAGTACATTGACTTTAAATTTGGTCATTTGAACTGTGCCTTAACCTCATTCACTATTTCTTTGTGTCCTTCCCTCCCACTGTCTCACATATGCAAAGGCACTCACATTCACCCATATCCAATTACAAAAGCATAGCCAGTTGTCACATGGTCAGTGACCCATGCCAAATGTCAGAGTTTGTTCTTTCACAGACCTTTGTAAGACCCTGGATAGCTCAGTTGGTAGCTCTTTAAATACATTTTGTAACCCGAGTTCAAACTCTGAAGTTACTAAATACATGATTCATATAACCATTTAATCTGAGTTTAATGATTAAAATGAACTTTTTCAGTTTATTCCTTTGTGTAGCCAGCAGACACAGGTGGTCCAGCCCCATTACAAACAGAGGGGTTCTCTACGTCTTCATCCCCTTGAGCTCTTGATGAAAATCACATTAAACTGAATCCATTACATGAGAACTCAATATTGTTTGTTGGCTGTTCTGAACTGATTTGGTGTTTAAAAACTGATAAAGGTGGAAGGATGACTTGTAATGCTTTTATTTTTCAATTTAAAATTAATATTAATTTGATCAGGAAATAGATAGCAACAGAAAGAAATATTGAAAGGTTTGTAAACCTAAATAAAACCCAGTCCTTTTTGTGCTTTAATTTAAAAAATAAAAATGAATGTATAACAATTATATATATATATATATATATATATATATATATATATATATATATATATATGTATGTGTGTGTGTGTGTATATANATATATATATATAAAAAATATATATATATATATATATATATATATATATATATATATATATATATATATAATCACTAATGTTTGTTTAATCAGTGCATGTGAACTTCTGTCTTTTCAGGTTCATTTTTTCAACAGTTTCTTTTATGACAAGTTGAGGACAAATGGCTACGATGGAGTAAAGCGGTGGACAAAAAACGTACTCCAGCATTTATTATACGTTTGAAAAGGTTTCTTTATGTTCTCTGGTTATCCTGCTGAAAAAAAAAAGGTTCCCAATGTGATACTATTTGTGGGGTTTTTTTTTTAAACCATAGGTAGACATCTTCCAGAAGAACCTGCTGTTTGTCCCCATCCACTTGGAAGTGCACTGGTCTCTGGTGTGTGTGGATGTTCCCCAGCGGACCATCACCTACTATGACTCGCAGCGCACGCTCAACCGCCGGTGCCCCAAGGTGTGTCCACAGAGTCCTAAACAGCATCAGCCTTCACTCCTTTTACAGAGGAATTGTGACTAACAGAAGGTCCTTTGTCTCACTTGTTTTATTTAGCATATTGCTAAGTATCTGCAGGCAGAAGCAATCAAGAAGGAGCAGAGGGAGTTCCTCAGTGGGTGGAAAGGCTTTTTTAAAATGGTAAGTGTGTAGCACCTGCATTACAAAAGCTGAATGGATAACAGTTGTAGGAGAATATGAGAGGTGGTCTACATATGGATGTGTGGATAGAAAGGTGCCGGGTTTCATACCAGCACTTTCCGAGTCAGTCATGTCAGATGGTTTCGTCTCATTGTCTTCCCTCCTCAGCTCGTTTTCATTTACTATCTAAATGTGAAAACTGAAACCTTTGGTATCAATATCAGCGTTGTTTTCTGACAAACACATTTTCAACAAACTAGAAACATGTACTCTGGTTTCTGAAGGGGGAACTGAGTCTGGGTCTGCAGCAGAGGGTTTGTATAAACCTGAACGTCACCATTCAGCCAAGGGGGCTGCTTAACGTTAATAAATGTGTATGCAAATGTTTTGGTTGTGTTTTTGGTGCGTAATTATTTTTACTCATTGTGTGGGTATATAAAACTGTAAAGATACTGTTCCTGGTGCTGTTTTGATGAGCATCACATATCATTTTCTCCATGGAATTTTCAGAATGTAGCCCGACAGAACAACGACAGCGACTGTGGGGCTTTTGTCCTTCAGGTATATGTCCTTGTGATTATTCTAAATTTAACTGTGTTTTGTGTAACTTTGTACTGTAAATCTCGTACAGCACTCTTCCTTGAAGACATAGAACATGTTCATTAGGTTATTGATGGAAAAAAATGACAAACTGCTACATATAACCTAAGAGACATTATATAACTTGGGTAGTGATTAAAGCAGTTAAATATAGAACTACTTTAATGATGTATATAATGTAGAAGAAGGAGCCCAGTGTCTTTGGCTTGTGTGATTCTGTGTTTTGACCATTTTCATCTGTGAACGCTTGTTTACAGAGTAGAATATAGCCCAGCCAGTCCATTGACCCATGACCCTGTCCTCCTGTGTTTCAGTATTGCAAGTGCCTAGCACTGGGGCAGCCCTTCAACTTTGGCCAGCAGGACATGCCCGGGCTGAGGAGACTCATGTACAAGGAGCTGTGCCACTGCAAGCTTACCCTGTGACACCCGGGAAGGGCGGAGAACACAGATCTCTGTTCTTCCGTGGGCAACCACAGGTGTTCGCAGTGGACTTTTGCCCCCTTTCACTAGTATTATTCAACGCTACCTTTTTATGACTTTTCTTTATGGTTAATGGAGGCCAAGTGTTCTCTAACAGAGTATCCATAGGGAAGTGTTTCAGGAAAAACCATGTTGGACAGTGAAGATTTGTGAAGGGTCACTTTCTGGGTGTGGCCGAATGTAAACTGTAATATTCATCTTTTTCATTTTCTTGTTTTTCTTGATGTCAGTAAGTCTATGAAAAGTTGAAAGAGGAAGACGGTTTTCTTTTTAAAGAAATATCTGAAGTTATAAAGGACCATAAAAATAAATACTTTGTTTTTTTTGGGGTTGTCTCTGTGGCTGTTCATCAGTTAAATGTTACTTTTTTCATTGTGGGGAGGGTTCTGATAAAAGAAAACTCTCAATGTTTTATATGTTTGAAACTGAATTGTGGTTTGAATTATTAAATAAATGAAAGTTCGCGATAAGAAAGCAAAGAAATGCAGTTTTCTCTCACTGTGAAATGAATCCCTGGCGAATTGAGGAAAACTGATTAACATTCTCGTACACTTAACTGTATGACTGTGTATACAAAGTTTAAAGGAAGGACTGAGCAGCTGTACTCCAGTAAAAATACTGCAGGGGGTCCTAGGAGATATGTGCTCTGTACTGGCTGCAATAATTGGGAAGGTGAAATAAGGTTTACAGATCCTTTAACTACAGTACTGTATGGTATTCTAATAATGTACCTAACCATAATGGAAATAATTCATAAAACTGTACCATGTTGTGATCAACAACTGTAGGACTGACTACTTTAGCGTGATTACAAAATGACGATCCACTGATGGGGAGCTGGAATATAAATATCCGAAAATGTTTAAGATTTTATTACAAGCTTTTTTCCACCTGAAGAACTGAGGTAGGTAACTAAAATAAGAGGCCTTAAAAGTTGCATCTTCACAGCAGCTGTTCAGAAACAACTCCAATATACAAGTCCTGTTACTTTCATAGGTGTTGATGTGATTTATTTTTCTTTGAGAACTTCCAGCTGCAACACACATTCTGTCGGCTGTAGGACACTGAACCCACACAGGTGTAGGAGGTTTCTTCAGCTGCGGTCGTGTGCGGCGGACTTGTGGTGTACAGTAAGTACAGTGCTCTGTTGGACTTGGGCGGTACTCGGATGTTATCCCTTTCTGCTTAACCATGACCGAACCATTTTTCTCTACTCACATTAGCTAAGGTAAATACAACCGCGCATCGTCGCTGGAGCTGTCCTCACAACATTTATTTTTATGTGATTTATTAAGTGTGCGATTAATTCTAACCTGCGACCGCTGCAGCCGGACACCGGAGCAACGTCACGCCCTGGAAGTTTCAAGCTCTGCCTGCGGATTGGACAATGGACTGGCTCGAGGACAACCAATTGAATCCGTCTCCTTCCTCGCTCTATCCTATAGCAGCACTCTAAGGGGGAGGGCTCAACACCTAAGTCCCTATTGTTTTATAAGGAACTGCGTGGCCTGTGGGGAAAATAGAAGGACGTGAGTTGCAGCCTATGCGGCTGAGCTTACCCTTTGATTGACTTGAGTTGTGTCCAATCCGAAGCGGCTGTCGCCGTCCCCCTTGAAGGATATTACACGTTTTCTACAGGGGCTCTCTCTTTGTGATAATGTCGGCCGAATATGAAGATCGGTAAGCATGTTTTCATTGTTTTAATGAGGATCTTAAAAATATTCGAACGATGTTTGTGAAATACGACCGTGGGTGACGAACTGTGTCGGTATCACTGAGGATATTATGTTTCTTACTGTATTTGAATAGTTTATTGGATTTCATTGAAACCAGCTTTTGTTCATTGTATCGGGAACGGCTCGTCGTGTGTTCAGATTTGTATCCATATATTGGTAATATGTATTATTGTTCATACATATCTGTATTTTTTATATGCCCGGATCCGATGCGAAAGATTTCTTATAGTAGAGTTGTACCTGCAGTTTAGCTTCTGGTGGGGATCATTTATTAGAATGTAAAGGAGTTTTTCAGCTGTATCTGTACGCTGTTCAGTGAGGGTTTTTCCTCTGACAAAAAGCGACACTTTATGTATTCAGTAAAATCAGCATTATAGCTTGACCCTGAAGTACCATCGGCACCAGGAAATAATGCTTCTGTTTATTAATATTGACGCCGTCGATAGCGCATTGTTAGAGAAAATCATAATTTAAAAAAATATAATTTTGCGATGCCGGCGGTCGAGGCTCCGGGCTGAAAATCCGAGAACAGGTCGCTGCAATCCGGCCACAGGGAGAACAGATCTCATTGGACTTATTACCGTCTTGAAATATAATTATACAAATTATAATGTATTTAAAAGTTATCACCCGGCTTCCCACGCTTAATTCCCGTTTCACCACCCAGCCATGTGCTCCCGGGCCTCTTTGAGTAAAGACCCTACATTCGCACTAAATTTGGTTTAAATTTGTAAAATTGGAAAAATGTAATACAGTAATAAGTCACGAGTGATCCCAAAAGACATTAAATATATAAGATTTAATGTAAAGTCTCAATCGAACAGATAGAGCCTGTGGCGAGCATGCGGCCGCCCGGAACACGTGATGTGCGTGCGCGCGGCTGATTGGATCACGTGACTTGCGTGCGCGTACTAGTCCCACTCCCTTCACTTCCGGTGGCGGACATCTTGCATGGTGGGAGCGGAAATGGCGGTTCTCTTTGGGTGCTCGACGTCCCCAAACATGTTGTAGCTTTTCACACACAAACCTGGTTCATTATGTTTCAAAAACAAAAATGAGCCTTTTTTTTTTTTTTTTTTTTTTAACCTTTGGTCACAATGTTTGAAATAAACGGAACCACCAATAAACCCGAAAGACAGGGTGGGTTTGAACCCAGTAGGCGGTCAATTCGGAGGCCTAGCGAGTTTTTCTTATTACTGGTTGTAAGTTCAACCCTTGTTAAGAGAAAATTTGAACATTTTCCTTTGCTTTCAGACCCAGAGACAATGGCCCCGATGGTATGGAGCCAGACGGTGTCATTGAGGTGAGACATGATGATTAACCTTACAAATTGCGATTTATACGGACATTATAACACAAGAAGTTTAAAGTCTTGCTTACAAGTCTTGCTTGCTTATCTTTTCATAATACATATATTCAGATTCTGCTGAGCCCCAAAATGCTAAATTTATCACATTTAATTGCTTGTTGAAACAGAGCAACTGGAATGAGATTGTGGACAGCTTTGATGATATGAACCTGCGTGAGGCACTGCTCCGGGGGATCTACGCTTATGGTTTTGAGAAGCCCTCTGCCATTCAGCAGCGCGCCATCCTCCCTTGTATCAAGGGTATGTTTATGACACTTGCCAGCCCCCCTTCCCTTCACATGTCCAGGTTCTACCTTCATAACCACTCACTCTTGTGCTCTGTTTCAGGTTATGATGTCATTGCACAGGCCCAGTCGGGCACAGGCAAAACTGCCACCTTTGCCATCTCCATTCTACAACAGATTGATACGGAGCTCAGGGGCACCCAGGCATTGGTCCTTGCCCCCACCAGAGAGTTGGCTCAGCAGGTATACCTCCCAGTCACTGGTTATTTGCTGAAATGTTTCCTGTGGATAGAGTGATGCAGACTTAGCTAGTGTCAGTTGTCTTTATTAAGTGTAGGAGTAACTGGTGGACTTTCTCCTGCAGATCCAGAAGGTGATCCTGGCTCTTGGTGATTACATGGGAGCCACGTGCCATGCCTGTATTGGGGGCACCAATGTGCGCAACGAGGTACAGAAACTCCAGGCAGAGGCTCCCCACATTGTTGTGGGCACACCGGGCCGCGTGTTTGACATGCTCAGCCGCAAGTTTTTGTGTGAGTGTCACCACCTGCTGTTGATTGGTCTGTGATGATCCTCTCCATCCCTTGCGTACAGTTTGATTAATTTTTCCTTTGTCTTTTAGCTGCCAGGTACATCAAGATGTTTGTGCTGGATGAGGCTGATGAAATGTTGAGTCGGGGGTTCAAGGACCAGATCTATGAGATCTTTCAGAAGTTGGGCTCAGAAACACAGGTAAGAACGGCTGGTCAATGCTGTTCTGTTGCATGTAAACAGCCCCCCCCCCCTGCTAACTGGGCAAAGCGGTGTCCTCCTGTGGCATTGAGCCTTATATCAAGCAGGGGTAAAGGAAAGATGTCCATGTTCATCCCAGTCCTCTCTGTGCAGTGAGGAAGTGGCTGGTTCATGCTGTGGACACAGGTCGTGTTTAAGTTGATGGCTCCGATTAGGTCTCTGCCTCCTGCCTCAGCTCTGCCTCCCTGTTTCCCCAGGTGGTTCTGTTGTCTGCCACTATGCCTCAGGATGTGCTCGAGGTAACCAAGAAGTTCATGCGTGAACCCATTCGCATCCTGGTCAAGAAGGAGGAGCTGACCCTCGAGGGTATCCGACAGTTCTACATTAACGTTGAGAAGGAGGTGCGTTTGTCACGTAAGGATACCATGTGTAGAACTCCCAGTGTCGGCAAAAAGCTGCAGGGCTGAGTCGTTTAGTGATGATCCCCATGCGTGTCAACTGATCCCAGAGTCCTCTGCAGCTCCTGGTCCCTTGCTAATGTTTTGTTAGCTGGTGGGCCTTGGACTGTATGGCTCTGGGGCTGTGATCAGAGTTTTTAGAGGCTGAAAACACCTCCCCTGCCGATCAGAACGTCTGTATAGAGGGTGTGGCTGGACTTGGTTCAGGCATATATTCGTTTGTGTATCTGTGTGAGACTGACTAAGACCTCTAAGTGCTGATGCCACTTCCTGGTATCTATCAGGAGTGGAAGCTGGACACCTTGTGTGACCTGTACGAGACCCTGACCATCACTCAAGCTGTCATCTTCATCAACACACGCCGCAAGGTGGACTGGCTGACAGAGAAGATGCATGCCAGGGACTTCACAGTGTCTGCTCTGGTAAGAAACGCCTTGCAGCTAGTGTGCCCTGGGGGACCCCCCTGTGTGTGCTTGCTGGCCAAAGCGGAGACCTCCTCTGGTGTTGAATCTTATAACAAGCGGTGGGAAAGGAAGAATGTCCACGTTCATCCCAGAAGTGGCTGGTTCACGCTGTAGACACAGCACTGCTACACCTTTGTTTGTGTGCATGTGTGTGTGTCTCTTGTGCTCATGTCATTTTGTTCCCTTCTCCCACAGCATGGAGATATGGATCAGAAAGAGAGAGACCTCATCATGAGGGAATTTCGTTCAGGCTCCAGCAGAGTCCTCATCACCACTGACCTTCTTGTAAGTTCTACTGCATTAACCGTTCCCCTTCATCCAGAGTTCCCTCTCCCCCCAGCTGCACCATGTGCTGTGGGAGGATTGATTGATCTTTGGTACAGAATCCAACCTGATTTCCACTGTGACTGGGTCTTGGTTCCCCTTCACAACTATATTGCAGGTGACATTCCCTCATCTCTGCCCATGTGTCTCTTTCAGGGTTTCTGGGCAACAGTCGGTGAATTTTAGTTTGGAAATGACCCTTTGCTCTCCTTCCCCTCTAGGCCAGAGGTATTGATGTCCAGCAGGTGTCGCTGGTCATTAACTATGACCTGCCAACCAATCGGGAGAATTACATTCACAGGTATGTTTGTTCAACCCTCTCGCCAGTCCACTCTGTGTGTGAAGTTGCAATTGTGTATACTGTGGGTGGTTTTTTTGTTTCAATAGCATCATCTCTGCTCCTCAGGATTGGCCGAGGAGGTCGTTTTGGTAGGAAGGGTGTGGCTATTAACATGGTGACAGAGGACGACAAGCGCACGCTGCGGGACATCGAGACCTTCTACAACACCACCATTGAGGAGATGCCCATGAATGTGGCCGACCTGATCTAGTGCTGGAGAGCGCACCCCCACAATCCCCCCTCCCCCATACCCACGAATCAGCATTGTTACGGGTGAAGCGCACCTGTGCCTGTCCCATGTTCCTATTCTGTGTTGTGACTGTTGAACCCTGCAGAGCCCAAGATGGTGCCTAAATAATGAGCATCTACGCCAAGGTTCATGGTATAGTTTCTGCTGGATGCTGAGGGAGACATTTACAGCTGGTGGTTGTTGCTCTGTGTGGTTCCACACACACATTCCCCTGTGTTCCTATGACGAGATCATAGCCATTTTATCACAGTTCACTCAGTTTACCCCGGTAGCATGTTAGTATTTTAGTGCCCAGGGTGGCAACTGCTGTCAGTGTGAGGGGTGTGAGCTCAACAGTCTGAGTGTTAAAATGGCGTCTTGTTTTGTAGCTTAGAAATCACACCGTATCTTAAGGACGCTCCATTGTGCAGTAAAACAAGGTAAACTTGGTGTAACTTTGTATCCTACCTCAACAAAATAAGTTGGAGGGGGTCTAATGTGAGGACCAAATAGTTAATGGTTGAGTTTATTAGTTTTATTACAACATTTTGCCTGTCTCTACCTGGGGAGGGGGGGGGGATTAAACTGAAATTAAATGTTACTACATCGTTAACCTTTTTGAGACAGAAGCAATGTATTAAATCTTTTTACATTGGATTCTGTATAGTATTTATTTTAAAGGTTTTTAAGTAAAAATCTTTCTTTCTAAAATGTTGGCCTTTTTTTAATTGAAATCTTACCTTGTTCATGCATCAGACAATTGTTTTCCTACAGCTTCTTTGCATCATTCCCTTGGTATTTCTTCCAACGCTGTAAAACCAATAAGGAGAGGCAGAAATACAAGACAAATTATGACAACTACTTATTCACAAACATTGTCAAAAGAGATTTTCATGTCAGTACAAATTAAAGTGCAGTACTTCAGTTTGTTTTTAAAAGGAATGTTTAACACAGAAACCTCAATACAGGCGTAGGGTTCTTGTTTGGCAGTTTCACTGTGTCACCTAGCAGGTATGGCAGCAGTCACACCCACAAATAAAGCAAGAACCTCTGCAAATAGGCCAGGTAATGTAATGGTTACCACTGCTGCCCGCCCTTCTGCTTAACTGAGCAAGATATCCTGAATTGCTCCAGTGAAAGTGACCCACATGACCTTTGAAAATATAGTCCAATATGTATTTGTGGTGCCATATTAGTAAAGCTGAGATGTGTACAGCCATCCGCAGGTCATGTTCATGTTAGCATCAAGCCATCAACTGACTCGAGCAGAGGGCCCTGCAGTGAAGGTGACCCCAGGGAACAAACTGGGCTTCGTAGAAAATTGACTTCAGAAGGAAAACAGATGAGCTGCTGTGGCAGTGAATACACAACCATCCACTTGTGGAGTGAAGATGACAGGTTTTACAGTGTTTATTGCTTAATGTGCTGTGATTTTCTAACTGATGCAGGTATTCTGTCTGAAGCCCAACTAGTTGCAAACCTTTCTCAAAGTAGTAATACAATATTTTGCATAGTAATGATCACATTAATCTAAGAAATTGATGCATTAATATAATAACTAGCACATAAGTCGTTATATTGTAATAATAAAATCTTATATAATATCATACATACCTTCATGTGTTTTCTTGAACCCTGTAAAGGAGAAAAGACCAAGACGAGTGTCGTGTTTCTCGTCTGGGATCGTTACCCCTGCGCAGGGACACATTTTAACTGTAAACGGAAAGGTAACAGAAAATAACTTTAATGGTTATAAAATATATAAAAATGTTTGTATGTGACACGATCGTCGCCTGCAAAGTGAGAGTGGGACCCACTTAAGGACACATTAGCCGATCCAGCCGAACGGGGGGGGGGGGGACAACCGTCCTGCGAAGAGGCGACAGTTGGCGGCGATGGAGGAGCTGAGTTTCCGGAGAGACACTACCGCCAGGGGGCGCAATCTCCGCAGGGAGCATAATTTTGGTTCAAAATAAAAGGGGCCCACATACAGCGCTATAAAACCAATTGTCTGTGCTTCACTACAGGCACACACACACACACACAGGTGTAAAGAGAGCTCTCCATCCTTCCCCTTCCTCCAGTGTCAGCGTGCTCGACCTCTGACTGCCGCCCATCCCTCTCCTGTCCTCCACTGGCGGCCCATTCGTATAAAATGTGATGTTTCATCATTGCCGTTCGGCGTAGGTGGCCCTCGCACCACTTTCGCTGCAGCCCTCACCCCCGCCACCGGCCGGCCGGCCCCCCCGTGGGGCGCCCAATTGTGCCCGGGGGATTATGCGAGCGGGAGGCTCGTAAAGGGCCTGCCAAGGGCTTTCTGCCTGCTGACGGATGGCTGGGCGACTCAAGGCACCATTTACATGAGAAGAGAGAGGGAGAAAAGAGGCCCATTGATGGCGGCTGTCACAGCGCACTGAGAGCCTCCCCCGCACCCCCCTGCTTCTTTCTTCTCCTGCTCTTCTCTTTACCCCCCCTCTGTTCAGCCTCTCCCTTGTCTTATTTCCCCTTTATTTTGCTCCCATCGATCATCCCGGCTGCCCGCTTTACAATCCCAGGCCGCTGTTTCCATCCTGGCCGTGCTCCTGAGCACGGGCAACGCACACTACAACACACACCGCAACACATGCTTTGAACATGGGAAAGGGAGAAACAGACGCTTCGTTACGTAACAAACTGTGTTGCAGGTCACACCCTTCCTTGCACACTTTGCACGTCATGGGCATCTAGGGTGTGTGTGTGTGTGTTTCCTCAGTGGAAAATATGAGCCTCACAGTCAAAGAGAGGACTGGAGGAGATAAAACAATTAAAACTGGTGACAGATACAACAGCCGGAACATCTTCATCTAACTTTGTTTCCCTGAATGCTGAGTGTGTTTTGACGACACACATGTCGGAGGTCAGCGCTGGGCTGTTGGGATACGCTCCCGATGTTGAACTTCAGCTTCACTTTCTAAAAACTCCGATTTAGGAAATGTGTCTTAATATAAAATCACACACTTCCAGTCAACCTATGACCTCTGACATTATTTTGCATATTTTTGCATTATTTTGCATATTAGACAGTAATATTTTTTTTATAGGTCGAAAATGATAGATAGATAGATAGATAGATAGATAGAATGGTGAAGAGTGTACTAATCCTGAGGGAAATTGCACGGTAGTGACTTTGAGGTTTTGGGTGGGTGAACTTCCTTCATGTCATGTTGTGTGTTTGTGCTCATGGTTGACTGCAGGCAAAACCATAAAAAGGAAAGGAAGTTTGTCTGCAGGTCCTGTCGCTCCACCTCCTACATCCAGCGGTTTAAAGAAGACCGAGACACAAGTTCCACTGGGTCTTGTTTCATTTCCAAAACAGATTCATAATGAGGGGGAAATACAGGAATACAGAGTGCAAGCAGAAAATGTTCTAACTGGTAAATAAACTTCTCATCATGTGAATTGGTGGGGCTGCTTTACTTGGTGGACCTCAGCAGGAGGGCAAAGAGGGTAGAGAGGGGGATGTCACAGCAGAGCACGGACACACTGGACAGACTCTGGTTGGGTTTCCTCTTCACTGAGCTGAGTGTGTTCCAACTCACTGTGGTTTTACATCTTCCAGGACTTAAACACAGAGAATTTATATACACAAAAGAAGGGTGGTGTGTGTGTGTGTGTCTGCGTGTGTGTGTGGATGAGTGAGTGGGAGAAAACCAGAGATTTCGAGCTGCGTAGTTGTTTTTGTTGAAAAGGGAGAAAAAAAAACTGGACAGGGAGGGATGAATAGAAAGAAGAGGTTTGGGGGGAGATTCCAGAAGAGGTTTCCTAGGAAATGGCAACGGCAGAGTGGAGCCTCACAATTCCAACTTTGATTGGCATCAGGGCGTAACTGTCAGTCACGCACAGAATGAGACACACACACACGCACACACACGCACGCACACACACACACACACACACACACACACACACACACACACACACACAGAGCCACACCTGTGCTGCAAACATCCATCTGAGAACAACAGGCAGACTGACACACACACACACTGTGTTGCCAACACTGGATCAAGTGTAACATTGTGTGTATTTGAAATGACCACGTGAACAACTGCAGCAGAACAAATCTGAAATTTCATATGCAATGTGTTCACACTGAACAGCAGGGGGGGCAGTGGTTACAGCTCTTTTATGTTATTATTTCGAATGCTCGCTGCTGTTGTAGTGCCCCGGTAAAGGTAAATACCCTGATTTAATACAGTGGTTCGCTCTGTCTAATGAGGTTGTTTCAGTTCACTAGTTTATTCTAACTCTGTAATTCCCTCTCTGAAGTGGGGAGGGTGCTCTCTGGTGGGGGGGCCCTCTTGCGCCCTGGTCCAGCAAAGGGTTTTTTGCAGAAAAATTATAACCCTGTCCCAGTGGTGTACCCAAAGTATTTTGCACTGGGGGCAGATCTTTTTATTGGCACCCCCACCCCCTGTAGACTGTGCAGCAGTTTACCATAATTAACATATATGGCACTTTTCTTAATGTAAACTAATAACTGGCAAAAAAGAAATGCGGTCAGTGAACAAATCAGATTAGATTTTCTTTTATTGTATTTCTTATATTTATACTTATATTCGTTTCTTTTATACTTATACTTGGTCCTCCCAAGTCCCCTGTTTTTACAGTATTGCAACTTATTTTACAAAGAAATTAAAAAAAAAACACGTTCGACAGGAGAGGTTCTTACATGCCTGGATTCCTAGAGGGGCCTCTGGAAAGAGCCTGGATAATTATTTTATTTGATTTCATCTGTTTCAGTCACTTCAAAACTTTAAAAAAAAAATTCTACCAAACAATACTTTCTTAGACCCTTGGGTCCCCCTTTCAGCTTGGCACCTAGAGCGGACCCCCCTTCGTGAGCCGGTGCCTGCTCTGAACCTGGGAACAGACCTGCTCGTACAGCTCCGGGCTACATCATTTTACTATGGTACCGCTGTTCGCTGTTCTTTCTTTTTAATAAAGACCTTGATTGCAGACAAAGTAATTTATAAATAGTAATAAATGTGAGCTCAGTGTGTTTTGAGTGACAGGAAAAAATGTTATGTTTATTTCCACTGACTCTTTCCTCTGGTGTGACTTATAGCATGACCTGCTTATATTGATTCGCCTCAATGGGGTCGCTTTTGCTGTGTCGGGGGTGGGTTTCGGGTCCTTCCAGCCTGGGTTTCCTGATGGGGAGGGCAACGCTAGAATCACTACGCCACCTGCTGCCCCCCCACCTCGTTGCTTACCGAAGGATCCAAAAATCAGGATCACGATAGAATAAGCGCTGCGACCACGTGACACGGACTGGCTTTCCCATGTTGCGTCACTGTGGTAAACTTTACTTTATTAACCCGGATTTGGACCCCCCTTCCAAGTGGCGTCTCGTGCCGTTTCACCCCGGCACTTCTTTTTTGCCCCACAGGTGGGTTCATGTCTTTAGTGCACCTGCTGCACGTGCACTCTACATTTTCAGACTCGCTTTTTGCATCTCAAGAGCGGGAAGAGCGCCGTGTGTGTGTGTGTGTGTGTGTGTGTGTGTGTAGGGGGTGGTCGAAGATCCGCTGCTCCTCGGGCGACCCCCTCCTCCTTCAGTCATGCAAATGAGCACGCGCGAGACACCTGATTGGCTCCGCGCGCTGGAGCACCGTCACTAAAAAGGCGCACGAGCAGCGCGGCTCCAACTTTTTTTCGCCGTCAGTTTGCAGTTGTTGAGGGTGTGTGAGTTCATCGCCATCACTATTATTATTATTATTATTATTGTTATAATAATAATAATAGTCAACATCATGGTCATCCCGGCCATCACTTTCAGCCCCGTGTGAAGCAGCCTGGAGTGTTTCGCCCGACTTTGTCTGACCGACCTCTTCTGTCGGCGTTTCTGCTTCACGAGCGGGATGTTCGCTATAACGAAGGTGCCAGAATAGCGGGACAGCGCGAGACACACTTGTCCTCAAAGTGGCCGGACTCCTCTCAACCTGCAGGGATTTTAGAGAAGATCAAGGACCCCGGGGGTCCAACGTCTGTGTCCACGCGGGAGGTAAACGCTCGAGACCCTCCGCTCCTCTTCCCGCGTGTGTATTAATATTAATTAAACCAATTAATATTAATAAGCCCAATTAGCGCAAAGTGCAACCATGTACGGTATGATGGAGCACGGCGACCCGAAGCCCCCCCCGCAGGCACTGACCCCCAAGGGCGCTTGCCCGAGTGCGGGTGCCGGCGACCCCCTGGATAAGGTGAAGCGGCCCATGAACGCGTTCATGGTGTGGTCGCGCGGGCAGAGGCGCAAGATGGCGCAGGAGAACCCCAAGATGCACAACTCGGAGATCAGCAAGCGGCTCGGCGCGCACTGGAAGCTGCTCTCGGACGCCGAGAAGCGGCCCTTCATAGACGAGGCCAAGCGCCTGCGGGCGCTCCACATGAAGGAGTACCCCGACTACAAGTACAAGCCGCGCAAGAAGAGCAAACCGCTGCTGAAGAAGGAGAACCCCGCGCCGGGGGCCAAGTACCCGCTGTCCGCCGCCGGGAACCTGCTGGCCGCCGCCGCTGCCGTGCAGCAGGGACCGGGCGGCAGTCCGCGGATGGAGGGCTACGGCTGGGGCCCCGCAGGGGGGTATGCGACCATGCAGAGCGACGCGCTAGGTTACCCGCAGCAGCTGCACCGCTACGACCTGTCGGCCCTGCAGTACCCCCCTGGAATGGCCACCGCGCAGACTTACATGAACAGCGCCAACGCCTACAGGTGTGTGTGTGTGTGTGTGTGTGTGTGTGTGTGTGTGTGTGTGTGTGTGTCACTGCTGGAACCTGTGTCTTACCACCCGTACCTGACAGGTGTACCAGCGCTGTTTGTACGGATGCGTAACTTTCATTCAGCAGTTTAATCGGTTCACCTTTATCCACTGTGAAAAATGCTGTCAGTCTTCATTCCTATAAAGATTTTAATCTGTATGAAAACTGACTTATTTACTGACTAATTTTTGAGGCAGCATTATTTTAATAGTTTCAATCAAGACGTTTGGAAATGGTTGGGAATTTAAAAAAAAAATTTTAAAATGCTGGCAGTTTTGATTTTCATCCTCCAGAAACTATGAAATGCCCGCAGTGTGGATGAAAAAGATCATTCCATACAGTTATTCCTGAACGTGATAAAATACTGGTTAAAGATGCTGCAAGATATTTCAGGTGTTTTAAATGGTGAACACCAAGGTCCTGTTTGTTTATATTTTATTGCCTGCACATTTGGAAACTTATGTTTACATTCTTTTCCAACTGTGGTGCTCTTGCTGAAAAACAAACTTCAAAAACTGTAGTCTGCTTACACATAACCTATAAAGTTATACCTGTTCATGTAATAACTTGCCACGCAGTGAGGATGTATTTCATGCTTTTTGTTTTTGTCTGGATTGAAAAGGAGCAGAAGTTTACTTGGGCTGTTCTTAGTTAAACACAGGGGAAGAAATTGAATGCACTGGTATATAATGGTGAATAACACAATATTTATTCAGCAGCACCGTTCTTGTTTTGGATCCAGTTGTTTGACAAAATTATTTTTAGATGCTTTTCTCATTTCCATACAGACACGCAGGCAGTTTGTTCCTGTTGTGGGTCTTTGCTTTGGAGGAAGAAACACTTTACTCTTCACTTTTATGACTTGTTGAAATAATGGTGGCTCTGGTGTATCCCACAAACAGCTCTCTGCTTGTTACCTCAGTCTGCAGGTGTGTGTAGGTGGCCTTAGAAACCCAGTGGAGAAAGGTAACCATTTGATTTTGAGCAGCTATCTGATTGAGGAGAGGACAATAACTTGTTGGATGGTGGAGAACGTTCAGCACGATTTGTCTTGTTTGCCCTCTAAACCTTTGTGTGGGGGCCAGGAAGTGCTAAGGAGACCCCTGTGAGGTCACCATTAGAGGTCAAAGGTTGTGGGTCAGCGGCAGCCTGATGTTCCCTGGTTTTGTCGGATCCGCACGTAAGCCCCATCTAACACTCCTTGCTGTATCCTGTGACCCTTTCCCCTCCCAGGAGCGGTTTAAGGATGTGTATGTGCAGAATGCTGCTGGCTAAATATGATTACAAATACTCTTCCCATGTTACTTTGTGCATCCCAGCTGTTCAGGCTCAAGACCATCAGTCTGCCGTAGGCATCCAGCTTTAATCCCATCTGAGGTCTAGGCATGTTAGAGTAGATGGCGTGTGGGGGCTCACTCACCTGTACCGCTGGATTCCTGCCTTTGGTTTGAGAAGAACACCCATGTTTATGCAAGCTCGACTCTGCTGTTTTAGGTCTGCATGGGCCGTTAGTGGTTTTTTTTTTTTTAATACATTCAGCATTGAGTATACAGAAATGAGCATCTGTTCTGAGTTTATGAAATCTGTACTTGAATAACTCTTCACAACTATGCTCATCTGACCACCCTGCTGTGTCTGTGTATTCTGACCAGCCTTCCTCCCTTTACCCCACAGCCCCATGTCCTACAGCAGCAGCACCCAGCAGCCAAGCCCAGTGATGCCCCCCATGGTGAAGCCAGAAGCCATGTCACACTCGCCACCCATTCCGGCCGCTCACCACCGTGGGGCACTGCAGGGTGACCTGCGTGACATGATCAGCATGTACATCCCGGGCAGTGAGACAGCAGACCCCGCAGCACAGCGCCCCTACCCCGGTGTTCAACAGCACTACCTCAGTGGAACTGTCCCGCTCACACACATCTGATGCCTGGATGCTGAGGACCACTGGGGTCATGTGCCACTCAGCTGCCCCCACAATGATGGCCCCCCAGAGGCTCCTATCACTCATCTCAGTGTGTTGCACGTTTTTGCGTAGTTCTATTGGGTAGGTCCTCCTACCTCAGCGCTTCCTGATGTCTTAGTGCCTCTTGATGATGAACCCTGTTCCTTGTTTTTAATCCTTATCCCCCCTGCCCTACAGTGAAGGGGAGGTGTACATAGCTTGCAACATTAAATGTTTTATACATTTCTTTACTAAAACAGTGTCTAAAATATCTTGCCATATTGACTTGTGTGATGTCATGGGTCTAACCTGGGCTTTTAAACTGCAGCTCTGGGCCTTTTTTTGCCTGTAGATCACCCCCCTCCCCCTCATTGTTCCAACACAAGTTGACTGAAACCTCCCCTGAGATGTCCACAGTGACCCTCTGTAGCACATTTGGACTGACCAGTTGGAATCCTTAGCTGGGCCCCATAGGAACCAAGTGACTTGATTCCACTTAAGGACTGAATGGGCACTAATGTCCAGAACACTTAATTTTCTGTTTTTAATTTTTAGTGTGAACAACAAATACAAGTTAAATGGCCATTCTGGCCTACGCTCTGACCAATAACTGCGATTCGTTCAATGGGATTCTGTCAAAGTCAGTTTGAAGAATTGATCGATCCCATTGGACCCTAATCCACACGATGGTGTTGTGCTTCCACAGTGTTAGCAGATGCCATCGGAAGAGGTAAAATGTATTATTTTAATACACAATGGAAGGTGGATCCCACCAGTGAGATGAGTGTCTTATTTCCTGCTGAAAGTGTCCTTCTGAGGAGCGATGAGGCCATCGTGTCCTGGCGCTCTGATAACCTCCGTCTCTCCTGGAGGCTCTACGCGTTCTCCTCGGTCTGCTGCCAAAAACCACAAGCTCATGCTCCTCCCGCAACAACGCTGTTAAACCCAGATCCTTAACTAGTTCACAGGTGCTGCTAACAATGTCTGGGTGGGTGAGGTGAATCGGAGATGTTCTCGTCTTCTCTTCGCTTCTTTCCTTAAAACCTAAAGCAGAAGGCATCTATAAGAGCAATAATTTATATTAAAAATAACTGGAACTGGTGAATGTTTACATTGCAATCCGAGTGTACAAATGCTGCACAACCTCTGTAAACTGTATTTTTCCACTTTAGTATGTTAATAATCCTGTAAATAGTGTGACATGTATAGTTTCTTCCCACTTTCCTTTTTAAATGCCCTTATACTAAGGGTGTTTTTGTTTTAAGGCAACCATGTAAAGACTGATGTGAGAACGGCAACAAAAAAAACAATAATAAAAAGGTGAGACTTTTTACATGACAACTAGTGTGTTTAATGATGTTTGAGTTCCGTTTCGAATCCGAGACGAATTATCTGCGCGAATCTAGCTGAGGTACGGCAACTGTTTTATCGTGGCAAACGGCAATCGGGTTCTGGAAATGCTGTAACAATGAGGAAATGTACACAAAGGGGGTTTGTGGTGACAAAAAAAAACTACATTAACCCCCATTAGACCTGCAATAAACGGTGCTGAAGTGGTGTAAATCACCGTGTCCACCGATCTCACACACACAGACGTGCAGTGCGAACTGCCACAGAGCGTCTTGTATCTTTAAGGTTTTCTCAGCCTTTGCTTGCAGTTTCCAGCTGTGTGTTTAGTGAAATGAACTGCCTGCTTTACACACACACACAGCTAATGTGATTTATTATTCATAAATGGATAAGAATAAGCTCATTGACCGTATGAGAGTCAGGCTGCACATCTGCTTCACCTGGATGCTTCACCACGTCCCCCACAAAGCCAGGTGTGTCTGTGGAGTGCAGTGCAGTCATGTGGGAAATGTTTGTGAGCAGGAGTGTGAGAAGTGCGAACGCCTGCCGCTGCACACATGAGCTTTGCAAACTCTACAAACTTGACAAGAAGTTGGAGCCCATGAGTGTGTGGGGTGGAGAGGAGGGTTCGGGGGTCGATCATTACTTTCTTCTCTCTCTCTCCTTCAAACACACTTTTCTTTCTTCCTTCCTTCCTTTCTCTCCCCCCCCCCCCCTCCCCCAGCGCGGGGCGAAGGCGGGTGGCTCGGCCGGCCGTAATTGGCCGTTTCGGAGGCGCTTTGTCCACCGCTTTTGAGCTCGCAGGTGCATGTAGTAAAGCCCTGAAGCGCAGAGTCCCCCCCCCCCGGCCGCCCCCTGTGGCGCTTTGTTCTCCTCCTCTTGGTCTCCCACCGGGCAGAAAATTAGCGTTGCATTCGGGGGCTTCGCCTCCCTTCTTCTGCAGAGAAGGCTTAACCCTTTCACTGCTCGCCACCATTCTCATGGAAATAGGAGAGGCCGCGGCGGCTAATCGGAGGCCAAGGGGAGGGGACGGGAGCCGTGGACGTGATGGCAGCTCTGAGAGGAACGGGGGGTTGTAAACACTCCATCCCCCTTAAGGACGGGGAGCCCGTCACCCCTGGCAACCCGGGGTCCACGACAAACAATGAGTTGCTTTCTGCAGCTCATGTGCACCTCAAACCCCGAGCACACAGCGGGTGCTCGTCCCACATTCGCCCGACACGGGCCTTCAGCACAACGCTGCTCGGTGTCACCACATCTCAGGTTTCCATGGACTCTGAACGATAAAAACAGCATTTTACTTATTGACTTGTTTGTCTGATGTTTTTCTCCATTTACAATTTATGACCCTTTCAGTTCAGGGTAAGCACCTTAATCAAGAGACCTAAGGCACAAGTGGGGATTCGAACCCAGGTCTTTTAGGAATGAGATGAGAGCTAGTGAGACTACGCTACCCGCTGGCCCTCTTTTTGCTTCTGTGGAAGAGCAGCATTTACAATTAGTTTAAAAATCATACACATGGATTCCAACATGAGTCAACTCAAAGTAAAACTTGCCTTCAAGTAACAAGTCCCCACACCGACTTATGGATCACTGATGTAGTGAGAAGAAGTTAAAGAATAAACAAGTTTGGTTAAAGGCTGAAACCAACCGTTTGTTGCGGTGTGTTTTACAACACCTTGGGGCTAGTCATCGCACACACCTGCGGCACGCTCCTTCGCCAGGCCTGGTTCTGATGATTTCAGCAGAATGCTCAGGGCCTCGCCGCGAGGCTTTGGGTGTGACAGGAGGTTGCCATGGCTACCATGACAGCTGCAGTAAACAAGCTTGCACAGAGTTGGCACTCTTTGGGCACCATATTTTTCACTGTCACGCTTTAAAAAAAAACCCGTTATAAAGCAAGTTGGACATTACAACGTTATACGTTAAGAGTGAGATCACTGAAACACAGGGCTGGAAGGTGTTCTCCTCAGAGGAGGAAGGACCAGGTATTTCCTGTTGTTTTAGGAAAATCCACATCAAAGGTCGCCATGGCGATACGTGCGTTCGTACCTGGATTCCTGAAAACTGACAAAACCGCTCGAGTGGTGCCCCCGTTTTGCAGGCCGCGTGGGTGGCTGTTTGTGCGAGACACACCACGCTCTGGTGCAAAGTCACTGAGCGCTGCCTGTGGTGCATGTTTGACAGGTGCTGACGGCATTGTGCCTGTGCTGAGACATGATCCAGTCACGCAACAAATGGGCAGCGCTGCGCTGCTGGGGGTGTGAGCAGGGTGTGACATTTCACAAGCTGATGGGAAACTTTCATCAGGGGTTAAAGCAGCATGAATGATTTATTGTAAATATGAACCTTTTCAAAGACCAAAGGTGTTTTGCCATAACTCTCTACAACTAGTGCCTAACACAAGCAAGAAGTTCTATGTTGACATAGTTACAGTGCTGTGAAAAAGTATTTGTCCTCGCTCCAGTTTTTGCTGTTCTTGCAGCTTTTTTAAATATTTAGATTTGGTTGGGTCCTATTGTTAGTTCCAGTAGAATATGAATGGAGGCTGAGAGAGAAAAAGTGGCACCAGTGTTGATTTTATGCAATTTCTTTGGTGTGGAAGATAATCAAATGTGCATCATGGATGTGAAACATTAACTGGTTGCGTTACCTTTAGCTGCAATGACAGCAGCTACACTCTTTCTGCAGTTGCCAGCCAGAGTCTCACATCATGGTAGAAGAATTTAGGCCCCTTCATACCCAGAGAGCTGGTTGACAAGCTGTATTTCAGCTTCACATCGCAGACTGGTGCTCTGACATTCTTGTTTTCTGATAAAGAGAGGAATTTATGGCTCCTTCCTGGCTGCACGGTCCCTTCAACGATAGCAAGGTGCCCAGGTCCTGCCGCGGCAGCACTTCCCCACACCAGCATGCTGCCACCACCATCGTATTACTACGATATGTTTTATTTGGTTTATGGCAGAGGTAATGGTGCCCACATGGTGCAGAATCTTCTACTGTTGATTTATCAGTCTACAGAAACAACATTCCAGAAGACCTGAGAGACATTCAGGTACTTTCAGACGAACTGCAGATAAGCTTTCATATTTGTTTTATTGGGCTCTACCTTCCTCCTTGTCACTCTCCTGTGTATCCCACTTTCACCCCGTTTGTTTTGTACCCTGAACTGATAAAGTTTTTACCCTGCTGTACAAAACTGTAACTCAAAAGTAACTCAGTGTACAAACCTAATACTGTAACCAAACAAATGAATTAATAGCAAATGTTGAAATTGTGTTATTTATTACAAGTCTGACTCACAAAAAAAAGTTGCCACTGCATCAGCTTTATCTAGTTCTCATTGTTTCTTATTGTTTTTGATGAACTGACACAGTGTTAATTCCTTTTTATTTTCATTGTAATGAGGTGTGAGCAAAGTGAGTCTAAATGACAAACTGCAGCAGGATCGTGTTTTGCAGCATCACGATGAGGACAGTGTGTGAGAAATCCAGTTTAGGTTGAATGCAAACAGGATGGTACCATACAGCGTAAAACACCACCGTGAGAGAGACTGTTCTGTTAAACCAGACCTTCCACGTGTCTGCAGGGAGCTTATGCGGGAAGGAACCAGTCGGCCCTCAGACATTACATCTGCAAGAGTCTGAGCTGGACAAATTCCTTGTGTGGTTCCCATCTCTGTCACACACATGCAACCCCAACCCTGAAAAAGGCAGCCAAACACGGTTTTCACATTGATATCATGTGGACCCGTATCCAGGTCTGTGAGGATCCCCTTTTAGTAATACTCAGGATAAAATCACCAGTGTTATGAACACCTGACTTTTCAAAGACAAACATTTCTATGTTAATTCATTTCTACTTGCAGTTTTATCACTTATCTGTTGTCCAAAATTTCTGAGTGAACGTAACCAGCTCACAGTCCACGTCGGCAGATTGTTAAAAACAAAACAGTACTGTTTGACAACCTTTATTCAGCTCACTTCCTCGGTGTTTACAGCCGGTGCTTGGGGTTCCTGAGTTGATACTGTAAAGGAGGTTTTGAGGGTGACATTTTTAATTTGCAGCACAGTAAGTTACAAAGTGTTGCAGAGGATAGTGCTGCTGCCTCGGTGCCTGGCCATTTGGTGGTAGGTTTGATTCCAGCTTAGGCCATGTGTCTCTGTGACGTTTGCATGTTCTCCCTGCCTCTCTGTGAGTTTCCTCCTCCTGTTCAAAGATTTTTCTGAATTGGTCCCTGTAAATATTCCATCGTGTGAATGTGTGTGTGGTGTGTGTGTGTGGGGGGGGCTCTCTGTGACAAACTGGCATCTTATAAAGAGTTGAGCCCTCTGGCCTGGTGCCTTTTGATTCAGGGATTCATGGATAGGCTCCAGACTGCTGTGATCCTGACCAGAACAAATGGTTCACGTGAGTAAAATGTTTTATCTCATCAACGTGACTCAAAGTATGAAGCATTTATTCATTATGACTAAGTGTAAAAAGTGACAAATGAGTCGCAGACAAAATAAATTGCACGCAGACTTCTGGTCCAAGTTATGCCGGTAAGATGAGATGAAGGTGTTTTTGTTTTGTGGGGCTCCGTCTAAGACCAAACAGGGCTCCTTCATGATGTTACGCCTTCTAAAACAGACTTCACGTGTCCTGCTGATGTGTAAAGAAACCCCTGCCACTTTGCGGTGTGAAGGAACAGGGAAGTTGGGGGATCGGAGGGAGAGAGTTCAGGGAAAAGGGATGGGTGAACAGGGTACAACTTGTCTAATCCCACAGCCAAAGCCTGTCATGTTTACTTCTCATTTACCACACTCAGAGTCATGGGCAAATTAGCACCTGAAAGAGAAAAAGACAGGAAGGGGTGAAGGAGGCAGGTGATCATCTCAGCTCGGGTCACCACGGCCGCTGGGCGTCACTCAGGTGAACAGGGATGGTGAGTAGGGTCACCATCTCTGAGCGCTCACGCTGGATGCACGCAGATCCCCCGTGGTTTCACAGTAGAAGTCCAGGAAGCCACACTGTCTTACCTTTTCCCCCATAAATTTACTGAATAAAGTCAATTGAGTCTCCACAATAAGGTAGAACAATAAAACTGTCAATGAAACTGTCCACAATAAAACTGTCGCACAAAACAAGTCTCACTGAAGCTGCCTTTGTCAGAACACACAAGCCATTGATGTAAAGCCATTCAAAAAAAACTCAAACTGACACGATTTACAATAAATTAGGATTGGAGTTAAATTAACAATAAAACCATATTTTATAAATTCCTTTAACATAATAAACAATGCTATATCCCCATATATGTTAAAATAGTTAAAAGCAAAAGATTACAAAAAACACAAGTAAAACTACCTGACATTAACATATCACATCTTATGACCATTAAAAAACAGACATTAAAAGAAACTATTTGCTCTTAGTTGTTTTTATTAACATAAAAATGCATTACGATACCCTTTTTTAAATGCAAACAATAAATACACAATCATATAATAAACAATGAATTAAATAAATATGTAGTTAAAAACCTTTACAAATCAGCAGACAGTAAATGAATTAAATAAACAAACAAGCAATAAAAAAGGGGGCCACACACTTCTAACACACTGATGCCACTGTATGGAACCAGGTGCTGAGATGAAGGACCTCCTGGGCAGCGTCTAGAGGAGGCCCCTCTGCCCCCCACGGCCTCCCACGGCCCAGCACATCACACCCTGTCTGCTTGTCAATTCCACAATAAACACCCGGCTGCCACTTCTGCCCCTTGTAGACTGTAGGTGAGTTTAACGTGTGACTCAACCTGCCGCATGTGTGTTTAGTCTCTGACAGACCCCCGGCTGAGCACCATGTTTGCGCACAAACATTACCTGATGCACATTCAGCGTTTCTGTGTGAACCAAAAAACTCAAAGAAGGCATCCTTATGACTTCAGGGAAAAGGGCAACATGCCCCTGCAGGACTGCTGCACACGGTTGCGGCCCTGAGTGACGCCCCCACCTGCCTGGAACATACCCTGGTGCACATGAAAGGGCAGCGGTATCACTAGGCTGCTGATAGCATCTTGGGAGTGCGATGCGAAGGTGTGCTGGCCACACCACTCTGATGGACAGATAGGCAGGTAGGAAACATGGGCAGATAAGAGCTGGGCCACACACTGATACACGCAGCACAAACACACGACAGTCCTAGCCACTTCAATCGGCGACCTCACAAGGTGCCGCCATCACGCAGCTACAGGCTGCATATCGCTCCTGGTTTCTGGGTTATTTTTATCACCAAGAGCCATCCCTCCACGCCTCTTGCTTTCATTTTTGCCTCCTCTGCTCCACTTGTATGCAGTTTCAAGGCTCCTGGTTCACTTTATTGTCGTTCTGCATTTACACAGATGTACAGGAGAGAAGGAATTCGATTAAACCATGATATACAGCACACTAAATAGACAACATGACAACACAGATGGATTGAGATACAAAGATAAGTAGGTAAATAAATAGCTATAGATTAATAAATAGATAATATGATACACAGTTAGGTAAATAAATGGATAAGAAGATGAATGCCAGTCAGCAGTGACGGTGGAGGTGAGGCTCGCCGGAGTTCAGCAGCCTTACAGCCTGCAAGAAGAAGCTGTTCCTGAGCCTGGTAGTGTTGGCCTGCAAGCTGCGATAGCGTCTACCTGATGACAGTATCTTAAACACAAGGTAGCAACGGTGAGTGGAGCAAGTGGTGAAGTTCTCATCAGCTCTCCTGACACGGCACTTGTTGTAGGTGGTCTGGATGGTGGGCAGTGAAGTCCAGGTGATGGACTGGACAGTCTTTGGAGCTCCCCAGGCAGAGGCAGTGCAGTTCCCCAACCAGACTGTGATGCAGGAGGTCGGGAAGCTCTCTATGGCACATATGTAGAAGCTGGTGAGGATGTGGGGTGGAAGTCTTTTCAGCCCCCTCAAGAAGGGGAGATTCTGCTCTACTGTTAAACCACCAATACACAGAGGAGTGTGAATGGCTCGGATTTTGTGTTTACTATTTCCTTTCACACCAGAGGGGTCACTCTAGGGCCTGATAAAAGGAAGATGAAAAGGTACCAGGAAAAGACAGAAAAGGGTTTCCTTCTTGTTGCAATATCTGTTTTTTGAAATGTACAATTTGGTTGCCATTGGTGATGAGCCTGCACAGAGGGGCTGGAGTGGTCAGGGGTTCAAGAGGAGATTGAAGAAGCTCCACTAGGAGGAGATAATTGAGAGAAGAGGAAGGGAACAGAGAGAAAATGGAGAACCCTGAAAAAACAGGCCAGCAGGTGGTGCAGTTGTTAAATCCACCACTTTGTAGTGGAAGGACATGGGTTTGAATCCCATCTTGATCAAGGTACTTACCCTGAACTGATACAGTAAAAATGAACCTGCTGTACAAATCACTTCGGAGAAACGCCCCAGAAAAACAAATGCCAGTGTTAAAAAAGATAACAGCTATAAAAGAGATTTGAGAGCTGGATGCTGCTACTGTCCTGACAAACAGTGTCCCACTTGAGATGATGTCACCTCATTGTGGTTTGTGGACAAATCCTCACTAATGGACCTCTGCTCCAGCCTAGTGGCACTGAGACAAAGCACAATGTGAGTGGAAACAAGAGCAGTCTCTTGGTGTAATAAACATCCCATTTATGAATTTTTAAAATCATACAAAGATATCAATTCTTTCATTTATCTTTAATAATTTTTTCTATCTATTATCTCAACTGATTTCCAACTTTTTCACAAACGCAACCTTTCCCCTTTCCAGTCAATAGATGGCAGTAACGAGCACCTACGCAGTGTGAGACCACCTGTTTACTTCACTTCCAGTGCTACAGCTCATGGCCCTGACTGTCTTTGATCGATAACAAAGTGTGGAATGTTGCATGTTTATGGGATGAATCAGCTAAAAATCAGCATTAAACAGGAGTTTTTGAAGACTGTTTTTCCCATTTTAATGTAGCGTCGAGTGAAGCCTTACAAAGTGTTTATTACTGCAATAGTGGATTTCTTCAGAAAGCAACTGGAGAACAAACTGAGGAGCATCAGCTGTTTTAACCTTTAATTCGCTGCGATCTAACTTGATCTGTCACTGTTGAACAGGTCAAAAACAAACAGTGCTTTACTCCTCGGGACACAGAGAACATCTGCATTGTACTTGCAACTGATCTAACACTGCAGTAAAAGTGCACAGATTTGTATTACCATTAAGAAAATATCCTTACATTTATTGATTGATCCCCCCATGCAGTTTAAACAATCAGATTCTCCAGATTCTGTCCATCTATTTTATATGACAGCATCACCTTATTCAACTTTTTTATAATGTCTCACAACAAGTACAATAAAACATATAAATCCCTTAAAATAAAACAAGATCTTTCATCAACCATAATTAAACAAACGAAACTGGTGCAGTTTAATGAATGTTGAAAAAACATTTGTGTCAACAGTAATGACAAACACACACACACACACACACACACCTGTCCCACACCGGGATCCCCACTGAATCTCATACTGTGCTGATCCTCCTCAATAGCAGAACACCAGACGTACTGTGGTAGAGGAGGTGAATATGTAGTACGTTTGGAGAGGAGACAGGGAATGTGAGCACAGACCATAACGGGGTCCTGTGTCAGTCAGAAGAAGCAGCACAGGGGAGCAGCAGAGAAACACTTGGTTCTCAGTGCCACCTAGTGGACTACTGACACCATGGCTGTGGTTTGGTCCCTGAGTCTTATGTTCAGGGGATAACAGTGCATGGAGACTACAGTGTGTGTGTGTCTGTGTGTAGCTCTGTCCTCCAAGTCCTCCTACTCTCTCTTCTTCTTCTTCTTCACTGCTGGGCCACAGTTCCAGTAATACAGCACCTGAGCAGCAATGAGGCCGTTGCAGCAGGAGGAGATGGCGAACGTCATGGCCATAAGAGAGTCTCCAGTCTCCTTCACAGGACAGGAAAGGAGAAGAGGAAACTGTGTCAGAGGGCACACCTGTCTGCATGTGTCTGTGGGGAGTTTACTTCTAGAGTTTCTGAGCTGCTCACCTGGATGGAGGTGAAGATGCGTGCGAGGGAGCCGGCAAAGATCAGGAAGACGGTGACGGCTGAGAGCTGCCCTGTGTGGCCGTTGCGGTAGTTTGTTGCTGCTTGAAGGAGCTGCAGTCAGAGCAGGACAGTGAAAAACTGCGATGCACTCTTCATCTCATTCTACAAATGTTCAACATACAAACACTTATCCAGGTATTTTTAGTTGCATTTTCTTCACGTCCACATTCTAAAATTTGTTTATAGCCGAGTAAAGGCAACCTGTGTTCACCTACTGAGCTGACAGAAAAAGAGCAGTAAAGAGCACCTAAACACAATAAAAGTGTAGAAGCATCTTAATTCAACTCAATTCTGCAGTTTTCTGGTGAAGATGTGGAATGTTGCTCACGTTTATGGGCTTTTGACAGGCATTAAACTGGAGCTAGTGGAGACAACCCCCCCATTTTAAATTAGTTTTAATTTTAATTAAGCTCAAATTTAATATAAATATTAAAATAAACGTAAAATACAAGTAAATATTTACTGTCATAAAACAGTACTCTTTATTTTTCAGGTTTTTACAGAACCTAAATAGAGAATAAAATAAGGGACGTCTGTATTGTACATTTTATTTATTGCAACTTAGCAGTAGAAGTGACTTTAGAGCTACTGATAAAACAACTTATGAACAGAAGTCTCCTGTCAGGTGTGATTGTAAATTGAGGAAAAAAGTGCACAGTAGTCCCGTAATGCCTTCGCATACAATCATTATTCTGGATAACAGGTATAAGAGGACTCGGCTATTGAAAAAAGAATAACCTTCACAGTTTACTGAGAATTCAGTGCTGTATTTCAACCATTCTGATACCACGTTACCAGCCTTAACCGTGTGAAGCCTCAGGGCTCGCACTGTCACTTACCCGGCCCACGACGATGGCAGGCATGTTGGAGGCCTGCATTGTGGTGACAACCAGTAACGGTGTCACCGGTGAGAGCAGCAGAGACACTATGCAGAAATAGAGGACGACAAATAGCAGCCCTGTGGAAGAAAGTGGTGACACCACAGGAAGCCCGTCATCACCTATGTTAGCAGCACACGCCGACATCCTGGAGCTCGCAACAGAGGGCGGAGCCTGTACCTGGAAAGGTGTTTCCTTTGTAGTGCTGAATGAGGAAGCCAATGGCCACATTCTGCAGCATGAGAAACAGCGCCTCTCCCCAGGCGCTATATGCACACGCGCACACACACAGAGGAAAGAGAAGAGTGCTCACTAGGTGCTGAAAACACTACCTGGTTGTACTCATTGTCCTCAAATGGGTTAATGATGATCCATGATCACAGTACAGCACTACTGCACTGTGTGAGCAGCAGGAGGTGCTGTTACCTGAAGGGGAAGCTGTGTGCAATGCTGTAGGCCATAGTGCCAGTTATGGCAAACAGCTCGAGGAGAATGGAGCTGAAACTCAGGCCCTCTGCGCTTTTCGCCCCGAGGAGCTTAAACACCTGGGGCAATTTCACTGGGAGGGGAGAAGAAGAGAAGGGGGGGGGGGGTGCAGACAGAACAGTGAGGACCCAACATACACACACAGTGAGAGAGAGCGAGCGAGAGAGAGGAGAGACAGTGAAAGATGTTTGCTCACCCATGACAGAGCCCAGTATGATGCCGATGCCCAGCACTTTGCTCAGGACGATCTTGAGACATGGCACTGTGGGGGTCAGGGAGGTAGGGAAGGGTGGCAAGGAGATCAGTTCTGATATTTCTTTGAGTTAATGTGATATGCAGCCGACACTGTAACGTGGAGGTTGGGGGTTCGTGTGCAATGAGAGGTCTGCTACAATACTCATGACAAAGTGTTTACTGGCAGTAAAATGTCTAGTTCTGTAAAAGGGGCAATTCATGACATTATTTGTATGACATCACTGTGTAAACAACACAATGAGGGGACAGCAGGGGGTCTAGTGGTTACAACTGCCCTTGGATTCGAAGGACTCAGGTTCAAATCCCACCTCTTGCTGTAGTGCCTTTTATCAAGGTACCTCCCCTGAACTCATAAAGTAAACATTACACAACTGTATAAACTGGGCAATCCGAACGTGACAGCAGGAGGATTCCTTTACAATGGCTGAAATTTTGAAAGTGGTCACTTTCCACCGTGGTACACCTGCAGACCACCCGTGCAAATAAATTAAACAATAAACATAAAAGTAAATAACGAGGAAAGACGAAAACATTCAGAAATATTATTTGTCAGTTTACTGTCAGTTGTCACTGCAGTTTCCGCAGTGCATCAACAAAGATCGTGAAATAAGAGTTAAAACCCCTGTTTTATATCTCGATCAGCCCAACCTGACCGGCTCTCACCGTGCAGCAAGTTAAAGTGCAGGAAGAACTGGTCGAAACACTCTTCGGGCATGAAGTATTTGAGAAGAAACTCTTTCAGAAGATCCATCGTCGAAGACGCCATTGTGAGCGGAGGGACGTCTCACGCGAGTTTCCGCTGTGCAACACCGAATACAGTCCCCCTCGGAGGCGTTTCCGTGTGCAGCGCAGAACGAGTTCCTTCCTCACAAAAATTACCATTAAATACTTTATTGCATTGTAACAATAGCCATATTTAAATACACTTTCGTGTCCAGAGTAAACGCAATAGAACAAACAGCACTGAAATAAAGGACCACTATGTCCTGGTCAGAGTGGCAGCTGTTCTCAGAATTACGGGGAGCCAGGATATGAAACGACTTTTGTGAAAGATGCCACACGCTAGAGGCAACTTAGAGTGAACAAGAAGCGCGTCTTTGGACTGTGGAAGGAAACCTAGACAGATACAGGGAGAACATACTGACTCTACAGAGCCGGATTCGAACCCACGACCAAGCAGCCCACGTACTGTGTGAGAGAAGTGTTACTCATCGAGCCACCGTGACATCTTAAAATAAGAGAAAACATATCGGGGAAACAAGTATGGATTGTTCTTTATATCAATCCACCGACTGTAGGAACAATTAGTTTCGATGGCGCGTCTTAAAGCCGTTAACGATCCACCTAGATACCCGTTTTATCCTTTGCCGTCACCGTTTTATTCTTCTGTTCTTACTAAACTCGCGTTTTGTTGTATTTGACTTGTTTGCTTTATTCAAGTGACAACTTCTACCAGCAGATCTGGTTAGACAGCAAAAATAAACCAAACGCGAGACCCAGTTGAAAAACCTTTTTGTCCCTCCAGAGGGTCCGTCACTGAGCGCCGGTCGCACTGGCGAAATGACAATAAGAAGTGTTCGTCGTTAAAAAAAAAGTGTTAACAACCGGTGTGTTTAAAATTCGTGTGCGGTGTTCTGGATGGACCTCGCTGCGGCTCTCCGTCCCGGGCCTCCGGACCCGGAGCTCCGGGAGATCGGGCCGGACATCCCGGGCGAGCCGTATAGTGTCTCGGTGCTGCAGCAAGGCTACAACGTGCCCCAGTCGGACGGCTCCACCTGCGCCGACTGCACAGTGTCCCTCCTGCGTGGCCCCTCCACAGTCCTCGTGGACACGGGGGGCCCGTGGGGCAGCGAGAGGCTCCTGCAGCGGCTGAGGGAGAGGGGCGTGGAGCCGGGCGACGTGCACGTGGTGGTGGGAACCCACGGCCACTCGGATCACATCGGAAATCTGTCGCTCTTCCCCGGGGCCACGATCATTGTGGGCTGCGACGTGAGCCGGGGGGACCGGTACCTGGAGAGCGGGTTGGCCGAGGGGAGGCCCTTCTGCATAGACTCCCATGTGGGTTTCATTCTCTCCATATTGCACTTTAGGCACTTCTTGCTTCTCCAGACCCACAGAATGACGTATTTTAACTCCAAATGGGAAGCCACAGAAAGCAAGTGTAAGAATGTATTTAAGCACTAAACTTCAGCTTTTATCGACCATTCAATTAAACACTAACCCAACTGTGTCGATGACATTTTTTTAGGAAGATGCCACGATGGTATAGGAAGTAGCCCTTGCGATTCCCTCCTGCGGAATCATTCTTAATATCAACCTGCAGGAAAAACAAGGAGCCTCTTTACAATCCAGAGCTCACGTTCCAAAAAACACGGGAACTTGTTACAACTACACTTCAGTGTTTGTTTCCGAGTTATACGGTGTAGCCTGACCTTTATATCTCTCTTATTTCCACCCAGGTGCCTTTAAAAGACAGTCAAACAGAATCTAAGCCTCTTTTACCAAAAAAACAAAGTGGTGTGGGTGCTTTTTAATCCTTAATCTTCATATAGGTTTCACCCTAATATTTCCCCTTCTTTCTTATGGGAAAATATTCCGTCTATATACATATATTCCACTACAAGTTGTGCTTGTTTCTGGCAGTATTACTGTCATAGAGCACAGACCCCCATTCCTGTTTAGATGTTACCATTCAGTGTTTCATTTAGTAAAGTTCTTGGCTTGTTCAAAATGTAAACTCTGTTTAGAAAAGAGGGGTAATTGCAAATGTACAAGTTCAAAAGAGTATGAATGTGGTGGAGGCATTCGAGAAGCAACTGGACTGCAGTTGGCTTGGGACCCAGAGCCATCCTCCCTCCCTCCATGGTGTGATCTGAGTGTCCTTCCTAAATACCACGTGTGTCTCCCCAGGTGTCTGTGGTGGCCACGCCTGGGCACACGGGCCGAGATGTCAGTGTGCTGGTAAGAGGAACCTCAATGGGCACAGTCATAGTGGCCGGGGACCTGTTTGAGTGCTGCCACGATGAGGATACCTGGCGGGAGCTGAGTGAGAACCCTGCGGTGCAGGAAACAAGCCGGAAGGAGGCGCTGCGCATGGCCGATGTTATCGTTCCCGGACACGGGGCTCCGTTCCAGGTTCACAGACAACTGGGGGCTGGTTCCTAAGTGGACGTTTAAAGACTGAATGCATTGAATAGATTTAATTTCTCAGTGAAGTCCTCCAGCAGCTGTTCTACATTTTTGTCACATGCCGTTCATTTTTACACGGCGGTTAGTTTGAATAAAACTCTGCAGTGCAGTTTGCTAGTTCCCTTTCGTAAAAGACTCTTGTTTATGAAACGGCGACACATGAACAATGTTGTGCTTTGGCAACGAAACCCAAAGGCAACAACAGTTGTCACACTACTTTCTTACAGCACACTGGCTTCTTGTCTGAAAACATTTGAGTTAGAGATTCTGTAAAATATTTTCCCCTTCATTTATTTTAATAGCTTTTTCTTCACTAATGTACCTTCTAAAATTCAGTCTGTAGCGAAGCAAACGTGAGCTGTATTTACCTGCCTGCCCGTAAACAAAACGAATCGGCTGACATTTGGTATTTGTGGAGACGAGGTATTCTTATTTTAAATTAAGTTTAAATTTAAATTAGTTTTCCTTTTAATGCAGCTCAAAGTTGATCAAAAAGGTAATAAAATATTAAAGTAAAAAAATTTGAGATTAACAGTCTCTGAGATGAAGTGTCCAGTGCTTCTGGGATAGGCTCTGGGCTGCTACGACCCTACACAGGACTAGCAATATGTGAGTGAGTGGAAATAATTTTTAATTCGGCTTTTTTTTTTTTTAACTGGCTGTACATACAACTGTAATTGTTACAGAACCTAACCTGTGAAGGTAGATAGACTGACGGGAACTTTTCTTAATTCTCAACTCTTAATTCTTGCACTAAGTTATTGATTTTATTGACTCTTAAAAATTGCTTGGAGTTGAGAAAAAAAATAAGTTAAACAGACTTCTGGAGCCAACTTGTAAAATGAGGAACAAATGACAGCAGTGCGGAAGTGTATCGGTGTTTAAAGGCTCTAAGGTGACATTAATCTAAAGGTAAGTCGAAGAAGAGGTGAAAGTCCATAAAAAGACAATATATAATATATATATTATTATTATATATAATGTATATAATATATATATAATTCAAATATATTGATTTAGTAAAATTGGACTTATTAATATATTTCCGTCATCTCTGCGTTCAAATGTTGCCATGGTGATGCAATCCTCCGTGCAGATAAAGAAGCTCACAGGTGATAGCTTTGTGTTTCAGAAGTGCGACGATGATTCATCATAATTTTCCATTGCTTTTCGTCACGCCCTGTGCCGTCCAGGTTATCACCTGGCACACGGGCTGTAAAACGGGGCAGCAGGGTTCTATGATATCAGGCCGTGAAAGATAACTAGGGTTTGTTTCTGATTTTCTTCATTTCACCTTGATCGTGGTCTGGTCATAAAAACACCTCCAGTTTGTTTCCTCTTTTGCATTCTAAAGAGTGTCAGTGACATCTTGTTTTCTTTTAACAACTGTGTTGCGTTTCTATTTCTAGACAAACAGTTGACCACATTTTTGTGAGTTGTTCCTATGAGGACTATTTTGGACTTTATTTAGAACCTGATCAGAGACACGATCAAATCAGATTGTTGTTTTCTGTCCGTTTCAGTCTCGTATTGAGTAGCAACTGAGTAGTAGCTGCAAGCATAGTGAGAAATATTTGGACAGAAATTTAATGGCCTCCAGAAACAAATGTCTGCTGGTGACAGTTTTGCAATGTCTCTTCTGTGCAGTCAGACTTTTCTACCCGAGGCCAATCCTGAACAATACAGTTTTCACTGTCATTATGGTGACACTGAAAGTTTTTTACTTCCCGCATGAAGATTTATTAGTCAGCGAGTTGGGGAACTAATCTGTCGCTGAAACAAAGATTTATTTGTTCCACACATATTCCACGCATCTGTTTTGTGAAACTTCAAAAAAAATGTATATTACAGTTCAGTCTTTTCTCTGACAAACACAGTAGTGTAGTGAGTTAACTCACAGGTAAAGTGTGTAACTTGGTTGTAAAGCACTTTTTTATTGTTCCTTTGCTAAAAGCACACAGGTGTTTTGTAGTATTAACTGCCGTTTTTGCAGCGCTGGGGTAAATGGCACCGATAAAGGCTTTTAGTGCTCTAATAATAGTAACATGATAAATTTAAATGCGGTATATAAAAACAGTCATGGAAAAAGTACAGCTGCCTGGATTTCCTCTGAAGTTTGGATGTTTTGTTTAGATGCCTGATATTACATATAACCCTTCCATCCACAGTCCTCCCTTATTGCTGTGTTTATCAGTCTCAGGTGATACGGAGCTCAGAGTCAGAGAAAGTCCAGAATTCACAGTTGAAAGACACAGAACTGGCATGTGAACATCTGCTCTTTGATTCCAGGTCTTCAGAAGCACCTGACTGGAGGCCAAGTATCTGACCCAGATTAACTGCTAACTGTGGCACATACTGTAAATTCAAGGTTGACAGTGGGCAGGATAATTCCAGGAAAGGCGAACACAGACGTAAATCACATAAATTATGAAGGCAAAACAGAATGAAAAGGTACCAGTACAATTTATTTAATAAAAATCATTAAGGACTATATTGTACACCAAAATACGTTGAAGGTACGACTTCCCAGGGCCATAAATTAAAAAGCCACAGAGTGTTGGGAAATTGATATTTGATATGAAAAGTTGAATTAGTTCATAACTTTGAGTAAATGAATGAATGAATGAATGAATGCGTAAATTCCAGAGGGAA
Organism: Arapaima gigas; assembly: GCA_900497675.1. Taxonomy (NCBI): domain Eukaryota; kingdom Metazoa; phylum Chordata; class Actinopteri; order Osteoglossiformes; family Osteoglossidae; genus Arapaima; species Arapaima gigas. Next base: position 106,125 of record UFQX01000489.1, on the reverse strand, counting down.
GTTTTGCTTCATCTTGCATGCTATATGCAACTTGACTAGATAGAGTGATAAGAAAGACGAGAATAAGTAGATAAATAAGTCAATAAGAAAATAAATAAGCAAGTGTATTTATACGCCAGAGCAGAAGGGGTGTAATGAGCCAACACTGAGCATGCTCAGTATCCCCGGTCCATGTAGAAACAGTCATTTTCACTTAAAATTTGATCATAGTTTTGCACGGAAAGCTATTCTGTAGGTACATCCACGATGTCCTTGTATCACTTGCATACTTGCTCATTTTTAGTTTGCAAGTTTTGGTTTTGGCTTATCTTCACAGGAAATGTGCAATGGTCCATTTCTGTGTATGAGGGTGAGGTAGTTGGCCACGCCCTTTCCTGGTGCTCATTGTTGCCAGCATCTCGACGTCACGGTGGTCATCACTGCACTCTGTCTTCCTAATGGATGAGCTCTCACAGCTCATGTAAAGACATCCAACGGCTTCCCAGTGGCCCACTGATGATAAGGTTGTGCAATTGTTCGCTTTATGGGAGGGCGGTCCAGTTCCTCCGACAACACTCACGCACGCAACTTAGAGTTCTGGGTATTTAAGCAGACGGTCTTCTCGTTCTCCTCAGAGCCTGACAGAAGAAAGAAGGAGGTCTGTGAAACGTCCGGCTTTCATAAAGAGTTGTGTGCTCTAGTCGGCCTGCTTTGGACCCCAGTTGCTTGCCATGTGTACAGGAAAGTGTTCCCTGTGCATCGGGGTTGTGCTCTACCCCCTGGCGCTCATCTCTGTCATCTGCAACATCCTGCTCTTCTTCCCTGAGTTTAAAACCATTTACGCGCAGGAGGACCGTGATGGAGTTGGACCTCGAATCACAGAGCAGGCCAAATACATGTCAGGAGTCATCGGAGGGGGCGTTATGGTGAGTTCACAACCGCATGCCTGGCCCTCATCTGAGCCACTGATGTTCCTCACTCATCCTGGAGCGGTGCTTGCGGACTGCGCTGCATTTTACCTTGGTTAGGTTCAGAACCACACAGCTGACCTTTAGTCAAGCTGAGGCTCCTCATATCAATATCTTTTTAATAATAAACTTGAGTGTGACAGCAGTAAAAGGGACCATGTACCATGTAGACACAGTGATCGCTCGGCAGGTTTGCTGCAGTAAGGACAGTGATGAATCTCTGGCCTCGTCCTCTCCTCCCCCTTACCCTCCTGTAGGTGCTGATCCCTGCCATCCACATCCACCTTACCGGGACGCGGGGCTGCTGTGGAAACCGCTGCGGGGTGAGGCTTTTGCCCCCGACCTTTGACCTGGCTCTATACCTCGATTAAGGCTCATCTTGTAAACTGAAGCCTCGGGTGCCCATGAGCCAAGTGGACGGTTAAATTTGAAACTAAAGGAATGGGCGAAGTTATGAGTGGCTTCGTGTAAAAAGCGTTTTGCTAGACAGGAAACAACAGTGACAGTGTTTTTGTTGACTGTCTCCTTGCGGTTTGTGTCTTCACAGATGTTCCTTTCTATTGCGTTTGCTGCGGTTGGCGTTGTGGGTGCTATCTACAGCTTGAGCGTGTCCATTACAGGTCTGGTCTATGGACCTGTGTGCCAGTACTATAACATCTTTACTGGAAAACTGGAGTGGGGAACTCCTTTCGTGAACTTGTAAGAACTCACCACTTCCACATTAATATTCCCAGAGATTAAATGTTTTCGTACATGGGAGAAATACATACTCCAGAAAGATCTGGAAACATCACGCAGATGAAAGATTGAAGGTATGTCTAACCAACTACTACTTTCCACAGTACTGAAAGCTACCTGAAGAACGAGGATCTATGGAGCATGTGCCTTTTACCCAAGAATGTGGTGGAGTTCAACATAGGGCTCTTCTCTGCCATGCTGGTGGCTGCTTGCCTGGAGGGTGTGCTCTGCACTTCCCAGATGATCAATGGACTCTTAGGCTGCATCTGTGGGACGTGTAACAGTAAGGAGGTAAGACAGCCAGAGCAATGGTCACAAGTTTAGAGGAGATAGGGATTGACAAAGAAAGCAGCTGGAGAGCTGGTTCACACCCCTCAAGTAGCTACCTATAGAGGTGACATTCAAACAGCAACTACATAGATAGTCATACCAGATGGCGTTGGAGTCATTTTTGTAGCCGTCAGGAGGGAAATAGCTCTGAAAGAGGCTTTGCTGAATGCTGGGATGTGTTCAGCAGTTCTGAGGGACAGAAGGAGTTCATTCCACCTGGTTGATCTAAAAACCGTCTCAGTTCATATCTGGAAAGGCCCAGCAGTGCTCACTTCAATGTGTGGTGCAGGAATGGTAACTCTCATCTCTCTGTCTCAACAGCGAAGTTAACAGATGTCGGAGGACATGTAGGCACACTTGGCTCAGTGGCGCCCCCTGGTCTACACAGACAGTATTACAGAGTATCATGTGTGAAATCGCAGCCTTCAGCATCTGCAGAATCTCAGACGTGTATGTGGACTGCCCTGTGTGGAAATGTTTTTATTGATTCAAAACATTCTCCTTTAGTTGAATATGTGTACAGCCTTATTTTAATTGTCAGAATGTTTGTATGAATTCTCAAGTTGTTAAAACCTGTTTGTCACTGTAAATTTTGTAACATTTTTATGACATCATGGCAACAATAAAATTGTTGGAAGTTGTAATAGACGTCAGAAATACACTTTATTAAATGTGAAGTGGTATATTACTGCACACTTGCACATAAATCAGAGAATCCAATGTACAGCACCTGCCCTTGTGTCCAGTTCCTGGTTTGACGTTGGTCTGCTATCCAAACCGAAATTTTTTGTTTGTCGATGCTGTAGGTTCACATGTTCACGGTTCGCATTTTCATTTGTGCTGTAAATACGATTTGAAAGCAGGAGACAAGTGTCCTCCTGTCCTCTTCCTTCTGTGAAACAACGTTCTAAGAGCCGGACATAACGGCTGACTGTGATGTATTAGTTGTTAAACGTTTTGCTTTGTACAGGAGCGCAATGAAATAGTTTATTTTTCTCATAGTCTGTGAAAGAGCCACATTGTCTACTGCAGTCCGTCCAGCTTCACAGTAGAACTTCCATTAGTGGGCATAAAACCTGAACGTCTGCATGAATTGAACACATTTCAGTCGTCTGTTCAGTTTCTTTCAGGACTACCCATGCATATGTGTGTTCTTTGGTAGATGAACAGAGTACATTTATTATGTGTGCTCAGTGTAAACACGACACCTTATGACGGTGGGTGTTAACTGATGTGTAGCGGTGTGGTTGCTCTACGGACACAAAAGGCCCACAATAACCCTCAGTCATCAGCTGCAGTGGGGAGAGACGTGTATGAATGTGTAACATGGGTTTGTGGAATCAGCTAAATAATTGAATTATACTTAAAAGATGACTACAGGTGAGGAGTTTTATTTACTGTGGAAGTGGTGCACATGTCCATTTGAGGGCTGGCAAGCTTGTCCAAACCCAGACAATCCATGGGGACTAGAGTCCAAGACTACAGCGAGCAGCAGCAACCAAACAAGACTGTACAGGTGTTTCTACTGCCAGCTTCCATCTGAAGGGGTTAGATGTTGGGTGATGACAGTAGACAGGTGTGCAGCACAGGCTCCTGGAACTCAGGGGTGAAGGACTGCTGCTGTTCACCCATCATAAGGTCATTGGTTTGTAACAAACTACAGCTCGTACCCAACATACAAACTTCCAACTAACACACTTTTTGCTTTTGCAAACTTTTAGAGGAGTACTTAAAGTTCATTTTTTCATTTCAACAAAGGCTGGGTGCTGTGCAGATCCTGCCTGCTTGTGTTCCACAGCAACAGGAGGAGAAAGAACTGTCCTGACTGTGGCTCCAGTGAGAACTAATAAAGGATCTTTTGTCCAATCCATATCTATTGTACACTGTAAGGGCACCATAAAAGCCCACAACATGTAATAAAAGTTTATGGTTAGGGTTACGGATTTTAATATATTTAATTTTTATCTACAGATGGAAGAAATGGAAGCTGCTGGGTACATTTTGTCAAGCTGTTAACAAAAATTAATTTATTATTGGAGTCTTCAATGGCTTGTCCAAGAGCTCTTTACTTAAAATTGTACTTATAAGACATTACCAGTGTTGAGCTCAAATGATTCGAAAGTTATCTGAGTAACCGAAAACAGCACGTCTGCCGGAATGGTGGCATACTGAGGTATTTAGGCATTTTTTTGTGGTGTACCCCAAGGATCAGTTCTTGGCTCCATGCTCTTCCTCATATGTCAGTGACCTACACCGTATTTCAAAACAAAATATTTTTAATTTGTTTGCCGATGATACTGTCTTTCTTTCTGATTTCCACTATTATAGCTTAATTGACAATTTAATGTTACTGAAAGTTTCTATATGGTTTACAACCAAGAGTTCCAAGACCGCGAGTATCATGAGCTAAATTTCTAGGTGTACAGTTTGATAACAAAAACACTCCCATATCACCTATATAGCCAAAAAATTGCAAAAAATATAGAGATTATCAATCATATTAGACACGTCTTTTTCACCAAATTTCTTATCACCCTGCATTGTTCTCTATTTGGCTTATCGTACTATTTGGGCATCCATCTGTATGAGCTCTCATACTGAGACATATTTTTTCTCTCCAAAAAAGATTTGTGATGTAGTGACTTTCTCACCATCGCTGACCAATTCCTCTGTCTTGTTTAGGAGTTGTGAGATCTTGAATGCTTTCCAGATAAATTCATTTCAAACCAGTCTGTTTTTCAATTATTCGGGGATCTACTTTTCGTACGCTTCATAAGTAGCAACTCATTTATCTGTAATGAAAGGTTTCACCAGTAAACCACCCAAACCTCATCTCACCCTTATTTCAGGGCCACTCCAGGTCAGTTCTCAGGACGATTTCAATGCTCACCAAACTTCCCTGCTATTTAAAATAAGGTCCGTCTGTTTCGTTATTCAAGAAATAACTTAAAAACATCATCAGCTTCATACTGGCACATATTTCATCATCATATGTCTAATATACGGAAGCATGTTCACATTGTGGTTCTGTGTTTACTATTTTTGTTCAGTGTATTGTTATCTGTCAGGATATGGTTGTCAGTTGTTGATGTCTTTTTCACAGCCTCCTTGGTTTGTGAAGTTTTCACCCTTCTTTCGTGTTTGGGGAAGATCCTTCGATAAGCATGTTGGTCTTTTGTTCTCCCTGCACATTGTGTTGCATTTCATTAGTTCTTATGTTTCTTTATTTCTCTTGTGCAAGGAAGATTGCACAATAATTCATCTCTGTTTTTCTATTTCAGAGCAAAAATAGCCACCAAAGGGCTATCTTCTCCACTGTGGGTTCTGCACATTAGAAATACCTGACATCATGTCTGAACATGAAAATGTTGTCTCAGATTATTACAGGGTTTTTATGTGCATAAACCTATTTCTGTTTGAAGCACACAAGCAGCGTGTTGAAACGCTGTTTTCACTAGTGTCTAATACGGTAAGAGCGTCGAGGGGGGTCAGGTATTACACTGTAACCAGCTGGGTGGTTTGACAGACACTGGTGGGTAATTTACACAGTTGTGCAGAAGTCCGGGGGAGTGAGTGACTGTGCTGCTGTACCGCTTACCGGCCAGCAGAGGGACCAGCAGTTGCTGCACCAGCACTAACTGAACTCCGGCTGACCGTCAGGTTTTCCCCCGTTTCTTCACAGTTACCGCACTGGTTGGAAGATTGGAAAGAAAATGAGACTGAAGCTAAAGAGCATCTGTTAGAGAAGTATTTTCCAAACTGGCAGTAACTGATCTAAAAGGTGCAACTTTCTCCACAAAACAAAATCCTGTGAAGCAGTAAAACTCTGCAGTGCTGTGCCTGCGCAGTGACACCAGGAGACACGTCACATCACCCTTTCACTGAAAGAGCGCCTACTCTACCTTCCAGACCAGGATGACAATTTTACCCAGAAGTCCAAGGCTTTCGGTGCCGTGCCAGCTGTTGGTTTCAGCAAATGCGTGGTACAGTGGTGCAGTGACTTTGAATGTGGCTCAGTGTGGGGTTCCTCTCACAGTCCAAACACGTGTTGCAGGTGAACCTGTGGCTCTAAATTGTGTGTGTGTGTGTGTGTGTGTGTGTGTGTGTGTGTGAGAGAGAGAGAGAGAGAGAGAGAGAGAGAGAGAGACTGGTTTCCAGTCTGCACTATACCCTGCCTCACACCTTATGCTCCAGGATAGACTCTGGACCGTCGCCCCCCATTGATAATGGGTGCTGAATATGAAGATCAGCTTAGACATTATTGCCAAAAAACTAAAATTTGGAAACTGCGGAATTTTCTTAAGCCTGTTACCACACATCAGAAAGTTTCTTACGCTTTTGTGAAATGGTTTCTGAAAACCAGAATTCCCCTCAGTGAAGAGGAAACTTTTTTTGGGATAGTTTGTTTTTTTACAATATAGCACAGAAAAGAAATCACATTGATGGGCCGTTATCAAACACACCAAATTTTATCCCAACATTGAAGGTCAAGTATATTTCACATTTCTGACAAGAGCGCAGGACCTTGTAAAAAAATACAGCACAAAACTGTCTCAGTGCTGTATTGTGTTTTTTGGGCGTTGAGTTTCCGGCACCGTGAGGTGTTAAGAAGATGTGGTATCACTGCAGCGCAGGGGCAGTTTCAGTGTTTTGCCAACCTTGTTCCATTATTTCAGTCTCAACTTTAATGTTATTTCAGCGACATGTCAGCTTCGAAAGGCTGCACGAAGCTGTCAGATACGGCCTCCTTGGGGCACTCCTGCAACTTTTACACCATGTGAGGTTTTTTTACACCCAACCACCCAGTGCATGGAACAGAGTCACATTGAGGTCACAGTGGCATGGGAGGGGAGGGGGGGCAAAAGCGAAAGGCTTATTATATTTTAGTGTGGCTTCTTGCAGGACTCCTGGTACTGAGCGGTTACTTTACCGCACAACAGAAACCCAGGTTACATTTCAAAAGCTTCTCAAACCCTTAGTAATAACAGGAAAAGAAAGTAGGCTTTAAACTTTCCATGACTGTAAATGACAATGAGGTGACGGAAAAATATTTCATTTTCAGCCGCAGCGTATGGATGTGAGTGATGGCACCGCAGCTTTGTAATCCCTACATTGTTTATATTGTTTTCTTTTGGTCTATTTACCTACTGACCATCAGTATCTCAACCCATCGCGATAAATAACCCTTTGTCCGTCACAGGGCTGCGGTGGTCCAGAGTCAGAACTAGGATCGCTTTTTTCACGCAGTTGTTTCGAGTCTCAGTCGTGAGGCACCAAAAGGTGTGAAACGTTTGTGCAGGATTTCACCTTGTGCCAACGTGTGTCTTCCGTCGCTGGCATACACACATTTGCAGAAACTGCAGCCGTACCCTGCAAAAGGCAGAGAGCCGCACTGATGCTAAAACGACATGTGCCCTGCGTGTGTGTGCGGCTGTGCCCCGTCTGCCTGCCTCAGTCCTGTTATAACCACTTTAAACTTAACATCTGATTTTATCCAAGCAAACTAGGCGAGGCCTTTCAGCCTCACATTGTCAGTGTGGTGAAGTTCTACCATGTTAAAGAAAAACTCTGTATTCTAGAACTTTCCATAACATGCTTTTCACTTGAATGAAATAAGAAGGGAAAGAATAGAAATTAAATGATGTAACAAAGACTACATAGTAAAGTAAATGTAAATGATAAGGTAAAGTAATTCCATGTTGGACATGAATGAAAGCACTGAAAACTGATGTTGTCCTTGTTTGCTCAGCTGATTGTGAGGTTCATTGACCAGGTTGAAGATAGCTCCTGGCTGTTTGCCATTCTTCTGCTTTCTCTCAATGTCGGGAATCAGGTTTCCTGACTTACGTCACACATGCGTGAGTCACCATGCGTTTTAGATAGATCCGCTTGTTAGAGCCAGCCGGCGGAGAGTGTGGAGTGTGAAACATATTGACGCAAAGCTGCTGAGAGGGCTGGCGAAGACACCACGGGTGGCAGGTAAACCTGCGTGTCACTGTGAGCGCAGCGGCGTGTGTGGAGTGTGTGCAGTGTGTGTTGAGGCTGGTGTCACCCTGTAATTGTACACCTCTATATCCGCTCAATAGCCCTTTGGGCTTTAGGAACAGTTCTGTGTGTAAAAGCTTTGAAAAGAATGGCACAGAAATGAGTGAATTAGTGTTTGTTGAACCTTTTACATAACATAAAGCAGCGGCAGCGCAGGGAGTAGAGTTAACGTCTCACGGTGCCTGGGCTGCTGGGGTTGTGGTTCTGAATCCGGATCAATCTGTGCAGTTTGCATGTCTGCTCCGTGTCTGAGTGGGTTGGGTGGGTTGGTGGGTTCCGTCCTTCGGTTCAAAGCCGTGTGTTTCAGGCTTACTGGTCACTCTAAATTGCCCTACTGTTTGCGGCCACCAAGCAATGCAACCGGGGTGTAGGTTCATAGCCCGGTGCCCAGCAATACCAGCTAGGTTTGCTACAATCCTGACCAGGATGAAGAGGTTACTGATAATGAACCCAAAAATCTGTTTTATACATAATTTACATATTTAAAAACACGTTGCTGGCATAACTTGTACGTATAGAGAGCATTTATACGTATACAGTAAGTGGGAGTTTGAAATATATAAAATGTACATGTATTTCACACAAATTTGGATCAATGACAGAGACAGTTTTCCTTTTAGATCAGACTCAAGGAAGCCAAGATTATACACATGTTGTACAATACGTCTGTTTAATTCTAACACAGTGAAAGGTATCAGCGTGGCTGTGACCTCCGCCTGACTTCTGCGATGCTCTGGTGAGCAGTAATCGAACCAAAGCGCTTTTATTTTTCTCCAGAGCTGCTATGGATTTCTACTCTGTCACATCAGCCTTGAGGGCAGAAAATGTCACTGTGTCTGGAGGGGGTCGCGAGAGCAGTTCCCCCATGGGGAAACTGACGGCAGTGGACAATGGCACGGGTATAGACAACTGCGAGGGTGAGCGCGCACACTTCCAGTACATTCTACTGCCCGTGGTCTACAGCGTCGTCTTTGTGCTCGCTATGCTGGGCAACTTGACGGCCATGGCGCACTTTGTGCGCTCCCGCTCGGTCACTCAGCCGTCGCACATCTTCCTGGTGAACCTGTGCGTCATTGACCTGCTGTTTGCCCTCACGCTGCCGTTCAACGTCGTCTACCATGCCGGGCGCAACCACTGGCTCTTTGGTGAGGTCATGTGCAAAGTCAACGGTGCCCTATTCTTTGGTAACCTCTACGGAAGCTCCCTCTTCCTGATGCTCATCTCACTGGACCGCTACCTCGCTGTCTCCCACCCGATACGGGCCATGCGGCTGCACAAGCCCAAGTACCGTGTGCTGTTATCCTGCGCGGTAAGGCCGCCGCTAAGCTGTTGGTTTTGACGGTGCTGCAGAACCCACCTGCAGAATGACCGCTGATTTTGGTGCTGCCCCTTCACAGGTGTGGCTGGTCCTGGCCTCCCTCATCCTGTACCTGACCACCAGGGGTCAGATGACTCGGCCCTTCCCGTCCACGGGCCACATGGCCTGCATGGAGAACTTCTCCTCAGGCTCGTGGAAGGGCCGCATCTCCTCGGTGAGCCTCCTGGCTGCGGCGCTGGGATTCTTCCTCCCGCTACTGGTCATCGCCACCTGCTACCCGCTCATAGCATGTCGACTGCTGGAGCACCAGGCCACAGGAATATGCATGGAGGACAGCGACGTGGTTGAGGGCGACGCCATTTCTGGGTCGCGCCGCATGCGCAGGAGGGCGCTGCGGATGGTGCTCCTGGTGCTTGGTGTGTTCCTGCTGTGCTTCACACCATACCACCTGAACCAGCTGCTGCATACCCTGGGCCGCATGGGTGTCCTACCCCGCTGCACCATCATCCGCTTCACATACCCGGCACGGCGCGTCGCCATGGCTCTGTGCAGCCTCAACTCCTGCCTGGACCCCCTGGTGTACTGTCTGGTGTCTGAGAGCTTCCGCTGGGAGCAGGTGTGGGGCAGCTGTGGGTGTGGTTTCCTGGGGAAGCGCCTGCAGCATATGCTGCGGCGAAATTAGCAGGGGTACACTGAGAGTCCACTTGGAACCCATGAGATCTGCGAGAAGCTGCCAGTCTGGATGAGGGGGTCCTTGAACTCAACATGTTTCTTGTACTAAAGGACAAGAAGGTCCTCAGTAGAAATGGGCATAAGAGGTTCAGAGTTTCTCAGCATTAAAGGCTTTTTACACAAACTTTATACATATGTATGAGCTGTCATATCAGGCAACGTGGATGTATGTTTTTTGAGGAGACATGCAGCAGATACACCAGTAATAGAAGCTGTGCAAAGTTGTTTTCTAAGCTACTTATAGATTTGCAGTCAAAGATTTATTACCCGACAACAGGTCACTTTACTAATAATGTGCATTATTTCCAATGTTGGCTGGTAGCACCACTGAGTGATACTTTATAAAGGTTTCATCTAGTGATATAATAACTGTTTTTAATTCAAAATGACAAATCATTTACTAATAAAAGCATAAAATATAAGTAAAAGTTTTCGATTGTCTTTCGGTTGTGGATTATATATGTGTAGTGCCGCAGGGTGTGTTGAGGGAGTGACAAGGCAGGATGCGACTGTGGTAAGATTTAAAATATTTCTAGTCTCCTTTTCCCATCTTTACACACTACACAGTCAACAGAAGAATGTAACTACAGCGAAAGAGATTGAATAGCAACAGTTAAAACACACAATGCAGTACAAATTAAAATTCAATGAAAATAGAAAAACACACCAACTGCCAAAGCGCTGCCTTCTCTCTCCTCGGTCCTCCAGCAGTTCAGTATCTGCATCTGTTGCACTTTATTCCCTCAACAGATGCAACAGCAATCATAGCATCACTATATACTGCACTCCCAGGTCTGCTGGGATACTGGGTGTACTGGGCCACTAGGATACTTGGTGTACAGGGCTCCTGGACTACAGGGTGCAGGGTGGGCTACTGGTGATTATGGGCATATTGGGTGTACTGGGTACACTGAAAGTACAGGGCCACTGGGCTACTGAGTGTGCTGGGCTGCTGGGTATACTGGGCTACTGGGCCACTGGGTGTGCTGGGTATACTGGGCTACTGGGCTACTGGGCTACTGGGTGTGCTGGGTGTGCCATTATTACCTCAGACAGCCCTGTCTCACTGAGACACGCTTCAGAATCACCACTTGGTGGTGCTTTTGCACTGATGCGGAGGTGGCAGACCTACAGAGGGTGGCACAAACACAGTCGTGAAAATTTGGTCACTGCTCTGCTACTAGACCTCATTCTCACTGACTCACTGAATGCATTTCATGGCTGTGCCTTTCAGTGGTTTACATATTTCACACATCTGGCTGTTTACATTAGCGAGTTGCCATAGAAACAGCACACAACTGCACAGCTGCCTTTGTCCACCTGGCTGAAAGGGTCTATTTTGTTCTGTTAATTGTTTACGCACATTATTTTTACTTCTTAATGTCTGCTCTTGGCATTTACAGATGTTCAGTAATGTAACATGTCCACCTGCTGCTCAACACTTCCTCAAACACTCGTCTGTTACTGTGATGGCATTTCATGTCTAAACCTACATGAGATATTGAGATATTGATACTGGTTTCATATTATCAGGTCAGTTGACCTGTGTGCTGTGCAGCGCTGGATGCAGAGGGCACAGAGCACACAGTCAAGCGTTTCTTTAGCACTTGGTAAATATGACATATTTGTTATGACACATTCATTAATGTCTTGCTGTCAAGGTGAAGGTCACTGTCACAGTGAAATGTGTCCCCATTCTTTTTTAGCAGCTTCCATGGTGCCTGGATAAAATGTCCAGTTTGCCTTTCGGACGACGGCCCATTTGGAGCAAAACTTACAGATCTACTGCAGTTTGCCATGCTGTGACCCCGCTGTAACACTTCTTGTGATCTGTGCCATGACCCTTGTTGTGAACTGTGCCATGACCCCTGTTGTGAACCGTGCTGTGACCCTTCTTGTGATCTGCGCCATGACCCCTGTTGTGATCTGCGCCATGACCCCTGTTGTGAACCGTGCTGTGACCCTTGTTGTGAACTGTGCCATGACCCCTGTTGTGAACCGTGCCGTAACCCTTGTTGTGATCTGCGCCATGACCCTTCTTGTGCTCTGTGCCATGACCCCTGTTGTGAACCGTGCCGTGACCCTTCTTGTGCTCTGTGCCATGACCCCTGTTGTGAACCGTGCCGTGACCCTTCTTGTGATCTGTGCCATGACCCCTGTTGTGAACCGTGCCGTGACCCTTCTTGTGATCTGTGCCATGACCCCTGTTGTGAACCGTGCTGTAACCCCTGTTGTGATCCATGCCATGAACCCTGTTTTGAGCCATGCCATGACCTGTATCCTGAGTAGAGTGAGTCAGGTAAAAGGGGGCAGGTCACTGGAGAAACCTGCTCACCTACCCCATCATTACTGCAACTGTTGCTCTGATCTGGTCAGCCACCTCTCACATCCGATCAGTCAGTTGTTTCCATATGGCTGTTCACTGTTGTGTTCGCACAGGTGCAAACGTGTCTCTTTGTCCCAGCAGCACGGCTGCCCGTGCGAATGATGCCTCCAGTGGTGTCCAGCTGTATGAAATGCGTAGCATTAGCCAGTTAGAACCTACTGAGGCTGTCCGTGTCTATAAATCTGTTTACCGATATATAATAAAGGCCTCATTTGGAGTCCCTCCCTGGGGAGGAAATGTCCAATGAGCAAAATACAGCACAACGGCACGATGCAGCGAGTGATTATGGGTTTCCTGTCGACAATCTGATAACCGTCCGAGTCAGAGCCCTGTGACTCGCACTGAACATCACAGAAACAGCGAGTGCTGACTCCCATTCCTGCCTCCATCTGCAGGCTGTCGGGTCAGATCTGCGTGCAGGTATGTGTGTGATATAAGGTTTGCAGCCCCTGCTAATACTGTGCAGAAGTGCCGCGGTAAGGCTGAAACGGTACCTGGTGTTTAGAAATGAGTGAACCCAAACAGCACTAATGGTAATGGGGCACCAAGAAGGTGAAACTAGATTTAACTAGCTTAGGTTACCTGGCACTGCAAATGCAAAGATTTAAGAATGAAGAGATTCATGTAACAGAATGACACCTCTACCCGGAGTAACACTGCTGGTTGGGGGACAAGATGGGTCAGGATCCAGGTTTTGTGTGAACATTGCTTTACTGGAACGTTAATCTCCGTTCGGTGATTATCTGAGCCAGAAACAGGGCTTGAACGTCAGGTCTCGAACTCAGGATGTGTTTGTGTGGTTGTGTGTTTGCTGTGTGTGTTGGCAGGCTGAGAATGGGATCTCTCATGCCACGAGGAGGTTGGTGTGCCCTTAAACATTAACCCTAATGGTGGAGGCGGCAGTTTTAACACCCTGGGGCTGAATGTGCCCCTGCCCCCTGCTCTCGATGTGATACCCCCTCTTGGTTGAGGGTCACACAACATTCAACTGAATGAAGGGAAATACAAGGACGCTCAAACACAACCTTTGGCCTCAAGCTCTCCCCTGCTCCTCTGAGCTCCTGACCTCACTATTTGAACAAATAACACAGGCTATTGTTTGGTCAACAGGCACGAGGAAGCTCTCTGCTCTGGGATAAGAACCAGTCTTAGGAATTTCTTTACTTCATGTTTCTTTATTCTTATGTGCTTTAAGGTGCACAGGTCCAAGAATATGTGAAGGTGACTTCCTTTGTAGTGATGGAAAAAACCGAAATGTTAAAGTATGTCACCGCTATTAGAGGAAGTTGGTTCATGAACACATTATGGTAATTCCTATATGTGTGCAAACCACAGTTATGAGATTCTCTTCTTACTTCCCTTCATTTTCCTGTTGGGTAACATTCCTGCAGCCTGTGCGCACCCCCCCCCCCACTCCAACCAGCTGACAACGGCTGATATTTTGGTATCACACACACACACACACACACAAACACACACACACACACACACTGTGGACCACGCTTTGGTTGCCTTTGCAGTTACATCCGTTCGTTTAGAAGATGAGTTCCTTCAAAGTGACATAAAACCTGTGGTAAACAAAAGTGCATCAACAGAAAAAAAAAGTTTTAGACACAGACACAAGATGATCAGAGCACAGCTTGTCTGTCTGATATCACCATGTTGCTGGTTATTATCCCTCAAGTAGCTGCTTACAGAAGTGACAGTCAAACAGCAAATACATAATCACAGCAGATGATGTTGGACTCATTTATACAGCTGTCAGAAGATCAGGAGAGAAACAGCTCTGAAAGAGATGGGTTTGAGATCCTTCTTCAAAGCTGGAAGGGATTGGTCAGGGACACAGGGAGCTGCTGACAGACTTTTCATTTTAGACCCCCTGTGAGTTTGGACCACTCAGTGACCAGAGGTGATGTAGAACGCTGCTCCCCTGGTGGGTAGGCAGTGCTCAGGTTCTTTCCTGAAGCTTGTAAATGAAGCAGCAGCAGCTGAAACTGAACCAGGTGCAGTTGTGCTCCCAGTTCCTGGTTCGGCCTGTTGCGAGGATTCCACTGAGTATTCTCACCCAAAGCATGGACCTCACCTTCCTTCTTCTGCCTCAGCCGGAGTCAGTGAATAAAAACATTAAGATGCTTCTGCAGCTACAACCGTGTGTGATGAAAATAAGCTGTTGATGTGGAAACGCTTGTCTATTTCTGTTTCCTGTTTTATTTACTGCCCGTGGATCCTGCTTCATGTGTGACACCGATGAAGCGTGCCCCTCTGACAGAGAGTTTAAGCAGCTCATTTCTCAGAGACAAGGGAGTGAGACCGAACAGTTGCTGCCTGCTGGGTGAGGGAGGTGTTTCCCTGATGCCCGGGGACAGTAAATGTCACGCGGAAAAGGAGCATCTGTAACACAAACCTTGCAAATCCAACATGCGCCGCGAAGCCGAGTACTCCTCTATCTGTACTGAGGTTTGATCACGGTCACTATCAGCACCCGAGTAGAAAAGTGAGAATGAGCTGGCACAGTTCCACAGGGACCTACAACGTGTTGCAGCACAAGGTTTTGGTAAATGATGCGTGTGCTGACAGGTCGGCCATCGGCATGCACCCCGCTGGAGCTTCCCTGTGCGTGCATACAGACATGGACAAATGCGCAGGAGTCATTTTTGTACATTTGTTTTACATTATCAAGCCCTGAAGTGCACATTATAACCCATATCCATGTTGCTTATATAAGGAAAACCGCCACCTTAAATGTTATTCTGGAGGTTGAATTTGTCTGAATGAGCTGCCGCCACATCATAATCCTTCTGCATTCAAATGTACCAGGTTATTAACAAGATACTTTATGTTGAAAAGCTGGGAAAAGATTAATCGCAATATGAAAATAACCGGAAGAGACTCATTCTGACTGTGGTTGGTATGCACAGACAGACAGACAGACAAACCGCGAGATCTTTATTCATCTTGAAGGACATATGAGGTCTGACTGTGCAGATGATGAACTGAGTGGACAAATGTGTGCAGTGTCATGTGGAGGAGAGGAGCGGGAGAAAAGGCGCATGCAGGGTGCACATCCCCTCTATTTCACTTCCCCAAAATCAGTGTAACGCCTTCCCTATTTATAAAAATAACACCACACACACACTCAGGATACACACTCGGAAAGGTGCACAGAAAAAAGATGTGAGCTTTGCAATAAAAAGAGACAAGTGCACGCGTGTGCTCACATGTGCGGCTAACAAGATGTGAAGAAATGTGAAAACAGAGACAGACACAGCCATGTGAAGCACATATGTGACGCACAGACACACACACCCCAACAGAACACTTCTCCTTGCTGTTATTTATGGAGCAAAGAGAGTTTCTGCAGCTCAGAGCTCCACTGATCTGCATTCCAACAAATTGCTCACTATGTGCGCTGAAAGACACCCTCTGTGAGTCAGCGAGTGAATGTGTGAATCTGTGAGTGTGAACAAAGTCACACACAGCTGTGCTGGAAAGTGAACCAGTGGCAGTCAGACACTTTGATGTAAAGATGTCACCCCCATCTGGGGGCCCACTGCTGTCAGACAACAGGGCTGCTGCAACCACAGAGGAGCACCGTCCTGCTAGGAGGAGGAGGAGGAGACTAGGTTCTCTGTATATGCTTCCTGCTCACACACTCCCTGACACAGAGAGCCCTGCATCAGCGGCAATGTCTGCCACAGATTAGAGGGCGTGTGTTCCACAGTGCCACGGTAAAGCTCTGAGGAGGCAACATCTTTCTCACAGGTGAGCCTACTGTCAGTTCACAGATGAAGGTTTGGCCTGGAATAAGCGGGATCACTTTGTCTGCCTCTGTGTGTCTGTGTGTGCATGTGTGTGTGTGTGTGTGTGTGTGTGTGTGTGTGTGTGTGTGCGTGTGTGTATAAAAGTGCTGCAAGTGATGCCAGGAGGTCCATAGATGTGAAGAACAGCTCTTTGCACAGAAAAAGATAAACAACAGAAACTGCAAAAAATGTTACAAAAAAATTATTCCGGTGAATGTAATATTTTAGTTAAACAAAAGTAGTTGGATGTGATGTATAAGGAACGTGAAAAGTCCAGAACTTCTGGTTGATGAAAATGCCAACACAGCTGCTCTAACAGGTAGAATAAAGTGACATTTGGCAGCGAAGCTCTGAGCAGGAGATGCAACCTTCTGCTTCACTGTCAGCAGCAGAGGTCACTCATGGGCTCTAGTTGTGCTCTGGTCAAATACAGGTTGTGGTCTTATCCAGGTTAGTTACGCCTGCTCTGGTTAGTTAACAGCTGCACTCATTTTTTGGTCCAAAATGGTCCGGCAAAGCCGTCAAACTGCCGCTCCTTAGTTTTACTCTGGTCACTTAAAAGCGTTGATCATATCGTCGTCAGTTAAGGGCTGCAATCCTTCTGATCCATCACAGTGTGTGGACTCAGCGAGGTCTGTTGTGGTCAGTTTCTTTCTCATTACTTAATGGTTGTAGTCATATTTTTGTCCAGCACCTTTTGTAGTCTGTATTTTTATCCGTGTCTTCAAAGGGCTGTGATCATATTGTGGACAGGTTTGCTTATAGGCATTTTTTTATCCATCCTGGTTCTTTAGACTTTTTGAGGTCTTTCACGGTCTCTAATTTTATTCTCATCAGCTAAGGGTTGAGACTGTGTTTTGCTCCAGAACAGTCCGCAGATATACTGAGATCTTTTACGCTCTGTAATTTTTTTCCGGTCAGTTAAGGGCTGTTGGATAAGACTTTTGGATTTTTTCTGGTTTCTTCTGAGTTGTACTTTTGTTTAAGTTACCAAAAGGCCATAGTCTCGTTACACGACTGCTGCTCCCGCTGTGCTCTCCGGTTTCGATCTCAGCGGCTCCAACACAAGAGGTGTTTTTCAGAGTCTGCTGGACGTGCTCTGGCGAGTGGGTGGCAGTGAGCAGCAGCGGTGCGAGAGGTTGCAGTGCTTCTATCGGGGCTCGTCGCCCACACGCCTCGCAGAAACCCCCAGGCTGGGGGGGGGGGCGCTGCTGCAGAGCCACCTCAAGCTCCAGCTCATTTACATACATCTTGCATGAACTCTGCTTTCAAATACAACTTTCTCAACCTCCCCGGACAAACAACTAGAGCTTAATCCTGTTCTGCAGCTGTCAGTAAAAGGAAACGCTGATTCTTCAATTTACAAACACCACTGGGACGGAAAGTTTGTTTCTCACTTTGATTGTAAGTATAAAGTCAATTAAAGGTTATGAGCATAAATACCGCTCGATTTTTTCATGGGTGGAGTTCTGTAAGAATCTTCGCTCTAGATCTAGGCCAATGCATCCCATAATCGCGCGCAATGTGTTTAATTTTATTGTTGATCAAAAATGCTTAGGAGCACCTGGCAAGAGCTGTAAACACTGCGGACGTGAGTTGGTTTGAGGTGGTCCCACACTATTCTGTTTGGGTACTTTTTACTGCCATTCATAGCCTTGGAGGGTAAACGGAGGTTGCATTTGCTCTGCTCCAAGGCAAAGGTAAGATGAGAAAATGTGGAACTGGAAGATGTTTGCACTTTCAAAAATGTGGAACTATTCGTAAACTGAGGAGCCAGTGTATTAAATGTTTTTCATTTTATCCTCATGAAGCTGATAAAAAAGCATGTTAACGTGAGTTGTTCACCAGGTTCATCACCAGGTTTAACATTAATTCTCCACGTGAAACACAAATAGACCCTGAAACAACCAGCACCGACGCCGCTTTTCACCAACGACATTTTGTGTCCCTGTTTCCTAGCATCTCGCCTCTTTGTGAACCTCAGCAGATCATTTGGTGCCACTGCCAAAAGGCAGAAAGAAAAAAGTGCCCTGAGTAGCTGTGGCATTTCCCGTCTCAGCAGCCTGTTTCTGCAGATAGAGGAACAAAGACTTGATCAGGCATCACCAGTATAGCTCGTGAAAAACGCTTCCCTTCAGCCTTGTCCATCGTGCTCAGACTTACTTGCAGGCCCTGCATGTCGTGCTGTAGATCATGGTTTCCCGACCTCAGGGTTACGACCCCCACTACGTCCACAGTTTTCACGAGGGTCATTCGGCAAAGTTGATTTGAGGGGTGTTTAAAAAACAAGGGGGATGAAGTATGTGTCAGGGAATTAATAAGAAATATAGCTGCAGGTGTAGTTTAACATGCCTTCTGGTCTTCAAGTTTTCATGAGATAGACCCCACCCCCCGCTGAAATCATTTTTAAAGAACTGGCATGTAAATATGATGGGAGGGGTGTAGAAAAATGTAGAAGGGAAAGACGAAAAAGCAGCTGCAGTGTCAGGCACTTTCCAACCTGTTGGTTTTGTTCCTGACTCCAGTGCTGCGCCCTGAAATCCAACACAGTCATCTTCCTTCTTTACTGTGAAAGGTTGCCATGGTTGCACGGCAACCTCGGACCCCTCCTTCATGATTGTTCCTCCTCAATACACCTCGAAAGGTTGTTGGCCTTTTCTCCGCGTTCCTTCTTCCATCTCGCACACTTTTAAATGTAAGCATAGCTGTTTTGAGCCCAAGCTGTGATGATGCTCATAATCATAACTGCTTTGAATATTTCTACTGTCTAACTTAGGCACTCTGGGCCATCAGTGTTTCAAAGGGCCCTCTGTACCTCTGGCCTGCATCTGTGACAAACTGTGACTCTTCTTGTCTCTGTCTAGTTCCCCCCAGATCCCCTGAAGACCCAAGCGATCCATCATGTCGAACTCCTCTGACCACTTTCTGACCTGCAGATTTGATCAAAAGAACCTGATCTTCGTGGTGGTGTACTCGCTGGTGTTCGCTCTGGGTTTGTCTCTGAATCTCATCGCACTGGTGATCTTCATCCGCTACACCAAGGTCCGCTCCCACACCACAGTCTACATGACGAACCTGGCGTTGGCTGACTTGCTGCTGGTCAGCACGCTACCCATGAGGATTTACCACCACACAGGTTCCTCTGGCCTCTCGCAGAGCCTGTGCGAAGTGGTCGGCCTGGTTCTTCTCGTCAACATGTATGGGAGTATCTTTCTGCTCATGTGCATAAGCATCGACCGCTGTGTGGCGGTCTGCTTCCCTATGTCCGCCCTCGTCAAGGAGGGGCGCAAAAAGGCACCACTAATATGCCTGGGGGTGTGGATGCTGACTGTGGGGGCCAGTCTGCCCATCTACCTGGCCAAGAAGCAGAGTACCAACCAGAGTCCATACACAAACAGCTGCTTTGGGACCCCTCCAGTCTACGCCACCCAGTCCGTGGCCATTGCCTCTACGCTGACGGTGGGCTTCGGCATCCCCCTCGCCACCATGTTGCTGTGCTCCTGGTTTCTGATCCGGACCATCGGACGCAGTACCGTGGCCCAGATGGATCTGATCGACAGCCGCAAGATCCGGAGGATGATCACAGCCAGCTTGCTGCTTTTCCTTATGTGCTTCCTGCCTTACCACATCATGCTGGTGCTGCTGTTTGCCTACTCGAGGAATGTGCCCACGCTCCTGTGCTCCGCTTTCCCTTACAGCCTCATGCTAGCCTGCCTCAATGCCACGTTGGACCCCATCATGTACTACTTTACCACTGAGACCTTCCGGAAAAAAGTGGACAAGGTGACTCCCCATCAGACGTGGAATTTTCAGGGCCAGAACCTGGACAAAGACCTCAACTCCGAAGCACCGCTCAATACCTAAAGTAAGCCACACCCACAATTCCCCTGACACCTCCACAGAAGGTTCGCGTTGGTCAGCAATAGCCAGTTGCAGGAGGTCTTTTGCGCAAGAACACTGTCCCACAGCACAGTGAAAATGTATTGCAAGAGCTGTCATCCTGCTATGACAGCTGCTAAAGAATCTCAATTTGCCAGTCATGCATCAGACATCTAATGATATTTATTGGAACCCGTGTATGGTAGTTGGGGTGAATCCAGTCTCATGTAGCAGCCAACACCGTTCTTCTGCATCATCATCTAGCGGCTCATCGAGGAGCCGATCATTTTTTAAAGTGCAAAATGGATTTATCGGAATAAGGGTAGAAAATACAGCTTTGTCACATGCAATTCACGTAATTTATGACCACATGCTATGTGTGCATATCAGTTGCACGTGATAAAGCTGTATTTTCTATTTTAAGCATTTAACGTTGTGCTGTTAAATATAAATACATCCGTGTCAGTGTAGCTTCTAAAAATCCTGGTTTCTTAACTGCTTGCATTTGAATGTTTCACTTTCACAAAAAAAGGTTTTGCCTAAAATAAGCAAATTACCACTAAATAAACATTTGAAGCTTGTTTCTGTGTTGCGCTTTTTGCTGCATCAGGGGATGCACGTTTGCGTGATGCAACACATGCATCTGCAGGCCATATAAAGTTCACAAGCGTCGCGGTTCTTACTCCCATCAAAGAATTGAGGTCACATGTCACCCCGCACGTCTACTGCGTTTCGAGATCATGTCTACACCAGCATCTTCGTGGTATTCTGCTCCACCAGTCATCAGCAAAACTGTGCATGTAAAGCACACGTGTGGCTATCTGCGCTGGGGAGGCCTGGGGACCAGGATGGGGGACACAGAACAGACAGCAGGGGCCAGAAATAGAAATTTCCCCCTTTTTTTGCACGAGCAGAATCTGAAGTTGGTGAAGCGGCCAGCCGACTCTCCTCAGGTCTCCTTTAAAAGAAATAGGTCAAGTCAGACAGTCGGTTATGCCACACACCTTGTGTTTGGCATGTCCCTTCAATTCAAAAAACCGTCTCTCTCGAGGCAGATGGTCCTCGATACGTCGCCTACGTCATGAAGCTGTCCGTCGCTCTGCTCAGTACAATTGTTTTAATCTGGAGTTACGTTTCTAAACAATAAACCCCATGACACCACAGAAGAAGGTACTACAAGCTGAGGATGTGTAGTGCATGAGGTGCACAAGGAACTGTAATAATAAGTTGCTGTTATAGAGAAATAAACTAATATTTAGTATTCGATATGTGCTGAAATAAAAACAAATGTATAACAGTGTGGCAGTAAATGTATGTGGCACTCGTGGTTGTTTCAGATTTTTCATTATCTCACCTAGTGTGTGCTGAAGTGTTAAACCCACAAGAGAAAAAATGGAAACTGGGTGCAAATCGGGAAAGATGAGTCAGGGTGCGGGGGGTGCAGCTCGATGACTGGCACGAGAGCAGGGCAGAGCCTCAAGCGCGTTTCAGGTCTCAAAATGACTGTCTGGGCCGCAACCATCTGCGTGCAAGAAACCCGGCCGCTGGTCCCGGTCTCCATGCCGACAGGGGCATCTTCCCAAAACCTGCAGCTGGAACAACCAGGTCACTTTTTCTGTGACAGGAAAACATTGATTTCACTCCAAGCACAACTGAGCACAACGCTTGGCTGACAGTTATGCGCTTTAGTGTTTACATGACAGTTAAATAATACCGAGTTGCCATGGTTTGTGTTGCAGCATAACACTGTAGGTGACGCTGGATAAAACAGTCAGCAAAGTTAATTATCATAATGAAATATTGTGAATCATTTCATTCTAATTGTTTCGTAACATTTGTTGCTTTAATGGCCGCTTTTTAAGAACAGCAACATTCATTCAACATGTTTCAGGGTAATAACTTTGCTCAAAGGTACAACAGCAGCACTGGGTCTCAGACCTGCAGAGCAGCACCACCTGCCACATTATAACTCATTTCTCTGACTCCGCTGTGGTTTGGACTTACAATTATTTACCCTTTATAAAGGTGGGAATGATTTTAGTGTTTTTATATCATTTTTGTTTTTTAACCGCCTACATTTTAGGGTTGTGCTACATTATACGGAGACAAATTTAAGTTGTGATTTAACTGTCTTGTTTTATTTTTGGTATTTTGCAGCCACCGAGACCACATACCTCACTCACACACACACACACACACACACACACACACACACACACACACACACACACACACAAACCTATATCCCTTATGGGGGATATTCACTATCGCACATAGGTCAAAAAAATAACCATAAACTATAGCACATGACATTGTTTTGGTGAGAAAATAATTACAGAAAATGGCAATATTGACTGAAACATATATATTTTGCAAATTCAAATATTAGCTGACTTTTCAGTGCTAATGTAGTATAAACGTTTTGGGTGTGTACTTGTAAACACTGCACTGAAATCCTGGATCGAACGTGGTTTCCAGCTGTGTGTGTTTGTATTTCTCGTGTGTGTCCTCCTGCATCTTCACCTTCATCCGTCCAATTTATATCCAACTATAAACTTAGCGTCATGTCCATTTATGTGAAACTGGAGTGAACATTATTTTAAAAGAATAGTGGAAGAACTGGTGGGGCAGCTCTGCCAAAGAAATAATATCCGAATATAGCGTGTTTATCTCAAAGACAAAAGCGTTTTAAAACCTTTTTTATTTCATACTTGTACAATGTTCTGATCTGTATGAATGTCTTTACCTGTGTGGTTTTCTTCACTATTTCTGGAAATTTCTGAGAACGTTACAAAAAAAAGGGGTGGAAATAATGAGCACGTACAACGGCTGGAAAGAGGCTCAACTGGAAACTGAAAGCCACGATCAAACGGATCAGAATCGCTTCATCTCTGCGAGACAAATTCCAGCGCGGCGATTATCTGACAGCATCTTTAGGAGAGAACAACTGTAGTTTGCCATATCATAGTGGCATTGCAGCAGCAGGAAGCCCTCCGCTCTCTGCTCTCCCTCACCACTCTTCCTCCCCACATTTTACCTACGTACAGTTCACAACACTTTACTTTTCAAAATAGTGCCTGGTGTCACAGCACAGTTAAAGAGTATGTGGCAATATTGTGTTGTATTTCCAAAAAAAAAAAAACAGAACTGCGTGCTGTTTTTATTGACCACACTTTTCTCCCACTTTCCTCCAAGGCAATGCATAGTGTTTCTACACAAAGCCACTTACTATTTAGACACCAGGGTAACTTTTACTGTTTCAGTCCAGAGTAAGCACCTTGCTCAAGGGTACTACAGAAAGTTGTGGGATCTGATCCCAGGACCTCTGATTGGAAAGGAACAGCTGTACCCACTACAGGGCCTAAAAAACGTGAATCTTAGGAAAATCTCCAAATCACGATAAGGAAATAAAAAACCACACTTCAGTCATATGGGTGTGTGACTTTTTTCCCGTATCCCATATCTGTGTGTGACGTGCACCCCGGTCCTTAGTTTCCAGAGGGGCTGCTGATGCAAGTCCGTGCTCCAGACCTCTGCGTGCCGATGGTAGGATGTAGCGTCAAACCGCTGTGATGCAGTGATGTTCTCACATCTCAGTGAGGAGAACTGGAGTGCTGAGTCACTGACCTCCTCCTTGATGTGTGTTGATGTCACCTCAGTGTCTCACCACCACGCTGCCAGGATGCAGATGATAACCGCGGGCTACTCAGCGAGACTCTGGTTCGGAGCAGTTAGTGTCCATTATAACAAGGGGAACGCAGAGGAAAGGGCTCAGACTTTGTTGGGTTTGAGGCCTCACCCCCCTCCCCCTCCACCCACCTCTCCAGCCTAATTCGGATTTAAGTGTTTAAGATAACCATTAAGGCCTTGGCGCCCTGCCTTTTATTCTGTGTCCTGAGGGTCATTAAAGGTGGACAAGGGGAAAGGAGATGACCGTGCGCTCCACTGAAGTGATGCTGTACACAAAGGCGAGCGTGGGGGCGGGGGTGCAGGCACCCCACAGGAAGGGTGGGAACAGAGCGGATAATGTGCCAGGGACCCCCCCTCTGGGCTATTTACTATTGTTGAGTGATTTTTTTCCCCCCTTCAACTTGCATTCATCCCCCTGGAGACTGCGGGGGATGGGTGCTTCACTGCGGTCGCTCTTTCTCTGCCTCCTTGTATTTCGCTCTCACTTTTCCCCGGAGCCGCACCGCAGTTCCTCATAAATTTGCGCTGTAAACCTGGCAGCCGCTAAGCAGTTAGTTCATGTTCACAGCTGTATTGATCCCTCTATCCGCCCGTATTGCGGGTTTTGCTCGGTATCGGTTGCCCTCCGACTGAAAACTGTATCATCTCCATTTGAGGTTAGTTTTTTTGGCAGAATAGGACAAATATAAGATGTACAGCAAATCGGATGAAAAGACACTGTGTGTTCATGCAAAATAATAAGCGAATTGAAAAGTTAACCAGGTTTTATATACTTTGTGGAGAAGAGGTGAAGCGACACCTCGTGTCCATAGAGCACCGTAAATCTGTGAAAACACACCACCCGAAAGTTCTAAATCAGTTTGAGTTCATGAATCCTGAGTGTTTTACTTCCCCTTTAAAGCCTCGGCGCTGGATATGTAGAAATAAACAGCAGCCGAGTGTAGAAAATTTGCCATGTTTTTGGCCTCGGCCAGAAATAAGGTGTTTGGCACATAGACTGGAGAGGTGAAATCGATTTGGCAACCGGAAACTGGCCCCGTGTTCATTCTTCTTCATGGTATAACTGTGAAACCATAAAAATGTGTGAGTCCTGCTGGTGATGGAGGGGAACTCAGAGCTGCTGCTAAAGATAAGGGATCTGCATTGCCACACTGGTGTACTGATGCAAACTATTGCAAACTGCTGCCTCGCACCCAAGGGCGATTGTCCCTGCATATCGTCAGTATCATCATCCGCAACTTCTGCACACACACCACCCATCTTCCGTGTCCTCCAAGCATTCATGTGTTGACACCACTAATGGTGGACCTGATGTCCCCTTGGGGACTGTGGGAAAGTGTGGGGAGCTGAGCCCCCTCACATTGTCATGGAAATGAGAGCTGACCGACGGGGGGCATTTTAAACGGTGCAGGGCTGCGATGTCTTGTCATTTCATCGCTCTGTCGGTGCAGAGAGCCGCACGCAGTTGCTGGAGGCTCAGCAGCCAGAAAGGTGTCCCAGAGACACCTTACAGATTAAACAAGGACCCCATTTGGTTCGGGACTGGAGAATGACGGCCTCCAACGCCGGAAATGTTTCCGAGAGAACCTTCAGTGCCAAAGAGGAGCGGAAGGTATGGAAATTGACTGCACTTTGTTTACAGCCCCCCGGTGTTATCTTACACAGAGCTGCAAAGTGAAGGTTTCTCATGGATCCTTTTGTCGAACGCTGTGTGAAGCTGATTTCATCTGTCTGATTAGAAGCTGTATAAAGCCGTGCAAATCTCTGTGATGGTGTTTAATGTTTCAAAAAGCGTTTTGATGTTGCTGTATGCTGTATAATGTCTTTTTTAGTTGTGTGATGCTGTATGAAGCAGTATCGCGTGTAAAGGTGTGTGAAAACTGTGAAGCTATGTGAAGGTTTGCCGACGTGCAGCTGTGTGGAGCTGTGGAGGTTTGCGAAACTCGGTCATAGTATGTGGGGGTGTGTGAGGGTGTGTGAGGGCGTGTGAAACTGCATCGGCATGTCTGAGACTGTGTGAAGCAGCTGGATGCTGAGCTCAGGTTTGTGAAACCATGTGATGATGTGCCACAGCCATTTGGTAAACAAGCAAAACAAAAATATAAATGTTTGAACCCAGATGACTTGTATACTTTGTATGGATGAGCAGATTTAAAAATTGATAACTTTTTTGGCAAACTCCTGCAACACTAAGATCGAGATTAAAATGGAATGCAAATATGTTTTACCTTAAGTTACTTTTTAAATTATAGCGAACATAAGAACAAATCTGCCCCACGTCATGTCTAATTCTACAGGGCAGTTTAATGCAAGTTATTATATGTTGTGGGCTAATTTTTTTCGCCTTAAAAACGTTTGTATTAGTGGACACACTGAAGCGCTGGTGTTTCTCTCAGCTTCGGAAGCCGCTGATCGAGAAGAGGCGCCGTGAGCGCATCAACTGCAGCCTGGAGCAGCTCAAAGGCCTCATGGTGGAGGCCTACAATCTGGATGTGAGTGACCAGCGGTGGTGGTGTGGCCCAGTGTCCACAGGGGGAAACAACACTTCAGGCCTCTACTCTTCCTGGGGGTTTACTATTTGTTCCTCATCCACAGCACTGTGTACAGTGGGATCAACACAGCCGGGTTTTACCTGGAGTTTCATCTTTGTGCGAGTTTAGACGATGGATGTTGTTTTCAGTTTCTGCAGCGTTTCGTGTTTTAAGAGTCAAATGGAGCATCAGCCAGTTCTCTTAGGCTTGGGAATTTAGATCCAGAAGTGGAAGAAATACATGGGGCAACTGGCACATTTTCTCACTGTGCATAATGAATTTGAAGCAAATATTCTCTGATGTCCTCAGCAATCCAAGCTGGAGAAGGCTGATGTTCTGGAGATCACAGTTCAGCACATGGAGGCTTTGCAGAGGAGCCACGGGGCTGGTAAGACACGTTGTCATTGGAGATCCCTGATATCTGTTTATAACCCACAAATCCCTTGGATCCATTAGGTCCTGGTTCACCCTCCTTCAATCTTCAGCTTATGAAAACCTAGTTGTTGAACAGGAACATACCGGAAAAGTGAAAAGGAGCTGAATAAGTGTTGTGCTCACGGAGCTCATCCACGTTAACTTCCCCTTTCCTTCTGCCCCGATACTGCTTCTCGGCGGTGTGGTCTCAAACCACAATTTTATTTGGTAGCTTGAAGATGGTTGTGCTGTTTCTCAGGTCACAGTGAGTACATGCAGTGTGAACTGAACTTGCTAAAGCAACATCAGTGTATGTGTGTTCACGGTCTTGTTTGTGCAACTTGACTTCCTTTTAGAACAGAAAAAATTGTGACCGGATGCAGGCTTTGGTGGATCTTGGTGCACTCGTTCACCATCTCATTCCAATTCTCTTCTCAGGAGCTTCGGGGAGCAGCGTGGGCTTCGAGTCACGGCAGCGCTACAGCAGCGGCTACATCCAGTGCATGCATGAGGTGCACAACCTGCTGCTGAGCTGCCCGGGCCTGGACCAGGCGCTGGGGGTCCGGCTGCTGAACCACCTGCTCAAGTCTCTCCCCCACATCAGTGCCGAAAACACTACAGGTTCCCGTCCTGGCAGCGCTGGTGGCCACGGTAATCACAGCACCACTAGTCCCCTTCCGCCTTCCCCGACCCACTCTCCCCTGTCTTTGCCCCTGGCCGCCCTGGCCCCACCCACACCTGCCTCCCCTTCATCCGCCAGCAGCCCACATCGCGCCTCAGGGTACCAGGATGGGGCCGACTCTGGCAGAGGTGACGCCCATCCGGGCAGCCGCCACCCCGCCCTTCCTGGGTTCCTCCTGGGTGGGGATCCCTCTATGTGGAGGCCGTGGTGAATGAGCACAGCGTCCATCTGCACGACATCAAGGAGTCGTGAGGTCAAGCTGTTACAGATGCAGCCGTTCTCCCTTTTCCTCAACCTTGGCGTGCAGCTTACTTTCAAACCCAAACGCAACAGAGGAGAGAGGAAGCATGGGTGAAACAAATCCTGAGCTTGATTTGTCCTGAGGACATTGTGGTCCTTTTGGGTGAAGATGATGAGGCCTCAGACACTGAAGTGACAAGAATGGGGAAAGGCATCATGGGGGATCTCACATAAAATGTACCTTCACTGTGCATCTCCTTGGAGCGAATTCCTTTGAAAATATATTCTGTTTCTTTGTGATTTCTAATAAAGCAACTTTGGATTTTCCAAATATACACTAGCTCTTCTACTCTGGATGTTTGTGTGCGCTTTTAATTTACAGTGTCTAATTGTTTAGCTTTCTTCTGAAGCAACTGAATTTGTGCATTAAGCCACAGGCGTCCCTTTCACAACATGCACTAGTTTTGCAAGGAAAATGGAAATTGTCACATCCAGCTAACAACTTGCACTTACGTGCAACTCCTTAGAAACAAAACTCCTAATAAATATGAGCCTTGGCCCTGTTAAAAACCAAGGTGAACAGCGCCCCCTGTGCATGATGTAGCTTCTCCTGATGTCTCGTACCTGGGTGTGGCTCACAAACATCTCCCGAAGATCAAAGAGAAATGCAAGTCTCCCCTCTCAGTTTAAAACTTTAAAGTAAAAACAACAAAAAACGTTATAAAGACAAATCAGAGGAAGTGGGAGAAGATAACACACCCATGTGCTATTGTACGGGTATTAAGCCTTTAAATGTATCCAGGACAGTTCTGACATTCTGGACTTTGTTTTGAACCACATTTTCTCTGTGTTCAAGCAGTGGGTTTGGTGAGGATCGGAAGAACTTTTCTGCAGCTCACAAACTTATTATCTGTGATGTTTAAATTGATGGTGATGGGAAGTTTATTTCACTTTGCAAGCAGATTTTCAGGAGCACATTATGCTCATCATGTGAGTGAGTTGCCCATCTTTCCGGAGGACAATTTTTATTAAATTAATTCATGATAAATACCTTGATCAAGTGTTATACAGCAGGACTAGGATTCCTGGCAAAGGTGACCGGTCTAATCCCCTCGCCACCTGCTGCCCCGTAATATGACGGTCACTGGCTGGAAATGTCAGTGTTTGAAGTGAACAAACAGACCACTGATTTATTTGTTTTTTAGAGAGTACAGAAAACAACCAGTTTACAGAGAAACACAAACCTGATTTCTGTGTTCCAGGAACACAAAACTGTTATGAGGTCCTGGTTTTGGCAAAATAAAAGTTAAAAACCACAGAGACAATAGACCTATTGTAGGTGTTTTGAGGCTGGTCGCCTGAAGTGGCCTGAAGGTCATGACTAGTGAAGAATTACGTGCATCTAGGAAGCAGATGTGCCACATGGCACCTTGAAGTGACCCAGAAAAGGATCAGAAGACCAGAAATTTTGTGTCACGCATTAAATTCATAGCGGATGGAAAATTCAACCCAAACTGTGGCTTTCATTTCATACAATTTTAGTCGCAAAGTAAAATCACGGGGTTGTGCCGCAGAGCTTCGGCAAAGCAATTCCAGGTCACAGCCGGTCTGGTCACAGGACCCAGGACCCAGATTTCGTTGGTCATGTAAGGAAGTAGCCATTGGCCTTATGTGCATTAGAAAGGGAAACTGATAGTCTGGGAAGAAAGAGAGCGGGCTGACAGGAGGGGGGTACGGGGACAACGCGAGGAAACTGTCTGTCACTGATATGGTTTTCGTTGAGAAAATGAAATTATCGTCACGAACAAACAGCGCAGTTTCAACCAGAGGGACAGAACATGACTTCCCCAAGGTAACGCCTGCTAACGGACAAGTGATCTTCACGGTTCATAAAGTCACATCCAGACAGTCAGTCTGGCCTCGCTTCCTCCTGCGGACCAACGGCCAAGAGGGACCTATTGAATCAGTATATTATTTTTTGACACGATTTATATGATTTTAAGAATCTGACAGTCAATTGCACATTAACCAAGGAGAAACTACCATGGTCACCGAAATGACCTGGCCTGTTGGCTACAGCCTATAGCACCACATTGTGGCAGCTCAGTAACAACAACATCAGCAATGATAATAATAATTTGTTTTTGTGACCAATTTATAACAACGAAAACCTTTTCTCCCATTTCTCACCTTTAAATTTTTCGCGGGGAAAGGAAAGGACTCTTTCACTGTGATGAGTGTGTGAAGGACCAGAAGGATCTTAAAAGAAGTATTGTTGTGTGTGAAGATGACCTTCAGTGGTACAGTCAGTGAGTTATTGTTTACCATTCATAGGGATGTTTGTGTCTGGGTGAGGGCTTCTAATATAAACTCATGCAAATAATATGAATTCTTTTGGTTAGGTATGAATATAAATCTACTGACCCCAAAGTGTTTGACAGTGGAAGGGGGGCAGCTGAACACATCTGAACTCACACACACCTGTTGGTTCCACTCCCTTTGGGGGAGTGGGGTCTAGTCCCACGTGTTCCACCTGTCTGTCCTGTGAAGGCACATGGCAGTGTTGGATCACACGGCGGCGGGGCCCATTTTGATGCCGTCCTGCTCTGCGAGTACAGCAGCTCTCTGCGCTACAGTAAAACACTGTGGGTGCGCGGTTCTGCACTCGAGGGTTTCTTCAAACAAGCACACCAGAAATAGAGAACAAAATCAATTTATTGATCCATCTGCATGCCTTATAAAATACTGCAAAACAAAAACCAGAGTTCTGCCTAAAAGCATGTCAGCATTACATGTATAAATATTCTATCGTAGCGGAACTGTGTGCCTGCTGAGCATTCCAGCTCGCAGCCCATCACGACACGCATGTGCAAGCTTCAAAAACAAGCGTGGAGTTCTGGCTAGACGCATCTCCAGCGTGTCACGCATGATGGCATCACGCAGAAAGCCTTGGCACATGTACATGTGTGACCGGTGTGTGTGTGTGTGTGTGTGTGTGTGTGTGTGTGTGTGTGTCAGGGCCATTAACATTCAGCATACAAACGTGAACCCAGGTAACATGCCACGAAATCCGTTGAAGATCATTTTTAATACAGCGGTTTAGGAATGAGTTTATATACATGACAGCAACTGTTTGTGAAAACTGCAAAAAACTTTTTTTTACAGTAATGTAAAATATCAATATGATATATTTGAAAATTCACTATTTTGTAAACTTGTTTTCTTTTTTTTATTAGCTTTGAGAGACAGGACACTTGCCACATGCCTGTAAATGACTTTGGTGTCACTCTGGAAGGCTGCTGCCAAACAGCTTCCTTTCAAAAACTATAAAACGTTCACTTGTTTTTTTCTTTGCCTTCTAAAGCTGCCTTTAAGCTTTGTCTTTTTTAAAAGTGTTTTTTTTTTAAATTTTTGTAAAATTATTAGCAACAGATTTCTCACTATGCCACAAATTACAGTTTTAAACAGAGACGGTGCATGAGTGATTATTCATTATTTTTATTTTTTATGCTGGACTGGTTTTCCTAAATCAAAACTCTGTGTTTTTGCAATAAGGACAGAATCCAAAATGTTCACAGTGTTCCAGTGTTTGTCCCGTAAAACACGAGTGAAAAGCCGTTTTGCACAGAATGAGTAGGGAGGAAAGGTGTTTCAGTCTCTCTTCCGGACTGAGGCTGAGGATGCAGATAAGCTTCTGGTGACCGATGATTTGGCAAATGTAATAACTCATATTTATGTCCTAAATGTGATTTTTAAAAACTGCCACTGTTCTATTTACACCGTTGTACGCGTCCTGTTCTGTTCCAAGCGCAAACTGCTCTTACTGGGGTGTTTCTGTGGTTTTTTTCGTGTCGCCCCCAGGGGCCTCAGTCTGCTGAGTATTTCCCATCAGCCTTTTCACCTCAGTTCAGTAGCTCACACGCAGTCCAGTCCATGGAGATGATGTTTGATATTCATGTCCAGCTGCCCGAGTGAACAGAGAGCGACAGGGATGTGGTCAGTTTCCGAGTGCACCGGGGGGCCCCCCGTGGAATGTGTCTTGTTCCTTAGTGTTGGTCGACATGTGAAGAACGTTTCGCTTGGCCTGCTGACCTCCTGGGGAGGCCTCCTCATCCACCAGATCCTTCTCGTCCTCAGGGCAGTTTGACGACCACCACACAGGCGCCTGCCCTTCCGATGTTCAGGGGTACCTCCTGCAAAACATGTGCACGTGCACACACACACACACACACACACACACACACACACACACACACACACACACACACACAAATATAGTTGGGGGCCTTTGGAAATCTTTGCCAGGGACTCTTGACACGACCCTACATCTCACCGCCTTCCACCGGAATTTGTGTGAACCCCCAGTCATTAGGGAACAACAATGATTTTGCAGCTCAGATGATATGGAATTAAAAGTCACTTGTCAAAGTACACTGACTCCTCGACTTACGAACACAGTAGAAACCGTGAAACATCACAGACGTCCATTAGGTTATTGGCTGGGCAGGTGCTGTAAGTACGTTCAGTACAACAATAAGCAATAAAAACATGGAAAAAATTATTATTAATGCGGGGGCACCTAATGGGAACATATTTTAGAATAAAAAAACAATAGTTAATAGCACAGACGCATTCCGAGAACATGTACGCAGCCCCATGCGCACCGTATTTAACATGTTTAGCTGCTGAATGTTAGACGGAACCGACAAAGTTATTGTAGTGAGTACTCCCTGCAGAGCGGGGGCCGTGTGTGTCCTCTCTGTGTTAACAAAGGACGTGGTTGAAGAAAAGGAAATGACGTTTATTCTGACTGCATGTGCGTTACCGACCCCCGTCAGGTAAATGTATAAATGTTGTGCACCACAAACAAAAAAGCAGAACAAAACAAATGCAGTAAATAATACTACAGTACAGTATTATTATTCTTACCACTTGTTCGCTTGCCACTATCACAGATTTCGCTCTCGAGAACACTGCGTTTTCTTCATGTCAGCTGTCCCCTCACCGCTCTCACGCCTCACTAACACGTAGAACTTTTGGGCTGATGAAGTGGACTTTCTAGGACATTTTGACTCACTTTCTCCTCTTGCACCCTTGCTTGGACCTTCAGACGACATTTGTACCCAGCACAGTGCCACACGAGGCTGGCCGGCTGAGAGCAGCGATAGCGCGACTCAGCTGTTGCTTGCATTTGGGTTTGTGCGATTTTGACAATGGGATGCGTTCCGAGTCGATCTAAAATCGAATAATCCCAAAACACAGAAATCACGAGCCGACTTTGGTTTGTAAGGCGAGTCTTTGTCAGCTGTGCGGCCTGAAAGTCACAACTTAAACACAACTGCAAATAAAAACTGTCTCCACCGGCTCCTCTGTGTGGCACAGCAGACGCGGGTGGTAAACACCGTGGAAGTGAGTCGAATGAAGGCGGCTCTGTCTGGATGCTGTGAACTGCCATTTGTTGGCTTGGCTTCGCTCCACTACAGACAGGAATGTTTGAAAATACCGAAGCACTGAAACATGAATAAATGAAATGGGGAATGTTTGTGATGTCTTTGAAACTGCGAAGCTGAAACACTCATAAGAAGAGGAGCTGGTGTAGTAACAAGACTGAAGGCCCATATGACAGCTCTCCATGTCTGTATTATGACTGGAAAAGGCAACGCAGAAGAGGAAACTGAACGCTGACGGCGGCGGTGTGGTTACTGTCATCGCCGTGATGACTAAGACAATAATCACATCACGCAGCTTCTCTGTTTATACTGCTGAATATAATGAGCAAAGAAGAGGAAACTGAACTTCAAGGTGAATTTTGGCAGTGACAGTAGTATTGCCACGGTAACGGTGTTGACTAAGAGGGTCACGAAAGCAGTGACTAGGACAATAACGGTGACCTCGATGACGGCGGATTGTTCAAGCTGCTGGACGAGAGGTTACCTCGGTCCACTCGTTGTTCTGGGCGTCGTACGACTCCACAGTGTTCAGGTAAGTCTGGCCGTCGTATCCGCCCACGGCGTACAGCCTGTCGCCAAGGAGACAGACTCCAACAGCATCCCGGGGGACACTCAGGGGGGCCACGGTGGTCCAAGTGTCTGTCTTGGGATCATACCTGCGGACATGCCGTGAAATGGACAGTGATGGAGATGCCTGGAGGTCTGCGGTGTGCCACCCCCCCCACCCCCCCCACTACACCTGCCCTACTTTACACCTTTCACCAGCAGAGAGCGCTAGAAACACAAAGAATTCCAGTTTCCACAACTTCCAGTCTAAATGCTTTGATGCTGCTGCCCAGTTTTCTTGAATCAAATGTTTGGTTTATTATAGCTGCTCCAAAAATGATTGTTGTTTGCTCACTATTTGATACTGTTTTGCCAAAAGTGATTTAAATTGTTACATTACTGTCTCAGTTTATAAGTACCTCGATCAAGCAGACTTCAGCAGGAGGTGGAATTCAAACCTCTGAGCGCAGTGTAGCTGCACAAATCACTACCCCACCTGCTGGCTTGAAATATAGGTGGCAATTTTGTTCCAGACCCCGATCGCGTTACCTCTCCACGCAGTCCGAGAGCCGTGAGCAGTGGTTCGAGGCCGGGGCATCGTGGCCGCCCACTGCATATAGGAAGCCATTGTATGTGGCCACGCCCACTCCTCCTCTCCTCTTGGACATGGGGGCACACATGCTCCACTTGTTGGTGTGGGGGTCGAAACACTCCATGGACCGCAGACAGGAGCTTCCGTCTCGACCGCCGACCGCAAACAACCTGGGGATAAACGTGGGTTTTGGCATATGCAGCAGAAAGGGACCATGCAGCTTCTAACATCTTTAGCAGAAGGGTGGCATGTGAGTTCTGTCACTTAGCGGCATATGAATCTTGTTAACAATTTTATATTACAATTTTCTACTCGTGTGCCCTGTGAGACGGGAAGGCGAGGAGCCCACGGACACACTGACAATGCTTCTGTGTTTCATGTCGATCTATTATTGAATCAGTTCAAACACCGCTGGACCTGTTGGATGCGGATAATGAAGGCGAAATTGACCACAGTTGCGGATAAAAAGGTAACAAACAGCTGTTGCCACGGCAGCCGGTTCATTTGGGCCCTCAGTCAGTGACAATAAATGTAATTGTTCATTTGTAGAAATACATCGAGGAGTCCATTTTATCAAAAGCAAAACACAAAAAACCCCAAAAACGCAAGTGTGCCTGTCGTGCAGCCAGTGTGGGGGTTGGGGTAGGGGAACCTGTGGGGGGCAAACAGATGTTTTTTCGCTGTTTTCCAGAGGGAGGCATCTCGGGAGGAAACACCCTCCTTAAGAGCCCTCGACCTGGATATGGTCTCAGACCCCAAAGCCACCTCCATCACATCCAGAAATGATGTGTGCACCATGGGGTATTTTTGTGGTGGTGGGCAAAGAGGACGCTTGGGGCGTTTCACACTTAAGCTAGCTCTCAGTGCTAACTCCCTCAGTGCAGCTCTCCCAGCTTTCTCGGGATGTTTTTGTCTCTGGTCACAGATGACTATAGAAAAGTATAGTAAGAGGTGCTCAGCAGTTGTGACTAAGCACAGTGCTGCCGCAAGGCAGCTGTAACCCCCTTGTGGTTTGGCAAATAGCTTATAGTCTAATCCATGTTGAGATCGAGTGCCACTGCGATCGGTGAGAGGCCCCCAGCTTACTTTCCATTGAGTGCTGTCACTCCCACAGTGCTGCGGGGGGTTGACATGCTGGCCACGTAGTTCCACTGCCTCGCCTGGGGGTCCCACCGCTCCACTGTGTTCAGGTAGCTCCAGCCGTCATGGCCCCCCACAGCATACATGGGGCCTTCCAACACAGCGATACCTGGGCAGAGACCGTGGCAAAATCGTCACTCCGTGTGGTCCGGCCTTCTGACCGTCACCATTTAATCAGATCAGACTCCCATTTTGTGACACCAACTCCATCAGTTGCTCAGGGTCAAACTCAGAAAGCAGCAGAGAGCAGATCAGCTGTACGTGAGCATCGGTGTCCTCTTTGAGTCGTCACTTTAAAAGGCCTTTATCAGTCACACTCACAAAGCGAGTCGCTTGGTGACATTCAGCCACATTACTGTCACATACCAAGACATCTCGAGCATGAATATTTGAAGACTTCAAACCAGTGTCACTAGATGCATATTGTATAAGCATGTGGGCAGGCTGTATGGCCACGGGGGGCGATCTCTGCGCCTCTGAGAAATAGGCCACCCCCCCATCCCTGATCACAGGGAGGGCTCACAGTCACACAGGAACTGTCATTAAAGATAGATGGGGCTCTGCTGAACTCAGTGCTCAGTACTCCTCAGCCAGGAAAGGGGGAAAGACGGTGGATGAGAATAACCGTGAAGGCGGCTGCCCTTTAAGCTGCCCACCTAAAGCAAAGCCTGTACCACAATACAGTTCATCTTCACATAACTGCCCCCCCCCTCCCCCCGCTGACCGCTCATCCAATTTTTATAAGTCACTTTGACAAGACAGTTATCATAAGGAAGCAGAATGTTTTATGTGAACAAATTTTAACAACTGCAATATTTCTGTTGTGCATTTGCAGTTGCTTGCTTGGTAATAAACTGAGATGTTCAAATAATGTTATTTTTTAACAAACTGTGTTCCATTTCACCCAGTATCACCACTAGAGAAAAAAGCAACCAGTGATCTTAGTAAGAGGGAGGAGGCCATGTGTTGAAAGTTGTAGACTTGAAATTCACTTGGGTGGCATGGTGGCTCAGCAAGTAGCACTGTTACCTCCCTGTACCTGTGCCAGTTGTGCACTATTGCAAATCCAGTGTGTGTGTGTGTGTGTGTGTGTGTGTGGTCACCCTGTGATGGACTACCATGACCCTCCTCAAGATAAGCTTCCACTAGGCTGTTTAGCCTCACCTGCGTTCCCACATGTAACCCACCTCAGCCAGCCAGAGATACTGATCTACTCAAAAACCCCATCCTGTGTGGAGATGAAACTGGACCAACACATTTTTTTCTTAAAAGTCAGAGCAATTCTTGTACACGAGGGTTTGTCAAGGGTACAGTGATAGTTTCCAGGGTAGGCCATGCACTTTTAATTTGTTCTCTCACCAAAGTGACCCCACCGCCCCCTGCAGAGAAGTAAGGACTTCCTATGTGCTACACGCTGGCGGGGCTGCAAACCACTTGCTGGCTGTTGTGCAAACAAACTCCACCAAGAGGAAATGCACAAGGCGCAGATCTATCTTTGCTTTTGAGTCCAGATTCATGTGCAAAGGATGTTCTTCGTGACCACGGA
The DNA here is from genome assembly GCA_900497675.1 of Arapaima gigas. Taxonomy (NCBI): domain Eukaryota; kingdom Metazoa; phylum Chordata; class Actinopteri; order Osteoglossiformes; family Osteoglossidae; genus Arapaima; species Arapaima gigas. Next base: position 69,119 of record UFQX01000489.1, on the reverse strand, counting down.
ACAAAAGCGGAATGTCCCTCAAAATGGGGGGAGCACAACAGACTGACTCTGAGAAACTTGCGAACATTTTTGTGAAGTGCTCCAGGTGGTTCACACGACCACCGATTTGCTGCTTCAGGGTTCCGATCTACAAAAGGCCTGTATCAAGGTCACAACACGCCGTCTCAATTCATCTCATCACAGAGAATCTGTTTCAGTCAAAATGTTCAGTTATGACAAAAAAAGACATGCCCTCACCAAGTCCGTGTCTGTGGGTCGACATGGGCGGCATGGTGGACCACACTTTGGTCACGGGGCTGTAGCACTCCACCATGTTCGAGGTCTTGAGGCCGTCCCGACCTCCCACCACGTACAGCTTGTTGTCGATCACGGCGACTCCAAACTGCAACCGCCGCCCATTCATGATGCCCACCTGGATCCACGTGTTGGTGCGGAGGTCGTACTTCTCAATGGTCGTGGAACCTGGAGTTGCAACAGAGAGACTGGCGTTTGGCATCTCAGTCAGGCCACGTCCAGCTTCCACGAGCACAACCGACTGTGGTGCTGGATGAACCATGAACCAAAAAAGTGCGTCCTCAGAATTTTAACCTCTTCCCTTCCGTTCACCTTTAGGCCGTGTGGACTTGAAGAAGAGGTACCACCACACCCCATGTGAGTTTCCTGACCTTGCTTTACCCCTTCAAAGGGGTGTGCTCATCTTCTCAACGGTCATCCTCTTACCCAAAGGGCCTCAAATGACAGACACCCAGAATCCTCAAGTGACGGCCCTCCGGCTGCCAACAACAGTCCCTCATTAGCCCAACAAAAGCCTGAATTACTGCAACAACAGCCACTTAATCACTTTTCTCCAGACCGGCCCACATTCTGTTCCGAAGCCGCAGAGAAGGAAAGTCGCAAATGACGTGTTTCTCTTTGTTCAGCCGCCAGACGAGCTGTGTATTACAATCTCGACACGTTCGGAGCAAGGTGTCGATGCCGTACGTTTCCTTAATGGTGCTCTCGAGCACGCGGGCCCCACATAGTGCGCTGCTCGCCGCTCACGGGCACGAGATGCTGTCTCTTCAGCACAATTAGCGGATTTGGATCATATTTAGAGGCGAAAGGGCTCCGAGCTCTAATGGTTCAATTAGACTGTGTGCCCGCCTTCCTCCTTGACAGTCAGCAAAGCCGTGCCGATGAAAGAGCCATTAGCTGTGGAAGGACAAGAGGGTGTGATTATTTTCCTTGTATTCCATCGGCTGTGAGGGTTATAAATCTGCGGGTGTGAAGGGACCCTGAAAATATGGTGTGTTATTATTTGGTCCATTAATTGTTATCTTTCAATCGCAGTTTCTGCAGTTTTTTTACAGGTTTAGCACAGATTGGGCCATGCGGGGTTCCCACCCCATCCTGCGGGAGTCGCTGCTGTCGTGCGGAACTCGTGCGTGGACCTCACCGGCAGATCCTGCTCTGCACGCTGCTTCCACACTTTTTTTGGCCACACAAACCGATGTGCAGGAAGCTGGGGTTGGTCCCGCGGGGCACGCGTGACTTACCCCAAAACAAACACGTCCGCGTCCGAGGAAAACGGGCGATAAATCACAGGCGAGCTTAACATACGGTTCCAAGCTGGATGTTATAGCTATTGCCTTACTGAGGGGAACCCGGTTATTTCAGCACTGTGCAGTTTTTACAAACTTTTTTAAAAGTCCATTTGATTTCATTAGCACTGTGCTTTTAAGCAAAAACTTTTTACGCAGTGGTGTTGGAATGCCAGGCCAGTCATGCTCATCTCCATCATCAGCATCATCTGCAGCAGGAAGCCATGGCAACCCAAAGAAAATTACTAATGGCAACTGAGCCAACTGGAAAGGGGCCAAAATCTCCCGGCCCAGTTGACAGGGGGGCATTTTGAGGGGGGGGCAGTCAGGTAATAGGTTTGGAGAATCATAGGGAGGCAGTGGTTGGTGGATCCAGTGTGGCCAGTCAGGTGGACCAATCAGAAAGAGACCGGTGGCAGAGAGCCAGTTGGTAGTGGTGACTGGGGGCCAGGTGATGGTGGGGGCAGTGGGAAGAGGGACGATCTGATTTTCGACCGACTGGTTTGAATTGATCATAGTGATGCCAGTCAGTGGCTTACCAGTAATATGGTGGCAAACTAGATAAACCAATCAGTGGTGAACAAACGAGAAGGGGGGCCAACCGGAGGCGGGATTCAACAATGCTGGGCCAACATGTTGCGTAAAAGGCGGCAGTCGGACCTTTGGTGGCGTCCATGCCCCCGACGGCGTAAAGCGCCCCCACTGTTGACTTGCGGGGCTTAGTGCGGGGGCTCTGCAGCATTGGCCGGCGCTCGGGAAGCAGGTGGTACTTCATTGCCTCCATCAGCAGCTTCTGACATTCCAGGTCTTCCGAAAACATCTTGTTGTTCTCCAGATCGGCAAGAAGCTAAAATTTGACAAAATCAGATGTTACACTGCGGAAGCCTACAAGGTGTGTACATGTTATTGCTTAACATGTTACGTTATGCTATTGTTAGCAACTGATACATTCTTAAATTATGCTGAGGAAAATAAATCTTGCATATTTTTTATCTGGAACATTATGGTTAAGACAAGGAAAGAAACACTTCAGAAAAGAAACCGACTACCATTGCTATTGCCCCTCAGGTTTATTAGCTGCATGTCATGGATAATAAATAGTAGGAACCTCTCAGGGTCCATCACATTATCAAAGAACTGTGACATTGTTGAAAATAAGAGCTTGTTGAGAATCCAGCCCAGGTCCAGCACGTGATCAACCCGCAGTGTTGATATTCATGGCCACGGTCGACCTGGAGGACAAATGTTCTTTATCACCGTAAACCTGCAGTATTGATGTTCTTTACCAAGACTGCCTGTTCACCCGTCTGATGCCAAAGACGGTAGGTCAAACAGAATCATTCCGTTAATAACTAGCTATGAATAACCAGCTATTAGGGATCCAGCCACTGAAACGATTATTGACCCTTGAGGAGCAGGAGGCATCAGGGCTGAACTTGTACCTCTCAGGTACAGACAGTGTGGCCCCCCTGTTATGTTTTCAACTCCCAGATCTGGGCTTTTTTGGGGATCTGTTCTCAGGCAGCATGGTGCCAAGTGTTAAAATCCTTCTGCGATTGGACTCATATGACTCAGAAACGTGTTCAGACTCCATTTGGCTCAGGGGTCTCTGATGGGTTCCGTTTGGAGCCGCTGTGCTATGTGATGTGCGCTGCTGTCCCCCCCCAGGTGAACTTTGACTGATATCGTGGGCTGAGAATGAAGATGTTGCCCGTATGCTGCTCTGCCAGGAGAGCAAGGGGCTGCAGCGCGTGGCTGTGTTTGCGCTGCGCCGCTAACCGGATGCTCCTCCCGCTTCAGACGCTTGTAAACTAGATGCTATTTTTTACCTCTTGAACAAGAGCTGAAGGCTGAGCAGTCTTCGATGATAAACATCTGATAGATGTAAGAGCACTGCTTTATGCCATGAAAAATGTAAGAAAAATAATTCAGTCAACACTGGATTGACAAGAAGCCCTTATTTCTCTATTTAAGATGTTTTGAAGGCGTTTGCCCAGTAATAATAAATAAATCTCGATTTGTTGCCGGAGCTTGCCTTTTAAAGCTGTTTAGCTGCATCAAACAGCAGAAGAAAATCTACAGCAAAGTGGATAAACGTGTGATTATCTCTGCCCTTTGTGGGAAGGTTGGAGTGCGGAGAAAGTGAGGGCGGCTGAGGCCGGGGGCTGTACCTGGGGGGGTAGCAGAGGCAGACGGATGTAGGCCAGGAGGAGGCCGAGGTCTTGCTGCCGCTGCTGAACATCCTGCCGCACCCACATCATTAACGCCTGGAAGATGGTCTCCTCATCGGGGACGTTGATGTCATCGCTCGCCAGGAGCTTCACAATCTCTGTGGTGGGAAGCAGGAGGAACTCCTGGTTCTGGATGACCTCCAGGAAGTGCTCCTGCAACAGACCGACCACCGATGCCGTCAGCAATAGTGTCAGCAATGATGTCAGTGTTTGCCAGCGATGACATATATTGGGAGGCAACACGATCTCTTTCCTGGTAGACGGGTTATGTAACTTATTTAATTTATTAAATATAACAATTTCATTACATTCTTTTCAAGGTTAAACGTTAGATCACATCTACAGGTACGTCAGCTCTTATTGCATCAGTAACGCTTCATCATTTCGTGTGTGGAAACAATAGACTCATATTTTTTATGTAATATTGGTCTGAATGACAAATTTTATCACAAAGCCGCAGCTTCAGAGGGAAGCAGTTTTTTTTTTTTTCAACCAAGAACTGAAAGACATTTTTCATTCTTTGGTTGTTTGATGTCATTGAAATGTTCTTCATCCCCATTCCGCTAGCCAGCTCTGAGCTCAGCCCACCACGCAGAATCCACAGTGCTGTTCCACACCGGGAGCGGCCTTTCTCAGATACGCTTTGTAACATCCAAGAATGACAGAAGAAGAAAAGACCTTACAAAAGCCGAGAAAATCCTCTCCCCTGCTCCCTCCGCGCCAGCCCGTTCCCTCGATTCTCATACAGCAGGGATCTTGGTGGGTCGTACAAAACAAACGAAAGAGCGGCTCAAGAACAAGACACAGGCCTTACAACTGATCATCGGCAGCTCTCCGCAGTCACCTGTGAATGTATTCCACAAGACGTGTTTGTGGACTTGTCGACTTTGCACAGTCATGCTGTCAGACACACAGCACAGTGACGGCTAAAAATCTCTCTGTTCGCTTTGAGCACTTGAGGGTGTGGTGACCGCTATGCGATAAGGATCTGCAAACCACTCATTCTCTGAGTACAAAGTGAATGTACATGAAACAAGCAAAAATTTTTGAGGGAGAATTCTCTACAGCATCTCAGCTCAACCTTGTTTCTTCACCGAGCAAACCGCAGTAAACGATGACTCAGCGAGAACTGCTGATAGGACCTCATGTATTTGCTAGATATTGTGATTTATAATCACATTTTTCTAGTCAAGCCATCAAAATCACGATCAATAATAGTCTAACAACTTCATACGTGTCCGTTTTATTCAAATTTCGCCCCCCCATAGCCTCAAAGTGCTCCCCTCGTGTAGCTGCATGGTTAATACAACCAGAAAACAGAAACATCTCAGTGCTTCTGATCCTGCAGAGGTCCCTGTGTTTCAAGCGCACGTTATTAAACACAGTTCGTGTGCAAGAAAGTGCCGTGGCAGTGTTGTGTGTACCGCCAATTTCGCAGAATGTAACAGGATGTCACGATTGCGAAGTGTGAAGGAAAAAACAGCGAGCTTCTCAAAAATAGAAGCGCAAATCTGCACCCAGAAGACGGTGCTGCAGGCCGACGCGCCGCTCACTGGGAGGGACTCAACAGGAAGCTGCGCTGTTCACCTCCTCTGATTGGATTAGCCTGTCCGTGGCGGACGGCCCCCCGTCAACTGCACGCACACAGATGTTCCTTCAGAGATAAGGGCTCATCTTGGGGAAGCGTGTCATCCTGGGGATGCGTGGCCCGAATTCTGCGACGTCCTCGCTGCCGTGCCACTGCGCCGTGTCCGGGGACTGCTGTGACCGCGAGGCTCTCTGCTCTTGCCGGAAATGATTTTCCTTAGCTGTTGTTTTTTTCTTCGTTCCCTCCCTCCCTGACAATCTGCCTTAACTACGTATCTAATACAGTTTTGGTCATGTGATGACTGAAGGACCTACTTCTCTCTTTTCAATATTAAAGATGTCAGAATGAAATCTCCTTTGTCAAGAGAACAAAAACGTGCACCTGCGCGTTTTCTGCCTTATGTCTTCTTCTCATTTGAGACCTGTTTGGTGCGATACCCTATATAATGTCTAAATTTCTACAATATACCGTGGTTTCTTCATCAAGCCGCGAATTACCGGCATCCCTACATGTATGAACTGCATGCGAAATTTTGGTACAGCGGCTCTTGGCTTTTGCGCCCAATTTTCTGTTGTTTTATGTTGTGTCGCTGATATTAACTGTGGTTGTAAATAACACACAGCTCTGGTCTGGTGCACATTTATTAAACACAGCAACACAACAACTCTGCAGCAGCTTCTTCTTTCACGCTCTACTCTTCCTGTCCGAAACACCTCGTACTGTAAAAAACCTCGTGTCATATACAGACACAAGGTGTTTTGCAGTATTTTAGTGATATTTGCTGACTTGGTTAGAACAGGCTTTCTTCTGTATTTGATATTTAGGTACAGATACCATCTTCAGGGACTCCTTGTTTTTTTATTTTCACGATGCTGAACCGTCATGTACAACTGCGACGTCACAGTTTCCAGTATCATATTTGCTTTTAAGGTCATCGAAACAGGAAGATTTGTGCAAAAAATAAATGATAAAAATAGCCATGTAAATACAGCTTTTTGAATCCATAGCAAAATTGCTGTGCAAAGTTTGTTATTTTTTCCCCACTCTATCTCTTCTACCAAATGGATTTATTTATTTATCTGACACTTTTCTCCAAAGCAACCTACAATGTTATCCTACTTGCATTGATTTTCCTATTTATACAGCAGGATCATTTTTACTGTATCAATGCAGGGTAAGTACCTCAATATACCAAGGGTACAACAGCAGGATTTTTTCATTAGAACTCTGGTCCTTTGAGTGCAAACCAGCAGACGTAACCACCACGCCTCCTGTTTCTCACAGTGGTCATTATCATGTAATAAAATCTCGCATATACAAAGGTGGTCATTGCATCATTATAACATCATTCTGTTGCATCATTTCTGTTACAGGTTCATGAGGTTTGGAGTTTATCAGATCACAGTCAGATGGAGGAATTTGGACCAGTTGCAGCCCCAGTGCAGCTCTCTGCACCACAATACTTACCATGGTATAGCTGTGGGCTACGTTGAGCAGTTCCACGCAGCCCTGGGCGTCAGCAAAAGAGCGGATGCCCAGGCAGTTGGACGGGTGCAGCTGCTTCATCAGGAAGTTGCAGCAAACCTCTATGACCTGGGAGAGCTGCAGCAAGCAGGCGGCGGCCAGCAAGCTCTCAATGGTCTCCTCCTTGAGCTCCAGGACACCTGGACAATCGGCAGCGAGACACTTACATCTCCACTCACGCACATCAGAGCTCCAACATCACACAGGCTGGGGCAGAATAAAGGCACTGGCACTCCACTGTACATGTGAGATGACACACCTCTGTGAACCTGAGGTCATCAAAACACCTGCATAACCTTCCAGAAAAAAGCACTGCACTGAGCCACAGAGGCACTCAGGGAAGACAAAAGTACCTAACAGTCAAGGGGGGGTTCTGGCACCGTTTGCAGAAACAAAGAGCAAAAAGTCAGATCGGCCCAATGAACTGGGGACAGCATTTATTTTGGGGCTTTACTGCAGTAAAACAGCTAATGTCAGTTATCACTGAGTGTGACTGAAACACACAACATGTATTTCACTGACTATAGATGAGCTTGCACTTGTCTGGCAGCCAGATTGAATGTTTACACATTGGGGGAACCCAGAACACATCAGGCTGGACTCTACTGCAAACTGCAAAATGGTGCCATTTGTTTTGGGGGGAAACATAGTTAAATTGAATCCAACAGATCTCAAACCCATCCCTTTCACACCTATTTCTCTCCTGGCAGCTATTTAAATGAGTCAAACACCATCTTATGCGATTATCTATGCATTTGCTGTTGGAATGCAACTTCTGTAGGCAGCTGTTTGAGGGATGTGAACTCCCAAAATCGTGGTGGAATCAGACAAGCCAGATGTCCTAAACCATCCTCTGTCTGTGTCTAAAATAAATATAAATAAATATCCCACCAGTTCCAGACCTCAAATTGGTCTTCTATGTAAATAATTTGTAGTGACCCCGCGGTTGACCCTCCGATGAAGGAACGTGACCGCACCGTGTCACATGGCTGTTATGAGGCTTTTTACTGCTTTCTTTGCAACGCTGGATATGGCAGAGATCAGAGCTCATATTCAGGAAAGTGTGATAAGTTCTGGGCTCTTTTGCATGAACTACATCACACGTGTAGGAGCCATGGGTGGGGAGACGTAGGAGCGCCACTGCAGGAAATGTTTTAGGAATGTCTTATCTGATCAAGTTGCAGTAACTCAAGGACTTATATCGAGGGACATTTCTTCGGGAGTAACATTTACCCCCATTACCCTCCCTCGGTTTATGCACATCGTGCACCTCCTCTTGTCTGAGTAAACTGCCTGTCAGTATTTCTCCGCTGACTATTTTACTGCCATGGCCTGGTTATTGTCCACTTTGTAGCCTCACCTACAGTAAGCTGGTTATAAGAAGGCCACCGGGAATTGTTCAGGGAGACCCTCAGATGGAGTTCTCCCAGCATGCTGCGTGCACAGACCCTAATCTGAAGTGCCGACTCGTCCGAATTTCTTTGAGTTTGTGCAGACGTCTGCCACAGCTGTGGGTCCAGGTGAGAGAGACCATCTCTGCACCATACCGGCTTCGCTATGAAGCCACGACAGTTTATCTGGGTACAAAAGAGGCCGCTCTGGTCGTTCACCTTGCCGGAGTGGTAAGCTAATGTAGGTGTGAAATCCGGGAATAAGCTGAAAGAAACAATCCTATTACCTTCAGTCTCAGTGAAACACATAAGTGGGGGATGATGGATGAAGTGGGTGACAGGTGATCACAACTGCGGCCCCTTAGAGCAGGCAGCTCACACATGCACCTGTCCAGAGACTGCGCTGTTGCTGAGCATCGGAGGCGGTTGCCAAGCGCTCACCCGTGTACGCGTAGTGGACCAGCGACCTCAGAGCCTCAGGGTCCACTCCTTCCATCTTGATCTCCTCCTGCTTGGCCTCCCGCACGTCATTGGTGAACATGGCGGCAAAATAGTCGGACACGGCGCTCAAGACCAGTCTGGGACACCAGAGGAGCACAGTGGACTTAATTCCATCGTAAGCAGATCGCATAAAGTATTTTATATCCTGACTTAATGTTTGTTAGCAGGATTATTAGAATTCTTATAATACTGCAGTTTATGGTGTTACTGGGATCTGAGCATTTGTTTAATAAGAAAAAATTATGCTAGTGAAGAACATGGCGCCAGCACAAGGGATTTGAACATTATTATTACACACTTATATTCCATATCAGCACCTTGAAAACTACTGTGTTTGAACAAAGTCGACTCATCTGATTCTAGTCAGACATTCTGCTGTATATACAGGAGAAGCGTTCACTTCTGTGTGCCTGTGATGAAGGCGAACAGAGTCATTTAAAGTAAAAGATGTTGCAGGTGGTGCCACCACAAGCGGTGAAAACACAGCGTTTCTGTGTCTCCCGCGCGATCGGCGCCCGTTCAGCACAGCAGACGGGTGGCGCTGGAGGCCGTGGGTTCACGCTCTTATTTATAGCTCACCACCAAGGCCTGAATATGAGGGAGATGAATAATAACTTCCCTTGATGGTGTCTGCAAACGGCTATTCAAATTCAAACTCTGCATTCTTAACTGCATTTCCGCAACTGCCATCATAAACAGCGCAACACTGCGTGGAAGTGAAACGCTTGAGGCCGAAGGGAACAGAAAAGCAACCAGATGGGTGGACTCCATCATGGTGACAATGGGCACCAGGATACAAGCAGAGGGCAGAATTTTCTATGAGGTCTCTGCACATGTGGCCAAAAAGAATCGTCATCCTGACTTCGCAAGAACAACAATAAACGCGCCATAATGGTATTGTTTCTATGACTGGCCAGTTGATCGTCGCTACGAAAGGCTTTTACAGCAAGTTTACTGCGGTACAATGGCAGCGCGCGACGACAGCGTCCGCTGAAGTTGTCCTCCTTTCTCCTCGCGCCGGTACTGCTCACCTGTGAGCCGGGATCTTGTGGTCGCCGGCGATGAGCAGCACGTCACACAGCTGCTTGTGCTGCAGGTAGTTCTCCATTTTGCGGAAGGTCTGCTCCGCGTGGTTCATGGCCTGGAAGAACTCGTCTGAGGAGTGGGAACTCATCTTGCTGTAACTGCTGAGAGACAACCTGCAGACACAAAACAGACCAGCTCAGGACGTCTTCTGTGCTTGTCTCTGATAGCTCCATATACTATATATGTTTAGTATAAACACACTCTCAGCTGTATCTGTGCTAATACACTGACTGCCAGGGTGACAAACAGTCATTTTCTGTCTGTACTGATACAAATGTAACCTGTGTTTATGCAGCCAGGTGATAGATTGTAGTAAAGTGCACAAAAATAAAAGAGGACTGAAGGAGCATCTTAATTCAACTTACTTCCACAGTGTTTGGCTCCCTATTTAAAAAAAGGGTATTTTTTACTGTATCAGTTCGGGGTAAGACCTTGAGGAAGGGTTCTACAACAGGTGGAGGGAACCAAACCAAGGATAAAGCAACAGATATAACCACTACACCCCCTGATGGCCAAGCATGAGACATGATCAGAGGAGGTACAATTCAGCTTTGAAGATATTCTCAATGAAAGCTTAACGCAGCCGAGCGAGTCGGGGATGACCGTCGACCTCGTGTCCCTGTGTGACACGCACGCAAATTTCTCGACTCTGTCTTTGTTCCGTGTGGCACCGAAAGGCTTTGGCAGCAGTGACTTGTTCCTCAGGTCAGGGGTACGAGAGGACCCCATCACACACCTTCATCGTCATTCGCGCAGGCTGCGTACAAGGAGAGCCAACACATCGGTTGGCGGACGAGCAGAACTCGAGGGACACCCGATCCCACGGGCCACGAACCATTGCCCTTCTCCCCCGTATAAAAGGAAACGCTAAGCCGCCTCCCGGCAGAGCGCTAGGTTACACCCCGCCGCACTGCAGACAAATAATCCTCCCACTTCGGGCAAATTATGGTGGCTGTATTTTGTTGTCCTTCATGGAGAAAATCCGCATCTGGTTTTCAAATTGTCTTACGAAGCGTGTAAAGAGTCCAGACGGTGGGAGAGAGGTTCGAGGAGGCAGCTTATTCCAGTCAGCCTGGTCTGATAAGTGCCTCAGCTTTAGCAGTCTGGTGCACAGCGCAGAGCGCCGCGTTTCCCCGTGTTCCGGTGCAGTCCGTTGGCGCGCAACAGGGCCAAAAAGCGATACCAGCCGCGGTCCCCGCATCGGCGCACGCTGTATTTCGGAACAGATGTTCAATTTCCTCAGTATCCCAACATTGTCATCTGAAGGCCTTTTGTACTCAATTAACATCCTTTCCTATTGTTTGTAAATCACATTTCTAATCGGGGTATTCAGCTGTCGCCACCGACAGCTTTACATCGCCTTATCGGGCTTGTTTGCATAAACGGTGTCGTGTCTTTTTGTTTTTACGCTTTGCGTTTAAGCCTGAATATGCATGTGCGCAGCGCGCGCGCGCGCGCGTGCGAGCGAGGAAATAAATAAATAATGCGGCATATAAATAACCTTATTATGTTTGTGTGACTGTTGAGATGCTGTTATCTCCCAGCAGTCTCAGCGGTGCTCTGCTGTTTACGAATCACCAGCAGCGAACAGACTGTATGTTCGGAGGCCTGCGTGCCTCCCGGCCGCGTGTCACGAATTACCGCGGTAGCCTTGGCTGGGAAATGCGGTCTGCAAACGGAGGCGGGGAGGTAAACGAATGGGCCGCTGGGTTGCTAGACGTACTGGCAGCCGGGTCATAATGGTTGTGCAAATGCACCTTGAGAGGAGCAACAGGGGGATCGATGGGCTCTGCAGCAAAGCATGAAAACAGAGAGGTTTCAGCCACATGGCTGATTGACAGCTGTCTGTCGGAGCCCACAGTGAGACCTGCTACGCCTTTTGCCGCTGAAACTGCTTCCACCCCGATGCTGCATCTTTCGCCATCCCATTCAGATGTGTGTCACGTGGCTGTCGGGTCCGTTCACAAGCACTAGGGTTCTGGCCGGGCTGCCAGGACCAAGCCAGGCACAATCAGAACACCTGCAGATATCAGTCAGTTTCACCTGCTCAAAAAACCTCGACTTATGCTTGTGTTGACGTAGTTTGCTTGGTGTTATACTTACATTTACTTATTTATACAGCCGGATCATTTTTTACCACACTAGTTGATCAGTGGTACTACAGCAGGAGATGGGATTTGAACACTAACCACTACAAGCTGCTGCTCTATGTATAATGTGCATATGACATAAGTCACATGCATTGTTACATCTGACTGTATTACTAAAATATGTAATATTTTGGATTTCATTATCACAGCTCAGCTATAAGTTTATATTGCATGATTTTTTTCCATGTGAAGGTAACCACTTTGATCAAGGGTACTACAACAGAAGGTGGGATGTAAACCCAGGACCTTCAGATGTAAGGCATCAGCTATAACTGCTACACCAGTTGCAGCCCCCCCAGGTGCTTCTCTATTCACAGAGTTTCTGTTACTGCACATCATTACATAACGTTTTTCACGTTCCCGAAAGCGGAACTCTTCAGGAACATTGAGCAGCGCTTGGGAAACACGAATCCAATCTCAAATATCCGTGAACAAACACATGTACGACTCCGTGCCACGTCTGTGCGGCTCTTTCTAGTCTCGCCGTTGCTTGGACCTTCATGGCCGCGCTTGCTGTAGCCACAAAACATCTGATTAAACCACTACGCTCGACATACATCACTCCGACTCCACGCAGAAGAACCTGCGATTTCTTTTCCCAAAGATGTTCACATCCCAAACACGTCTACCTATATTCCCCGATGTCACGCTCGTGTATTTTTACCGCTTTCATCACATTTTGGCAGAATGAAAGGACAAATGCAATATCCAGCAACAACATGAGTGAAATTCTGGGGATTTCTGCAACGCGTCCAGCGGAGGCTTGGCAGCAGCATTCTTACATAAGCAGGCAGGAAAGGAAAAGACAGAGCAATTGGGTGCTCTTTGGATGAAACACGGGGTGCATGACAAAAGAAGGAAATACAGAAAACGCCACCGGCACTTGAGACTGACTTATCGGGTAATTGTCTGAAGATAATAAAGGGTTCGACTTTATTCTGAGATTCCCCTTCCAATGCTCTCGTAAATACACTGGCGCTCCGCATTCTCTTGGAGCATCCGCTGGGTTTCCGGAGAGCTGGAGAGGGGCTGGGGGCTCACCGCAATAATGAGCTGCATGCTCTCTTATCCCCAGATATTAAACAATGACAGAGCTTGTAATTATTCGTGTGCAGCAAGTGCCTAGGTTATTTGCTAAAAGCGTGCGCCCAAGTCCCATCGCACAAAGATGAAGGAATTACGACTGGTGCCTGTGATTGGATTGGCGTTGTGAGCAACAGCCCTTGCTGCCGGCTAGCGTGATGTGCCATGCTGGCAGGAGCCCGATAAACTCATGAATGGGCTTTATCTGAAGTTGCTGCTCATCCAGCTGTTCCCTCGCTTCAAAGGCGGGGGGCATCACGGGCAACGCGTTCCGCTGGGTGCGTGTTGGCTTGCCGGCTCAGCCCGACAGCGTGTTTTGTTTCGCGCAGACGAAAGGCCGAGCGGGGATGAGAAGCACGGAGATCCCATGATGGCTGTAAAAGTGTTAGCGCAGCCGTCGCCTGGCCGGTCACGGACAGCGTTCAAAACGCGTGTTCAGGTGAACTGGCATCTCCAGGACACCCGCCTCCTATTGCCACTGGGATCAAAGCCACGCAGTTGAGGTCCCACAAGGTGAAGAAACACGTGGGTTGTGCTGTTCATTATGAAAGGCAACATGTCTCCTTTGAACATAATGCCACAGTTTCAGCACAAGCTTGGAAAATGGTTTAATTCTGTCTAGAAAGGCCTTTATGAAGAGCAAGGAACAAGGAGGCTGTGTAGCTCGTGTCATCACATTACTGGAGAAGGTCTGCCGGAGGCCGTTGTCACCTTCCCAACTCCCTGGCAGATCTCATTAGGCTCAACAGCCACCACTTTTTTTGGAATGCAGCGCAAATATTTTGGGCCCTTGTGCTGCACGGCGCGGTGCAGTTCGGCTCAATGCCTCTCGGTCTGACCTTGGCACCTCGCGTCATTGAAAACACACGATGCGGCATAAGAACTGCTCATCTGCTCTGACCGCTGTCAGCTGCACTGGGAAGAATTTGCATTGAGCCCCAGAGCTGAAAAGGATCCATAAGCACTATTCAGGGCTAAATGTCAGTGTTTCACGGCAAATCCCACAGTTTGCTCCAGGGTGCGCCGTGACTCAGTGCAAGGGTGACAGCGAGCCTGTTTTCAGCCTGCAGCCCAAGGCTCTTTCCCAGCAACTTTGGTTAAACTGACATTTGAGTCCCAGAGATTCTGAGCACAACAAAACTGTTTAGAAGCACACAGCCAGCAGGGGGCGCAGTGCTTAGAGCGGCTACCTTTGGAACTGCAGATGACAGAGTCAGAGTAGTACCCTTAAATTACTCTAGTAAAAATGACTGAGCTTAATAAATGGGGCAAATAATTGTACGTTGCTTTGGACAAAATCGCCAGCTGAACAGTGAACGTAAGCTCAGGCAGCACTGGAATACAGCGAATAACAGCACTGACAGGAAGGGCAAAATATTATGCAGTGAAGTATTTATACCGTAGGCTGGAATAATAACTAAACATGTATTATTAATGTCTTGCGTCGCAAGATGCAAAGTTTAAACTGTGGGAGCATAAACTTTTAATTACTATTCCAAAATAATTATATGCAATAATGCAAATGAAAGGATGCTTTGCTCATAGGAAATGTGTTTGCTAGTAGTTAAAATTGAAGAGGAAAACAGTTACCACTTGCCTTCCCTTCTGTGTATAGAAAATGAGAATGTTTGTGTTCGTAAACGTGCCTTCACTCCAGATCTGCTTGTTTTAGACATTCCGTGACCTTGGCTTTCAGATCGTACTGAGGTTCTTGCGCCGATGCTAAACCTGTATTGCTCAAGTGAATTCGCTACAGAAGCCAGAGAAACACCACTCACAGCTCCGCTGCTGTAAACCAGAACGTGCGGTGGGGGGCTGCCTTGTAACCCCTATTCCGCACAAAACATGTTTGACCAAACCTGGGTTTGAGACACCAAGCATATATCTTTGCTTCAAAACATCTGCTCTGCCACTGTATGGCATGAAAAGCTGGTTACATGAAAAAAGGTATACAGTGTCATAGGTAACTTTTTTTCTTTTTACTCTACTGTGTCATACGGAGATTGAATGTACCTGGACTCCCGGAAGTTTTCTTCCGTTTTCTTGGTATGGGAGCTTTTTGTTTTCCTTTCCTCAGTTGCCAGTGGCTTCCTTGACAACAGTACATGGGCAAAACACGTGCATTGTTTTTTTTCAGCGTCGCATGTTTCCGGCGCTTATGATTTATTGTTTGGTTCTTGGTGTCACTTTACTGAGACAGGGCTGTATAAAAATAAACTGATTTGAACTGAATAGAAATACTTGGATTGTTGGTAGGAAGGCAAAATTAATTGTAAATAACTATACCCTCATGTTCTCGGTGCCTTCGGTATGATAATTCACCGTGTGGTTTGTCTAACAGAAACAAAGGGGTAGAACAATATAGTTAAGATGTCATTTGTCTCAAGGGCCTTTCTTTCTTAACATTTTTTAGTATCAGTTCTGGAGCATTGTATTGATTTTTTGTGCTCATTGTCTGACTTATGCAGTTTGAAGTCTGAGCGAGGCTGGAGAAAAATGTCTGCGGCTTTGTGGACAATAAGGCCGAGCAGTCGAGTCGGGATTGCTTTCGGTTTCCAACAAAGGCTACGTGGCAACGCCGCGACACCGTCAGAAAGCGCCGCGGCATCTGTTCACTTTTATATGGAGCACAATAAATCTGGGACAGTTTACCGTGACTCCCGGTGCCACTGCGGCGGCACAAAGGGCCGGTTAACGTGCGGCCCGGCAGTACCCACCGCCACGGCGCCGCATCCCCTTTTACTGCCTCCTGTGCAGCCACAACGTACCGTTTTAATGGAAACTGTGCGAGAGCAGCAGGATCTGCAGATACGTATCTTGTTGGCTTACGGCTTTGGCACAAAAACGGCCTTGTTTCTCTGTCGCCGCACGTAATTAATCGAGTTAGAAGTGCATTATTTAAAATGTATTAATGCTGGAGATTTAATCGCCCCGTAGGGAGGTTTCATCGGGGGGGGCACACAAAATAAATAACAAAAAGGCCTGATAATTAGCCCGCCGTTCCTGTCTGCGGTTTCCGCTGAAAACGGAGACAGATTTCAAAGCACGGCACTTCGCAACGCGGGAAAAGCGTGTTTCCCAACAACATCTGCGTGCTATCCCACCCACCAGCTTAGACCAGAATGTCAGTAATACTCCTAAGACTTCCCGCGCCTTTGCTTTGTTCATGCTGCTGTTTGGCATTCAGGGTTTGAGCAGATAAAATCCATCTTAAAGACAGGATGGATTATCAGACGTCCAGCTGCCTGTAGTTGCTCGGCGCCGCACGCATAACACAAACCCTCACACAAAAATCCCAGCCGGGAACATCATGCCCAAAAGCCTTGTCTTTATCTGGTGGGATCTTGCGAACATGATAGAGTGAAAATTTGGTGAGCGCTTCATCTTTATGCTCTGTGTGCACCTCTTGGAGCCCGACGTGAATTGGATTATAATCTGTTTATGCGTTTTTTTCCTGTGGAAAACAAACACTGAAAATAATTCCTGAAAGCATTGAGACGGGACTGCTGAAGCCGCCACTGACGGCGTGGTTTTATGTCTGGGGTTCGGGAATGTAGCCTCCCCCAGAATCCGCGCGGCTCCTTTTCCAATGCTGCATACTTCATCAAAAAGGAGTTCGGGGGCGCCGGCTCCTCCACGCAGTGCTGGTTTGTCCCCGGTGGCTGGAGGCACGTCTCAGACAGAGTTCTGGCTGAAAGCAGCAGGCCCGTAACCCGCGCCTCTGCCCACGGCTCTCACATCCGGCACTGATGTGTTGACCTGCCGAAACAAGGCCCTAGGCTACGTGCAGCAGCTGCCCCATGCGACCCACTCCCCCCACCAGCGCGCGCGTTCTTCTGCTTTCCCTGCTTTTTTTGCACAGAATACTTATCACTTGTGGACGTCACAGTGGTGTTTCAACACCAGCAGCTCCAGCCTTGGCATTAAAACTGAACAGGTTTAAGCTCAGCCAGGTCCCTGCCTACCGTGGTGGCCCGGTGGCCACAGGGTAGTTACTCATTCTTTTACTCCTGTGAGGAGGACGCGCTTTACTATTTTACTTTTTTGTCTTGCTTGCAGAGCATGAAAAATGAACAGAGCTTCCTTCCTGTTGTTATTCAGCAGTCCGTGTCCCCTGGATGCTGATCAAACAGCAGGATAAGTGTGTCAGCGTTAATGTATTGTAGGTTCAAACTGACTCCACAAAAATTATAAGAGGGCAAAGTGAAAGGTATGAGGTGTTTGCTCATACTGTCGCTAAAATATGACTAAATGCTGACTTACATCTTCACATGTGCTAGGAACCACACTCCACACAGATCCTGCTCCTGGTTATGGAGGCATCTCAGCTGAACATCTCCCTACTAGGTCGTCTCCCAGCCTCCACCATTGGGGCCGTACAGCTCAACCCAAATGGTGTAGCACAAGCCGTGTGTCACCCGACCGACCTGATCCTTAACCATACAGGGCGGTCAAAGATCAACACCTACATGACCAGTTGTGCTCTGCTGCCCGCTATCTCGATCACCTGGTGGTTCTGCTCACAAGGGGTCCAAAGTCAGAAGTCTGTCGACTCTCAGTTTTGACCCTGATGTGGTACAGAGCTCCCTCTGCCTCTCAGAGCAGCTGAATCCCTCCCAGCATTCAGTAAGGATCTTAAGCCCATCTGTTTCAGAGCCATTTCTTTCCTCATCTCCTCACATCTACATAAATTTGTCCAGCACCACCTGCCGCACTTATCCATGCATTCGCTGTTTGACTGTCACTTCCATAAGTATCTACTTGAGGGATGTGAACCAGTAACATGGTGGCATCAGATAAACAAGCTGTGTTTTTATCACCCTGCGTCTGAGTGTAGAGCTCTTCATCTGCTGTTGAAGTCTGCGCACTTTTATTTACTCCGAGTCGTATCTCGCTAAACAAATGTGGAAGCGGCGATGAATAATTGTAATATTACTTAACGTGGGAGATGTGCGATGAAAAGGACGAAATGAAAAGAATAAAATGAATGCGCTCAGTAGAGAGGATCATGACTTGTATTACACAGAAAAGTGAGCGAGGGTTACGGCGTCTAATAACAGGTCACCACTGGCCTCCTAAAGCCGTAATGACACGTAATAAAGCCTTCAGCTGAATTATGACTCAATTTCAAGCAGCCAAAGCCGGAGGTGCGTTATTTGTATTTTTATTTTAAATGTCTCCCGGAGAACATTGTGTTTCCGTTTTATTAGGTTTTGCTTCTCCGGCGCAATTATAAGAAGCCGTACAGGATCATCTACGTGTGAAGTGTAGCGACGGGCCTTCTGTCAAGATGCCGCGCGGCGGCGGCGCGGCTCCTGCTGATGGATCGGCTCAACTGTAATTACTTTCCCCATGAACAGTTTTAATTAGTTCAGATGTTTCTGTTATATTCTGCCTGCTGCCAAACCCACTGCCTGGTTACCGAGCTCCTTAAATAATTCACACTTACGCTCACCCCGTGCTCAGGGGCTCGGCGAAGTCACGCGGCCGCCCCGGATCCTCCCGCGTGCCGCCTCGGCACATCTTCACAGCACGGATCTGCGCCGCGGACCCTCAGAAAAACGCCAAGTCAGAGAAAAGTGAGGCTGTGGGTTTCTGTGGCTTCGGGTTTTGAATCCCAGGTTTGGAGTGGAAGCTGGCCCCGCGGCTCGGGAATCTGCCGCCACGGTTTCTCAGTTCCGGCAAGTTCCGCGCCTGTTGTACTAAGTACTAATACATCGGCAGTCGTGGTTATGGTGACGTTCTATAACTTGAACTCGTCACCTTGGCCGTGAACCCAAAGGTACTTCTGCTGTTCTCCGAAATGAGGTCTTTAAGACAATCTCCTCAAGCAGATGAAAACCATACAGTTACAAAACTAAATGCAACGTGTTCCTCCTCCCAGGCTAATAATACATTTATAAATATATAGTAGAATCATATTATACTATATAATTATTACAAGTTAGAAATTAGCTTCTACTGTATGTATGTGAAACAGATGTCAGAAGGGTTGGACATTTGCAGCAAGTACTGCTTCTTCAGCCATCTATAGCATCCACACTGTGCTTCCCTCACCTTATTTTCCCATTTCTGGCTCTGTTGACCAACAGATCTGCTGTCGTGTTCATGGAGCTAGTGAGCTTTTCGCAGCACTGCATTCCTGAGCTCTGTCCTCATCCCCCTAACATTACAGGCCACAGTATGAGATACGGACCCAGGTCTTGCAGAGTCTTGTCCTCCGTCGCACGGAGCAAATCACATCAGTGCTGGGAAAGCATGGCAAGTTATTTTTATCGTTCACCCGCTGGCTGCCGCCATGTCTGTAGGTGAACACCTTCCACTACTTGACAGACGTCTCCATTTGCACGACCCCAGTGAGCCGGGGAGCAGCCGCCGCCTAAGTGACTCTGTACCGAATGGCTGAGAAGCAGGAAATCAGCCACAAAAAACAAGATGTTCTGCAATGCAAACTGCTTTACTAGTGAAGTATGATGGCAATTGAGGTCGAGTCTCTTGTACTTTGGACACGTCACGACAAGAGTGGATTCTCTCTAAAAGAACAACACGATGGGAAAAGATGAAGGGAGAAGAAGAAGTGGACAGGCAGCAACCAGATGGATGGACTCAGGTGGACTGACAATGGACACCATCCTTCCAACTTTAAGGACATGAGGTGAAGGCAGAACATTCAGGAAAAACTCTACGCATGTGGTCAACATCAATAATGCTGCTTTTAACAACAGCAAAATTACCTGCAGGACCTGATCACTCTCTACCCACCAGGAAGAGCAGAGATCCCCTCCATCTATGGCTGCTTGTTGCTCCTACTCACAAAGGATACAAAACTAAAAGCCTGTAAGTTCTGTTTTACCCCAGATGTAGTAGAATAAACTCTCTCTGTCCCTCAGAGCTGCTGAATCCCTTCCAAACCCATCTGTTTCAAAGCTATTTCTCTCCTGACCTCCTGACAGCCACATTAAATGAGTCCAATACCATCAGGTGTGATTATCTATATATTTGCTGTTTGAATGTCACTTCTAAAGGCAGCTACTTGAGGGATGTGAACCAGCAACATGGTGGGATCAGACACAAGAGCTGTGCACTGATCATCCTGTGTCTGTGTATGAAGCTCTTCATCAGTTGTTGACGCACCTCTGTTTTACTCTGAATTGCAGATGACTTTGAAGAAAAGCATCTGATAGACGAAATAATGTAAATAAATCAGTTTAGAGTAAGTATGTGATATGTATAAATACACGCCTGCGGACATTTACTGGCGAGACGCATAGTAGAGATGCGCCGAGGGAGACCTCCCTCTCTAGCTGGATCACTGCAGCGCAGAGGCTGCTTTTTGGCCAATGATCTCCGGAGATGAGGAGCGGCTGCTGGGTCGAGTCCACAAGTAGAACGAGCTGCTCCCTTCCCATCGGCCCTGTCTGGTTCCGCCGATGAAGTGGGCACTTTATGATGGATATAATTACTTTCATATTTTCATACGTACAGAAGGCACCTCCTACGGGTATTATTTATTTCTCAGCTGTATTAAAATATGTGTCTGGACGCCGTTGCTGTTTCCCCAATGCATTATGCATGAAAGGCTTTTTGGTGTGATTTTGTCCCCCTTTCATTCCCATCACAGACCCCCAAACCCTCTTTCCTTCTCTGCTTCCTCTTCCTCCTCTGATTTTTCAAGCTTTATTCCATGTGGAGGGAAAGGGAACCGATCATCAGTGAAATGTGAAAAGTATTTATTTGTTTATATATTTGTTTGTTTGCTTTTTTTGATCGACTGATTAACTGGACATTTTTTACTTGCACTCATATACTATACATATACTTCAGTGCTATTACAGTCTATCTATCTATCTATCTATCTATCTATCTATCTATCAGAGGATAGCCATACACACTCACTCTCACTCTCTCTCTCTCTCTCTCTCTCTCTCTCTCACACACACACACACACACACACACACACACACTGCAGAAAGTGCACAGCGCTGCAGTTTTACAAGGTTACCGGGGTCGTCACTCTTGTTCTGCGTTGCTGGAATGGGGAGAGAAAAAGTCGGGGTCCATGAGGCCCTCTGTGTGCATTTATACCATAAACCTGAAGTCTGTTTAATTACCATGTTTCCTGTGGTCGTTCGCCCTGCGCTGTCACTCACCCCCCCACCCCACATCCTGATGTTCACAGCTGTGCAGCACTGGAGTGAAAACACACACTGATCAGCTCTCCTTTCTTCTCTTCACGCTGCTCCAGCAATCACTATGGTATTCATGGTATTATCGTACCACATACGCCCCCCCCAACCCCTGAGGCCCATGGTAACAGCAGAGGAACCGCAGTAAACCGAACTGGCAAAGCCATTTGAGAGAAACATACATTTTTTGTCCTCTTTCACGGTTATATTTTATGAAATAGTGGAGTGAACACATTAACATAAAAAAACCAGAATGACCGCTGGGGGGGGGGCGCGGGGTGTTCAAAGAGTGTTCTGTTAGGCACGGAAACATAAAACCTCTTTTTCCACAAAGACGGCCAAGATCAATGCACTTCCTGAGACCTTTGAAAGGTCCGAAGTGGAAAACAACAAATAAATGTAACTGGAAAGGTCAGTTAATATTGGTTTTAGCACGTGGCAATGTTCATAAATACACACACACACACACACACACACACACACACACACATGCACACACACACACAGACAGTATGAGGACGCTTCTTGACTTTCGCACTCCTTCTTTATGTGAGCTCATGTCTTCCTGTCCTTGAACACATGCCCTGCACCTGTAATCTAGTCTATACACTATACACTATACACACTGCTGTGTGTTCGACCTCAAGCTTTTGCCCCCCTCGGCAGCGGGTCACAGAACAACCTCTGCGGCAGGCAGGGTCTCGAGGACTCATGGCTGCTGCAGCTCTCACCACTCTGGGCTTATTTTTACTTCATTGCCTCCTCAACTTAGAGACTCAGCTGGGACTAGCAGTCTGTTCATAACTTTACCTGATCGTAAAATCAACCCTTACATCACAGTTCGTGAAAGTTTAACAACACAGGAGTCCGTCTTACTCACAGGTGAGGTTCTGCGACAACACCAAATATTATAATGCTAGAATGAATTCAAAATTTGCTCTAAGGCTTTAGTTGCTCAATTTTCGCCAACAGGCTGTCTTATGTGGCACTGCTGTGTTCCAGAGCCTATCCTGAAAAAACTGGGCGTGACGCAGGGGAAACTGTGGCCGGGATGCCAGTCCACCACAGCACTTTTATTTTGCTGTTTTTTGTCACCTGCAAACCGCATGTCCAACATTTGTCAGCATCTGCCCATTATCAGCTTCATCACAAAAAGCAGCGAAATATAAACAAATTGTCTCCACCAACTCCTATTCAGCAGTGACTGTTGACCCACAGATGTCCCAGAAACATATAAAATGTTCCTCATCCTGTTATTGATCACCGGCGCTCAGGAACAACAGACGCAGTGGAACTAACCTGGTCCCACATTCCTACTCTGCTTGTGTGCTCTTTACTACTGTCAAACTGGCCATGTAAACACCAGTCACATTCATTTGGCAAAAGAAATAATTTGATAATTATTCATTGAAGAAACTGAAAAGATGAATGAACTGGAGCCAGTATTTCCCCATTATATATTGAGAGAGGTCTGTCATAGTGCCCCTTTCTGCCAAAAACGACTATATGACATGAGACCCCTCTGCTCCCCTGCATGTCATACACCGACACTCATAAATATTCAAAGGAGCCCTGTGCTGTGTGTGTGCACGCGAGTTTGTGCATGTGTGTGAGCGCCGCGACCCTCAGAGGCTCGGAAACACACGCTCACGCGTCCACAGGTACGCCTGTCATGGCACGTGAGACACGACAGCAGGAAGTGACACATATTCACCGCTTGTCCTCTGGGAAATCTCCTCATTCGGTGTTTACCAAGAATGCCATTCTCCAGCAGATGCTCGCCTACCTTTGCCAGCCATGGTGGAGGAATATGAGGAATAACCTAGTAGTTGTGATCATCACCCAGGAAAAGCTCATTTAACACCCCCCCCCCCCCACGGCCGCAGTGTATCCAGGGCCATCAGTGGAGGTTCCAGCCAAGAGCTGAACCAGGTGGTGCTGGTCATGAGTGAAGGTCAAGTAGAAATGCGCCCCCAGAGAGGCCATCGCGTGTCCTCAGGTGGCGCTAAAATAAAACGCGGCAGTACAGAAGAGGGCCTGTAGAATGGAGTCTCAGCTGAGGTTAAACGTGTCGATTCCATGTTTCTGTGCCCGGGCTGCTATGTACACACATTCCTGACACGAACCACTCTGTTTGGTCAACTGCTGTTGTGAGGGTGTCGCATTAGTATTATTTCTTACAGAAAAAAAATCCGTGGGCCCTGAATGAAAAATATGTCTCCCAGAATCCTTAAAATTCCAAAATAAAAGGTATTTCTATGCATGAAAATGAGCAGCAATAAGCATTATAAGTTATTGTTCTTGGCCGTCCTTTAATTCTATATTTTCACTGATTCATTCATTATCAATAACTGCGAGTCCATGGAGGCCCAGAGTCTGTCCAGGAAAGACAGGCCATGAGACAGGGAACCCCCGGGTGAGACACTGAGATCATTTGGCTGAGGAACGTTTATGATGTAAAGAAATAAAGTTCACAGGATCACAGCACATGTTGGTTACTTTTGTTGTACAAGTAAAATGATGACATAAAAACGCTGAATAATACTGAACAATAAGCCCGTATTCATGAAAAAAAGGGTACATATAATATTACCAAGCGCTGCCTTTAGTTTTATGGTTATATGAGAGCTGAATGTTTTTGCTTAAAAGGACATTTGTAATTTCCCAGCGGAGTGGGGGTGATGTGGGCCAAGGCTGTGACTGTATGCTTAATTTTACAAAAAAGTCTCACTTCCAAAATGGACTGAAATGCGATTCAAGTTTGTGAAAATGTCATCATTCGAATTTTATTAACATGTATTAATGTTTGTTATTATTGTTTATTTATCAAATAAGACCTGCGTGACCTCGTGACTATACAGTAAAACACTTTGTGGACAATAAAACACGCAGACAGAGCAGAATCGTTTGGCCACGTGTTTGAAAACCCGCCAAGGAGCAGTCGGCCACAGTCCAACGTGCTGGAGAGCGGTCTTCCACACGGGGGGGGGGGGTAATCGTTCCCCACTCCACTAATAGAAGTGTAAGCGGCCGGCTGACCTCGGCTTGGGGTCAAGGCTACACGCTCACGGTTCGACCTGGTGATCGTGGCAGTCGGGGGTCCTCCGTTCGCTTTTTATTACTGAGCTCATATTGATATTCATGGAAAGAGGCAGTGCTTTTTTGGAGGGTGGAGTGTGTGTCATACATCAGTACTTCTAAAACTCTTTGTTTACTCAGCAGAAAAGTTGAAACTACATCTGCTCACCTCACCTCAGCAGTGTGTTCAGGCTGAACAGAACTGCAGCTCCAGGATTGTGGGTTTGAAGCCCATCTGTGTGTCTAAGTCTACATCGTTCCAGCATGTTCTCCTCACGTTCAAGTAGGTTTCCCTCTTGTGGGGGGGCTGCCTTGTATTTGAAATACCTGCGTTTGAATCCTATGTCCTGCTGTAACCGTGACCATAATAATAAATCATGATAATAAAGTCATGTTGAAGAATTAAAAATTAAAAATTATAAACAGAAAGCCGCCATCATGATGTTTGGCCGATTTCATGCTTTTGCCTGTATGCACTGCGACTGCCGCGATGGTCTGACGTTATCACCGCATTGTTTGTGCAGGAAGGAAGGGACCAAAACACTGCAGCCGTCCTGGGGGGACCCGCAGTTACCACACTTCAGTTGTTGTTTATATGATGGTTTTATGTTACAGAATCAAAGTTTTACATTGTTTCTGTAGTAATTCACAGTCAGCACTCTGCTCAGAGGTACTAAAGCAATGCTGGGAACAGAACTTGAGCTGGAAACTGTCTGGTTACATGTCTGTGTCCTTAACTGCTACGCCACCTGTTGTCAGACCTGGAAAATGCTCTTTGATTCTTTAGCACCCAGTGTCCTGTGTGTAGGACAGTCATTTTCCTGTTATGTTTATATTTTTATTATATATCTTATTAAAAAACATTAAAATACAGTATATACAGTATATGTGATGATAATGGAAAAAATGAACAATAATTTCAGCGTTACTGGGTTAAGGTCACCTGCTGTGTTTTAGGGCCGAAGGACAATGACGGTAAGTTCCGCGAGAAGCTGATTTTGGCCACAGTGTGAGATGGACAGGTAGGAAGTGAGATGGACCACAATGGAAAGGTGAAATGTGGCCTGTCAGGATCACAGCTGCTGAGGGATGTGAACCCTGCAGGAGTGCTTACCCTCCCTTCCTCACGCTAAGACCACAACCACCTCCTGCAGTCACACTCTCAAGCTCATCTGGTCCTTTGAACCCAACTGAGCACTTATGGGTGTCATGTGACTTGTTGATCCTTGGGTATGTATTCGTGAACAAGTACACATGTGAATACGATGCCTTTATAGCATAACATCAGCAACGAGAGGAAATAATCCAAACCTACATGAAAAAACTGTTTCCTCCGTTGCGTTGAGCTAATGGAGCTACCTTCTAAGTTGTACCGTTCTCCTCGCAGCAGCTGCTCTTTTACGCTGTTCATAAACAGCTCCAGAAAAAGCCTCCACATCTGTATTAGCTTGCAGAGTGCATCTCACACACTCCAAAACCTGCTGATACTAACAGTCTGGCAGATGGTTTGAAACCATGACAACAACTATAGAGGGGAATGATGTAAGGAGGCGAGCGAGTGCTCTGGCCTTGACCCAACAGCCACCTCTGAAAAAATGTGACGGCTGGCCGCAGGAGTGAACAATGGCCTGTGTGGGTCTGTACGTGATCCTACCAGAGGCTTGGTGAAATCACCTTCAGACATCAGGAAAAGAAAGACTAATGTAAAGTAAAATATAACATCTAGATATTTAGCCAAAACTTTTCTCAAAACTGATGTACAAAGTTAATCTGACGCTGATTTGCTTACTATTTGTACAGTAGGGTCATTTTTACCGTATCAGTTCAGGGTACGTACCCTGCACCCCGTGCTGCCGCCCCCATCAACCGCCATCACTGAGTTATTTTACAGAACGGGAACTGTGCTCAGCTTCCTGCTCCCAGATCCTTTTTCATGCTCTCCATCCCAGAGGGCAGCTGAGAACAAAATCCCATAACATTTACATTTATAATTCAGGACATTTAAATTCCAGCACATCCATCTGAGAGGCCGCCAAGCGCCTGTTCCTCCCGCTTCCCAGTCGGCTCCACACGAGCGCTTCCTTTCAGCCGCCCTCCGTGGCGACACTTCCGACACGCGCTCAGGGCCCCAGTGTCAGGGTGTTTCATGAAAAGTCTACATATGTCGCTGTCGCTTCCTTATTGTGACCAAGTGTGTTACAGAAATAAGCACATTTTCTGAGTGTTTTAACGGTCTTCTGCACCCATGTGCCACATCCAAAACTTTTCCCCGCTAGTGCAGCTATCAAAGCACCGCAGGAGTTTCCGCTTCCTCCAGACAGACGAAGCCTCAGCGGTGGCTGCTCTCGGCTACACAAATCCCTGCACGTATGACCCACTTTCGGTGTGGAGGAGAGCCTGAGAAGCAGAAGACGCTCCTCTTCCTGGTGAGCTTAGAAGCCACCACTGGACACTGGGGTCCTCTGACACCTGGGGCACCTGGGGCACCTGGGGCCTGAATGTACCACAGTGGATGTGCACCCAGTTGATGCACAGGTGATGTACATGTGACTCAGCATATCTGTTATTTTTATGTTAGAATGGAGACCAATATACAGTCAAAAATATGAGTACATCTGGGGAACAATACTTGCGCAACACCTGTATGTAAAACTATACAGCTGGCAGAGACTTTTATGGAAACCAGGAACAGTCAGAAAAACAAACAGGACAGGTGGATATTGGATCCAGTCAAGCCCAAGCTCTCAGAGAAGAACAAATGATAAGAGTAAGGTTATCATACTTTGGACAGGTCTTAAGAAAGGTCTTTTTTAAGAAAAGATGGTAATTAGGTGAAAATTTGGAGGAAGAATAAGAATAAGTCAAGCAGAAACCTGAAGGATGGATTCAACAACACTACCAGCGGGGGATATATATATATATATATATATATATATATATATATATATATGTATATATATATACACACACATATATATATACACACACACACACACACACACACGTGGTGAAGAAATCGGCACTAAAAAACAACATGTCCGCAATCTTAATTCTAATACCTGCCTATGCCTATATTTCATATACCTATTACAGTTCCTATGACACCACAGCGGGGCTGACAGATGTGTTACTCTGGTCTCCCAAACAGTAAATGGGGTAAAAACATGCAAAAGATGCATCTTTCCCAGGTGTGTTACCTTAAACAGGTAACATCAGGCACTTGCTGTAAAAGACATCTTTTGCACGGTTCTCCGTGTTCTCATACCTCCATCAAACCCAAATTCTCTCAGAATCCCTCCTTGTCACATATGCTGAGAACACACTTCGTCTCCTCAACCTTCATCGTTCCCCTCCACACTTGCGTTGCGGATATCAACACCCCGACCCTCTCCTTTGCTCCTCTTCTTCAAGAGAGAGGGAGGCATGGAGACAGGAACATGGATCCCGAACCGACGAGCGATGAATTATTCAGGAGGGCTGAAAGTCAGAAACCTCGCAGCCCCATTATGAGAGAAGGGCAAATACAGTCTAAACATAGCGCCTGGCATGACGTTTCCCCCCCATCGCCATGGTGATAGCGTCAGCGCATGTTAAATCCAGATTAATTTATTTCCCAAAATATTGTATTCATTGCACGGGACGGCGCTGGCTACTTTAGAGGCTTTTTAATGACTTGTCACCACTGGGAAATCATATCCATTTGAAACGTTGGTGGTAGGTGATGTTAGATTGGATGTTTTAAGCTAAAGAGACCATGTGATGGAACACACAAACCCGGCGATGAATACGAAAAGCCCACATCATTTCCACCGGAGAGGTTCCAGCTCTACAAGGGGCTTGGAAAGTCGCAGCGTCAAGTGAGCAACTGCCTGCCGACACACGCTGCTTGTACTGCCTGGTCTCCCAGTATCCCTGGCGAGACGGACGCCGAACCGGTCGACATTTGCCAAAAAACCTACGGTGAAAATGTTTCCAGACTTGGGGTGTCCTCAGATTACCCAGGTGCCCCTGCTTGTCTTCGGCGGCCGTTTTATTTCTTTGTCACCATCTCCCTAATGGCTGTCTCAGCAGCGTGCGAAGGCACCGCGGTGAATAACACAGACCCGCCAGTGAGCGTAAACCCGGCCGTAGGGGGGTCTGTGGAAACATTAATTACACTAATGGGGGTGAGAGGAAGCAGCGTCCCAGTGGAGGTGCTACCTGCGGGATTAAGTGCACCGATAATTCATGTTTGTTTATGGTGGTGGCTCCTAAAAGCAGCTGTGGCGAGGAAGATCGAAGAGCATCGCGAGCGCTTTTTTTACTTGTTTATAATTTATCGGAAATGTTATTGAGACTTCCCCCACGGCTTTATGCACCAACACCCTTCCTTCATCACCAAACGCTTTTCCACAGAGGGTCTGGCCGATCTAGAGCCTATCCTGGAAGCACATCTTCATCCCACAGTTGAAAAATGTGTGTTTCAGTAGAACTGGCGAGCATGTGTGAACGTACGTGCGGCTTGGGCTGCAGGCCACCAAGTCCTTGTACTAGATAAGCAGTTTCCGCAAAAGGTCGAATGGACTTTCAGTACCTTATGCCAGGGTACTAGAGCACAAAGAATTCTGGCCTTTGAACCAGGAACCTTCAGGTTGCAAGTCAAGGACCTCAGCAGCTACACTACACTTAACCATCAAGAAAATTTGTACATCTTCACACAGCAGGTCCTCGTCTGACATGCACCGCTTTTGTGGTTCCTAAAACGCCAGCCCTTTTGTTGACCTCCATGTGTCCGATGCGCCGACATTCCATTCAGGTGGCAATGCAATAGAACCGCCGATGGAAATTAAAGCGAGGAGGATGACCTGGGTCTCTGAACCTCGAGACGCGACGTGCAGCTGTACATTAATAAAGCCGTTTCCACAGTGGCTCCCACACCTCTCCCTCTATCAACTATTAACGTCCTTCCATTTCTCTGTGACGTCAAGACTTTTTAAGAAAGCAGCACAGTTTCACCTGTAGGGGGTGGAGGAGGTCAGCGATATGTTGAGCCATGTTCATGGAGAAAGAGACTGCAACTTTCATGGCCTTTGGTGAGATAAACCTTAGATTAGGATTTTATTTCCCCGAGCTCTGAATTTCTGCCCTCCAAACTGTGCGAAATGGGATTCGTAGCTGGATGTGATGAACCTGTCGCACTGTTTTCCCGTGGTGATGTCAGCTCCTCATCTCCAGAGAGACTTAGCCATGACAGCAGCAGTGAGGAAGGGGGGGGGGGTGGGGAGGGAGGTGGATTTTGATCATGATGTGACTGAAAGGTGCTTGGGGCTCCTGTGTCTATGTGGGGGACTTGCGAAGCAGATGTGGATCACGAACCCACTGACACAGCGTAAAGTGCCCCGGCAGGACAGATCTGACACAACAGCTTCCAGCAAAGATCGCCAGTACTGCTATCGCCAATATTTGCTTGTTCAATAATTTCAATTCATATTTTGCTTGATATTTAAACTCCTAACATTAGCCCACCGCACACACATGCTGCATTTCTTTGGAAAGCACTGGTTTTAGCAACTGAAGAAGCAATATAATGGGAATAATGGTAGAAATCATCCATAAACCAGAACAAATGAAATATTTGTATTATTGCCGCATCTCTAGTGACTGGAACATAAAAACGTACAACTCCTGTACTCTCTGTGTAGGTCCTACTCCAGGTGACCCTCCCAGATTTAAGGATCAATCAGTAATGGCAGAACTGGCTCTGAAGGCACTATGGCAAAAAATCATCGACACGGTTTCCTCCAGAATGGTGCAGATGCAGGACCGTAGAGCAAAGGGAGCTGAAGTGCAGCTCGACGTAGGGGGCGCCGCTGGGCCGACGGTGATGGATGACCTTCATTTCACGCTTTTCACAGCGACGAACGGCAGGCGTCTTTAGTGTGGCTTGATTTACGGACAGCGGTGCAGCGTGCGGGTGGCACTTCCAGCTCGCTTTGCGACGTATTGATTTTACCAACGGCAGCGTATTGGCTTTTAACACTGAAGGACAAACTCCCAAAAGAGGCACAAAGGGACGCCCTGTGGAACCCCCCGCGTCCTTAAAATCCTCCCTGGGATGACACATGGCGACAAGCACGTCGTAGCACAGGAAGCGCAGGTCCACACTGTGGTCTGTTACAAACATTGAGACGTGCGTCAGTGTCTGTCTGGAGAGGTGGAGATGCTTCACTGAGAGGTATCGTTTCAGGGACAGGCTGTGGGGCACCGACGAACCCGAAGGGCACATATAGAAATTTACAAAGAAAAATTTAAATAGGGCATCATCTTTGTAGACCACCACCCACTCATTTGCCTACTGGTGGGGTTGCTAATTGGAGCCAATTCCCGGCATTTACACGTCTCCCGACTTCACACACACTGCAAATACCAACAATTAAAAGGCACCATATGCCATGAGGACTGCTTCTGCCGAGTCTGTCAAACTCCATGTGGCTTCTCGACTTTAATTATATTCTGCAAACGCGATGTTACGGAAATCTGCATATTTTCAGCAGTTTGGCGTCTGCATGTAAATGTGAATCCCGGGTGTGCAACAGGGGGGTTGGCAGGGAAGACAAACCCATAATTTCAGTGGAACAACAAGAGACAGGCAGCCGTCCACATGCAGGAACATCTCCCTACACTCTAGGTCTGTTTGCATCCAGCGGGTTGAAGGTCAGTCTCACGGGGACCTCACACCTGCTCAGGGTTTGACCAGAGATCCCCACTGCTGCTGTCAGGACCTTATAAAACATGACTAACTGAGTTAGAAACAGCTGCTGTTCTGTGGTGCTGTTGATTCAATAAACAGACAAACTAGACACTGAGCAGCCAGGCTGCATGAGATACAAGAAAGGAGGTAAACGACAGACACTTTCTGGTTTTACCGTGATTTTTGTGCAGGTCTGTTTCGTGGCCAGACGGTGTGTGACAATGAATGGTCTTGTCACGCTGAGGTGTGTTTCTCATACATCACTGACTGCGCTTACAGCTTTCAAGATGTTCATTAACTTCAGTTAGAGGCAAGTAAGGCAGCAGAGCACTGGCGCACTTAGCACTGGTCTTTGTGTGCGTGTGTGCGTGCGTGCGTGTGTGTGTGTGTGTGTGTGTGTGTGTGTGTGTGTGTGTCTTTGCAACCCGTCTTATTATCCACCAAACAGAAAGCTATGTCTAAATGAGACTGCCCTTTACTCCAGTAAAACAAACCCATTGTTTCTGCATTCTGGACTGGCTACGCTGGTCAGATACTAATTTAAACACAACATGATTTATCATTTCTGCTTGTTTATACGACACTTTCCTCGAAAGTGGGCACTGAGCTACTTACTGAAATTCACCCATTTATACAGCAGGGTAAATGATACTTTAGGATAAGTACTTTCATTAAGGGTACTACGGGGGGTGGGATTGAAACCCAGGTCCTTTTATTTGAAGGTAACATTTCCTTCAGTTTGTCAGTGAATTCCAAAAAATTAAAATGCGCCGATTTGTATGTAGCTGAAACTCGCTGCTGAGGGGAAGATCGAGCCCTTCAGCAGCCTCTTTGGCCACAGTCTCCCGGCTGGATGGACACTGTTGGAAGGACGCTCATTATTCGCAGCGACTACCCTGTTGAGCCTGAGCTCCAGCAGTTTGTCTCGCCGAGGTTCCGCACAGGGGGAGGGAAGACAAAGGGGCTGAAGTGCAGGTGACATCACCTACACATCTTGTGGCGCATCGCAGCGGTTGCCCCCCACAGGGGAATCACGCAGCATTCGCAGACATACAGGGGTCCATTACAACGGACACACGGAGTTCTCTGACAGGATATGTTCTGGCATTTGGAACTCAAATTCTAATGACTTCTAGACCCCCCACCACCACCACCACCACCACCACCACCACACACACACTCACATACCTCCTCATATGCAATGGCCCAGACTGTGTTGAGATAATCTGCGCCAGTAAGAAAAGAAAGAGACATTCAACATGCGCATCATGCCGGGTTCAATGGAGCGTCCTCCTCCCGTTTGCTGCAAAACTCTTCTGCAGCCACACATGAATTATGAACAATCCGACTGCGAGAACGGTGACGTGAACCAAACAACCTCAATGGCAGCATGCAAGCACCCCCAGGCGACCGTCACCCTGTGAGTACCCTTCAGCTTTGCATAGTCCCCCTGCGCAGCACCTCGTCTCATTTCCCACCTAGGCAACGTCTACGGCTCCACATCCCCATCCTCGAAACACAAAGGTGCCGAACGGAAGGTGAGAGGAGCGAGCTGAGCGCTGAGGAGAACATGCAGGACTCGCTCATGCAGGAGCATCACCTTAGCTGCTGCTGCCGAGATAATGAAAGCAGCCGCTCCTCTGATCTTCTATTATTATGTCACCACAAATTAAGCTCTTCTGCTGGACCCAGCGGAGTGGGGATGTTGGATATTTATAACCCTGATCTATGACAGCTGTGATTCGGCTGCTTTCCTCCCTGCACCGGCGACCACACCAGATGAGATGCCGTGGGTCACGCTTCCTTCGATATGGGTTGGGGGACGGAATAGGAATGGACAGTGCACCAGAGGGTCCCTCTTGGCACTCATGCATGCCCCCACAGGGGGGTCCCAGTGCCGTACCTCTCTCTCGTTTCCTCTTCGGAGGGGTCTCCCGGCTGACCACCCTCATCCTCCAGGATGGCACCCGACTCCTCGGTCCTGGCGTGATCGGGTGAGTCTCCCTTAGGCGCGTCGTCGCTTGCCGGCAGCTGCTGAATGAAGCTGTGTTGGTGCCATGACTGGCTGCTGGGTCGGCCGTAGACTGGTGTGGGGCCTGGGGTGGGCGCTAGCAGGCTGTGCACAGGGCTGTTGCCCTTGCGGAGGCCACTCCGTTCTCTTGAGTGGCTCTTTAACCGGTTCTGGGCTGAGCCGACCCGGTGGTCAAAGCCCTCCTGCTGGATGAAGCCACCACTGCTGCCAGAGGAACTCTGGGAATGGCTGAACCAGCGCCAGCGCAGCCGCAAGATTTGTTTCACGTCAAACTCCTTCTTTCCCGACACCGACATCCCTGACGCCGTGTTTATGAAGGCAATAAAAGTGCAGTCTCGAAAAAAGAAAAAGAAAGCATGAAGGAGAATTGGGGAGGTGTGGCGCTCACCCACCCGCCCTCTCCCTGTATGCCTCAGTCCTCTGCGCTGAGGGGCTCCTGCATGTGTTCACACCGCACTCCGCACAGATCTCCTGCCTGGTACTCCGAGCTGCTCTGGGGGCTCATCTGATGCACATGCACGGCACACACGCACACACACACACACACACACACACATACACACACACACACACACACACACACACACACACATACACCCTCTCTCTCTCTAGCTCTCTCTCTCTCAGGCTCTCTCTCCCGCTCAGTTGCTCGCTCTCGTCCCTCCTCTTTCCCTCTCCACACACCAAGAGCAGCATGAGGAGAGAGGGGAAGGAGCCAGGCGCGGTTTTCCACTGGCTGTTGACGCCAAGCGCCTCTAACCAAGGGAGGTGGGAGACACTGGCAGGACGATGAGGTCAGACCTTAAACAAGTAAATCAGCTTAGCTAGAGGAAGGTGGCGGTGGTAGCCAGTGGCATTCTCTCCTCCTCATGGATGAGTCTCCTGAATACACACACACACACACACACACACACACACACAAGCACACACAGGCACATGCCAGCCAACACAGGTTTTTCAGTGCTGCCCCGTGTCACACCGGACCCCCAGGGGAGGCAGGCAGGGTCTCACTGTCACACTGCAGGAAACAGTGCAGAAAAATGACCCTCCACCCGCAGCCCCCACTCTGGTGACAACCAGCAAATGAATTACCCTCTGGGGGAGTCATACAACTTTTTACATAAATGGCTTTTTTCATCACCCCACATTTTTAATCTATGAAAGCAGGTGCCTTAAAACCATTCCCTTTTGATAATTTGAACACATGTTTTAAGCTGCATCAGTTCTGCTTCTGGTCTTTCTGTGGATTCATAGGTACATGAATAATATTTTTTTCGGCTATTTTTTGTTTCTGCTTTTTTTCAACTTTGCTCACTCAAAATGAAACAGTTCCACAACAACCTTAAACATTAAAACTCACCAATATTCAATGGACACGGAGCACCGAACAAAAGATCATAAGATACGGCAGAAACAGAAATGACAGATATAAAGTGAGTCTGACAAACGTACTGCAATAAATCCAAAGATGAAACGCAGCATCGCACAGTTTCAATGTGCTCGTGAACTATTTGACACGACTGAATTACCCAGGAAAATCCCTGATTTTCATTTGTTTGAACGCTAAGGTGCAGAACCCTGAAGTGGCCATCAGGTTCCCAGCCACACCGTGCTGAAGTTCTGCTGAACATAAGGCAGGTGCTTCCACTGATCTCACATCGATAAACCCACAAGTAATCCGTCGAGGCAGAAAGAGCGAGGTTTTAAACCTGCGTTGGCGTACGTCCCACTTTGGACCCTTCTGCTGATTTAAATACATTTCTTTCAAGGAAACTGTGATTTGTCAGGCAAATAATTCCAGCCCGGTTTTCCACGATTGTACGTGCTGCCCTTCAGCCTCCCTTCATCGGGAACACCTGACACAGCATCACAAAATGTCCAAAGTATATTGCAGATGGCCATAAGTGTAGTGCTCAAGAACTGACATTTGAAATACGAGAAGGCCGGTGTGGTGGGGCGGCAGGCACAGACCTGAGTGTTGGTTTCGGGAGCTGGGGACTAATATTTGGTGTGGACTCCTTAGGCTATTACTTTCCATCAGACCTACTGGGCCATGGGCTCTGGGAGAGAATGAGATGCTAAAATCAACATTGACTCAACAACACGCTAACCCATCCCCAAGATGGCCAGGAACCTATGTTGTCATGATAAAAGGTAGCCTCTTAACTATTGCAGAATAATTCTCAACTTTGATTAATAGCTGCACTCCGAGGTGGTCGATACTTTGGCTCAGTACACGACCGCACGACATAAATCAAGCTGGTAGTTCCAGAAAACGCTAATATGCGCTTAAAACAACTCTGCATATAACCGCATATTCATATTCGCACACGTTTCAAAATAGCAATTTTGCAGCGAGGCAATAAAATATCGCAGGCACGCACATCAATTTTTCATTAACAAAGTCAGCACTTTTAATATCCAGTCAGTTCGTGTGCTACAGCCATGACTTCCGAGTCTCTCGGTGGCACAGAGAAGAGAGGCTCAACGTTTGTCCAAGGACGGACACTGCTGCTCCAGTCCTTTCCTGAGCGTGAAATGCCAGTACCGCGGTAAAGTGGAGAAGTTTTACAGCGGTAACAGGCTGGTGTTATGAAGGGAATTGGGATTCAAGTCTGCTGTGTGACTTGGTGCAAATGCGTGTTGCCCATCTCCTCGTGGACACTCCTCCACGGTGGAGCTCACCCCTCAGCAGTCTTCACAAAGTGCTCAGTACAACACTTGTTCACATCCCTTGTCCGAATAACTATGACCCAACACTGAGCTCTGAGCGGCAGGCCGTCCAAGGTGAGGACTGCCGGGTCGTGGTGGGTTAGCGGCCCGTTTCCCAGAAGTCTCGGTGTGGGAATCGAGGCGGCTGCGTGGACAGATGGGTCGATCAAATTCCACCGAGCAACGCAAAACATTTCACTGGCTTGTATGACCAGAACACTCAGAATTGGTGCAGCAAGAACTCCCCGGTTGTTTTGTTGCTTTGATAACTGTAGGTAGCTCCAGAACGAAAGACACCTTGGTGGTAGCTGTGAGAAAATGGGTAAATAACATGTTCTGTTACGTAAGTGTATGGACCAGCGTGTATAGCCTGTGGTCTGTGGAAGACCAGTGTACACCAGTGTATCGGAGGTACCTCTGGTGTACAGGGGCTGTGCTGCGCTGTGCCTCATGCCCCCTCCTGCTGTTATTAATGGATTCGCAGCTCCTCCGCCGCTCATACAGCGATGATTTATTCATGCCTTGTGCCTTCAGTTGTTCTGCTGAGGATCCAGCGAGAAGGTCTCCTACCAAACCAGCCTCTGCTCACTGGGAGCTGTGAAACCTGCTGGACAGAGGGAGGCTGCTTCTCTGAAAATTGACCTTCCGTTTTGCTTGCTCACTGAACGGAAAAAATGACATTTTCCCTTATTGATCACAATTTTTTTTTTTTTGCAACGCATGCTTAAATAACAGCCTTAGTCCAAGTCAACAGTCAGCTAAAAGCAGCCCCTCGAGGGCATTTCTTTCCACGTATTGAGCTGTCAGGCCTGTAATGTGTCATGTGACAAACAATCCTGACAAACGTTGGATAAACACGTGACGCTCTGGATGTTTAGCTGCGTTTCACCTCTTTCCCGTCTGTCTCTTCCTCCTGCTGTTATTGACCTGAGGATGTCCTCTGGGGTACGGCAGCCTGTTTTCAGAGGAGATGTAGCAGCTTCACCCATCTGTGTGTGTGTGTGTGTGTGTGTGTGTGTGTGTGTGTGTTCTGGGGGCACTGGGATCAGGGAACATTCCATTTCCATCTTTGTTGCTTTCCTGTCCTGCTTCCTGCTGATAGTCATTTTTCCTGTGATTTATGTAGTAAAAATGCCTTCATTTCCATTTCCCCTTTGACTGTTGATTCTGATCTCTGAGCGGATTCTGACAGCAGGTCTGCACCAGACCTTTGTCCCCGCAGACAGAAAAAGAGGATGAAAGAAGGGGGAAGGGGCCCTTCACGCTGCTGGCTGTTTGGTCAGCACCTCCGGAGGGGACGGCCGCTTGGCCTCCGACTTCAGGGACCGCAGGGTTTGGCACGGCGACGGCAGCACTACAGCGGAAAGTGAGCGGAAACCGGCTCGTGTCCTGGAGGAAGCGCCTCAACTGGGAAACAAAGAGCTTGAAACGTGGCAACTGCGGCCAAAGGCAACAGTTCTCTGGCGGGTTGGGCGGCGGTGGGAACAAGCTGCGCCACCGTCTTATTCAGCTGCAGAACTAGGACACATTTCCCAGGGTTACTGCTGCTGAAAAACCAACAGCTATATTCCATAAAGCCCTGCCACCCTGAACAGTCCGTTCGCACTGTGGTCAACTGCCACCCGTCTCGACAAGATGGCCCAGAAGTGACTGAAAACAGCCCAGATCCCTGATGATAACAACTGTAAAGATAAAATCAAAGACCCCCTTCCCTTCCAAATAACCTAGAAGCAAACTCTCTCCACTGAGATCGGCGGTGTTACATCAGCTCTGGCACAGTCCACACAATCCTGTGTGTGCAAAAGAAACATCCTTCAGAGTTAAGGATCCTGTTTTCCTCCCTCAGGCAGCTTGGAATCAAAGGAACAGCGTTGAAATAGTTTGAGTCTTACCTATCAGGTAGCTCTTACCAGGTGGTCTAGCGGGGCTCCCTGTCTTCCTTCCAGTCTCTCTCAACTGGTGTTCCACAGGGTTCAGTGCTCACCCCTTTACTTTTCTCCATCTACACCTCTTCCCATAGTTCTGTCGTGGCCTCTTCTCCTCTTACTGCTAACCACCCAGCTCTTCTTCTCTTTACCCTCTACAGCTACAGATATTTCCTGTTGTGTTGCAGCTTACTTGTTAAACATCACTGCCTGGGTGACTAATCGCCATCTACAAGTCAACCTTTCCAACACTAAGATCCTTCATCGCCCAGGTCATCGGGTAACAGCCTGGGAATAACAACCGACTCAAGTTTCTACAGTTTCCAACAAATTAAAGTGATAACTGGGCCATTCAGATACATCCTGCATAACATCTGCAGGAAGTGTCCTTATCTCACAATACACACTTACACACACAACTTATAGTCCACACTATGGTGGTATCCCTCTTGGACTACTGCAACTCCCTCCCGTGCAGTCCTTCAGAGTTATCTCTAGCCGATCCAAAACGACACAGCAGGATTTGGGTTTGACCTTGCAAAGTATTCCCATGCATCTCCCCTCATCATTTTTCTAAGTTGCCTCCATGTAGCTGCTCCTATCAGTTTCATTGCTCTGCTTGAGGGATCTACACCCCAATACTTACAGGACCTGATCATTTCACCTCATTCCAGCCCTTAGTTTCCCTTCCTTGCGGGGCCACGGAGAGCAGAAAGTGCATCCTGTTGGGGAAGGAGGAGTTCTGCACGACGCCTGCTGAGATGTCGCATCAACGTGCGTTTCGGCCCTCGGCCAACACCGTTCGCTACCCGCACCCGCAACTCCGTCTGTCTGACACCCCCCGCACAGGGCTGAGCCCCCCCACGGGTGACGCTCACACGGGAATCCCGGATCCGAACAATCAGCGGGGGGGCCAACTGCCAACCGCTCTGCCTTGCTGGGGGCGGATGAGGACGGACGTCAGCAGGGGGGAGCACGTGCGGCCCCCGAGACTAATTAGCAATAGTTAGTCTGTTCGAGACCCACGGAGAAATACAGCGACTCAGAATACAAGTGGCCTCGCAAGTGGAGTCCTGCCTCGATTTTTTCTTTGCGTGCTGATAAATACCACGCGATGCATAATACGAAAATGACATTTTTTAAAAGGACATTCTCCTCCTCTGAACCGCAGCAGTCAGAGACCAATAATCGTATTTGCGTGTTTTTATTCATGCCTTTCGAAAGTGTTTCTCGGCGGCCGCAACGGTGTGGGAAAACAACGGGAAGAAATAAAATGTGAAATACATTTTAAAAAGCATGAGGAAACACGCCAGCGGCCCTCAGCTGAATACACAAGCCAGGTGTTTCGCAGAAACCGGCCAGAGGACAGCGTGTTTTGGGTGGCGAGCGTGTCGCGTTGTGCGTGTTTGTGTGACCAGGCTTGCCCTGGAAAGGAAGGGATGGAATGGCCTTTGACAGCCAAGAGGAAAAACACACACAGTCGCGTCACACACAGCAACACACAGGACAGGCACCATCTGCTGGCGGCTAACAAGTTCACGGGAGAAAAGAGAAAACACAGACGGCGCCGTGCCGCGTTTTCCGCAGCGCTTGGCCGTTTCTGCTCTATTTTGCATCACTGTGGGCAAACGGAGAGCGAGGACGCTCGATTCAGCATGCAGAACGGGGCATTGTACAGTGAGACAGCCGGAGCCTCCCCAGAACGACTTACAGCGACGCTCGGGAAAACGGATGAAGAAGAACAGCAACGTTTGTTTCACTGAACTCACACTAATCCCTTCACACTGCCACCTCCAACTGGATGTATGGCGGGATTCAGATAGATAACGCATGCCTTGTTCCACATGTCATTTGACTGTAAACACAGGAGAACATACGCCACTTTAACAACAAACTGCTTTTGGACGGAAGCTCCATGGTACACGGACCATCTTTGATTGTAGACAACAATCTTTTTGGAAAACGGAGGCAGGAATCAATCCCGAGAGCGTAGAAACGGCGCCGGTGAAGCCGGATTTCTGAACGCCGTCGCGCCGCTTCTCTCCGACTCAACATACGATTTTAACAAGGTTCACAGCTGAATATTTCATTGGAGAAATCCAAGTTTAAACAGGGTCCTCGAGGGTACAGCAGTACCCTCAACATATCCACAGGGCCCTCAATGGGGACACACATCTCCTAACTGTGATGCTGTACGGAGAAATGGAAGGTGTGGAGAGTTTGGACGGTCGTCGTCCCACACGGTGCCCACACGATCCTCACCGCCTGTGGAACCTGCACGCAGCGTATCCACCTTCGGCACAGAGAGATGCGGCATCGGCACGGATCCGGCCCACTCGAACCGTGGTGGTTGGCGGCCGCTTGTTGTGCGGATCGCCGTGCAGAAGCGACAGCTCCTCACACTGAGGGCGATGCCAAACCTACTTTTCATCTGTCGCCCAAAGGAAGATGTATAAACACGTATTTTATATAATTATTACGTATATGAAAATCCAGGATTACAGCACAGGGGCTTTGATGTTATTTCTGCGGCCATCACCTCTCAGACCAGTGAAGCTGTGCACCTGCGTCTCACTCTGCACCCCAGTGTATTTTCATTTTTGTATTAAATACAGCAGTAGACATAGTGTTAAAACTTCAAGCAGGTGGGGACGCGGTGGCACAGAGGGTTAAGCCAGCGCCTCCCAGCTCCTTGGCTTCCCTCCTGATGTGGGGTTTGCATATTCTCCCTGGGTTCGCACCCCTCAGACATCCACAGAAGAAGGCAACAAACCGCTTCTGCTCCTCCTCGCCTCAGAAACCACACCAGTGGCCACCTATGGGATCGACTCAGTGGTGCTTATACACTAATTTTAAGAAGATTGTACATTTACCACCTCTGGCCTAATAACTGCAGTGGCAGAAACTTCCAGACTCCGTCTGTAAATGTGCTCACTAATGTACAAATGCTGTATATTTGCCCAAGAGTTAATAGAAAATCCTCCTGCACTGTATTTAATCTGAGTTAATGTCTTGTTTGGTTGTGTTGTTTCTGTGCCAAACCCCCACAAGGGTCCTTCCCTGCACATGAAGACCGAATGCGGTCACAGGTGACCAGGTGTTTCTGTTCGCCTTTTACATCTTTATTAATCGGCTTCTCGGGTTGTGCGGTAAACTACCACGTTGTTACCACGCGGGCAGCTGTGAACCGCCAGAACAGCCATGGCAGGAAGACGGTGTTTTTGCTTTCTCTACTTTCTGCTCTTTTAGATACGCTTGTAGGGCTTTTGGGGGGGGGGGGGGCCCGGGGGCGGGCCCCCCCCCCTTTTGGGGGGTNCGGAGAGAAGTGTGCGCGTGTGTTTTGGGGGGTGGGGGGGGGGGGGGGGGTCCGTGGGCAGGCCGCACTCCCTATTGCGAGGTATTCGAGGTGAACTAAATGTGATGTAGGGGGTTGCGTTCCTGCCTTATCGATGAACACCGGTTCAAACCCACACCTGAGATGAAGGTTCTCACCTTAGGTTGGCGCAGTAAAGTCGGTCCTGTTTTATAAATAGTTAACTCAGTTTAACCATCTGAGTCACTTTGGAGAAAAGTGTCAGACAAATGAATAATATCTCCTAATAATATGCACTTCTAGTCCACAGCAGCCATCCCGACTTCATTAACACATTTAACATGTAGCTTCACACCCAGTTCGAGAAGCATTAAAAAACCCCGACTGTCTGTTACCTTGTTGTCATGGTTATCGCGAACCCAAATTAAACGGAACATCCAAATACATTATATTTATCTCCTCAGCCCCGGCGTCATTTCTATCTTCGGTTACTTTGCTGTTTTGATCCGTCGCCTTTCCGGCTCAACCGCCGCGGCCCGTAAGTCAAGACACTCCCCGACGACGGCGGCACGATGGCCAGACTGCGTGGGTCCGTGTCAGAGGCTCATCGATCGGCGGTCAAAGTGGTGCGCCTGCCTGTGTTTTATCCCTCACGGGGGGTTATCGATCCACTGCCCACCCCCCGCCCCCGTCCCACGACCGCACACAGCACAGCCCGCAGCTGCAGCGGGGAGATTGGCGCCATAATTACCCCGGGCAGAGAAACAAGGCCCACCGTCATTTCGCCACTCAATCTATACAGTAATCGCTGCAGAAATACATCACACCGCTTCGTAATCGGTCTGCTAACATTACACATTTCATATCGCCTCAAACTCGGTTTACGACGGGTGAGTTAATGTATCGCCGATTTCTTAATAACCTGCAGAGTCATTTTAGGTCTGTTTTTAATGGAAGGTGCTGGAAAACACATAATTACAGTAAGACAAGGCGGCGAGGAGGGTGGGGCTGCCGGGGCAGCGAGCCAGCGATACGTGGAGGTTTCGGGGCCCGAGGGCTCCTCACACCGCTGCTGAGGATTCCTAGACGTAACCACGCTGCGATCTTGTCCATCCGCACACTTTGCGTGTCAGGCGGCTCAGCTTAAACAAAAGAGCATCAACAACAACACCGATAAAAGCGGCGCTGCGCCCCAAGCGCCGAAGCCGACCGTTCGCAGGGGTCCGGAGGGGCCGGCGGTTTCACCGGAAACGCCGCGACTGGAACAACCCAGATCCAAACCAAGCGTCTCCTGGATCTTTGGGGCTTGACTTCTGACAGACTAGCAGAGTTTGGCAGCATGGCCGTTCATTTGCACAGGACTTATGAATATTCATTTCGCTGCGTTTGGCGGGAGCCGGATATTAAGGGTTCAGTCTAATTAGCCCTGTGAGCCAGACGGAAAACAGGCGAAATCTGCGGAGCCGTAAATCAGCGTGAGAGTCGAGTGGGTGGCCCTCGCTCAGCATCGCCCACCGAACTAATACGCTCTCCAGGGGGCCTTTGTTTCGCGGACAGCCCACCAGGCGGTCGAGGTTTCTTTGTCGAGGCAGTGTAAATGTCACTGGACCCCCCCCCCCCCCCCCCCCCCCCCCCCCCCCCCCCCCCCCCCCCCCCCCCCCCCCCCCCCCCNCCCCCCCCCCCCCCCGACACACACACACGCACGCACACGTTATCCACAGAAAGCGAGTGACAGCGCTGCTCGCCAACACCGCGGTCGCGCACAGATGTCAGTCATTGATCTGTAGCGCCGTCGCCAGGTGACGGGGCCTTTGTCGCTAACAGCCGCAGTCGGTCGCCTCTCCGTCTGGGGGGGGTTGCGGCTCCACCGCTCCTCCGTGTTAATTCAGTGAAATGACACTGGGCGGCCTGTGAAATCCCCGATTAGAGGGAGCATAATGAGCGAGGGGTCTGAGGTGCACAGATGGGCCGCCCCTTCAAACAGCTGCCTCTGATGTCCTCCCTGAACAAAATGGCAGGCGAGTGGGGACCCGCAGAACAGCTGCACGGGGGCTCTCTTTCATCCAAAGCAATTTGCATAGTTTACAGTTGTTTCGCATTTCACCCCGCCGGCTTTCCTCTGGACGCCCGCCGTCCACTGGGGACCGTTTCTCCATTCATTCCCTCCCTGTGCACTGCCTCCACGATCTTCCAAAAAAAAAGAACGGAGAGGTTCACTCCCTGGGTTTCACAGGTCACGTCCTCATATTACTTTTGTAAATTTTCAAAGATGCTCGTATTTATTTGCAATTCTTATTATATGTTCTTAACTTGTTTATTTTCAGATTTTAATGGCACCTGCATTTCAGGATCCCATCAGTCACTGACCATAAACAGCATTAGAGTAAGAATGAGGGAGCCGGTTGATTCAATTCATTTCCACAGTGTTCACAGCTCATGTTTAGTGCACTAGACCACCGATGACAGAAACAGGACATGGAATGTTGCACATGTTTATGGGATGAATCAACAGTTGGGATTATGTGCAGATAACATATTAATGAAGCTGACAGTCAGTTAAAATATTAATGTAAAAGTGGATTTTTTTGTATTTCTGGTATTATTATTCTGTAGTACCTACAGCGAATACACTGAAGTACATCTCTGTTTGTTACTGTGCTCCTATTGACTGGACATGCTAATGGAGCAAACTAAAAGTGGCCAGAAGCTGACAAATGTCGTACGTGTAGTTTCAAGTTTTAATAGCGCAATAAAATAATAGTCTTGTCTCAAGGCCTATGTTAGCAGGATAAATTCTGCAACTCAGTGACCCGGCAGAGGGCAAGTATTACTGCATATTTTGATTAGTTTTGGCTTT
This sequence comes from Arapaima gigas, assembly GCA_900497675.1. Classification (NCBI taxonomy): domain Eukaryota; kingdom Metazoa; phylum Chordata; class Actinopteri; order Osteoglossiformes; family Osteoglossidae; genus Arapaima; species Arapaima gigas. The sequence continues at coordinate 25,152 of UFQX01000489.1, read as the reverse complement.
ACCTGGGGTTTCTACAGAATCTAGCTTTTGAATACATTGAAGGACATATTTACAAATAAAATCTTATTGATTCCAATGTATTAGTGTCTAGATTAGATACATCGGGTTGTGAACAGAGTTCCAGCCCCAGTTGTGATTGTAAGACCCTGTGTGTTCATGTCCTCCCGAAAGCTGATGACATATGAAAGCTAAAGGATGAAGAAAACTAGTGGTTAGGGAGAGGCAGTACCGATGAGCAAATGGATCAGCGGTGATTTGCTCTCATTACAAGAGACAAAGCAGGAAGACGACACAGAGCATCCAGAGGAGAGGAAGCCAGGAGAGCTCGGGCCGGATCAATGCACCACAGAGAACTGCAGCAGAGAGGACAGAACCACACCAATAACTGTACGCAGCGGTTAAGGTGAGCTTGAGCAGGTTCTCTAAACTCGAATCCTTAGAGATAGTAGAGCGTCTGAGAAGAGTGGTCATGTCCTCAGGAAGATTCCAGCTCTCGCTGTGGTGGGAGGCTCCTTGCATCACTCTTCTGAGAAGCAGGCTGAGGTCTCCTAAGGACACCTCCTACACTGAGATTCAAACACGCTTTGGCTCCCGGCGCTTTTATGCGCCAAAGGGTCAGAATCTGTTTCGTGCCGGATACCGTTCTACAGAAAACACGGACTTAAATGTAAAAAAATTCGTAGAGTACAAATGTTCTTTTATTTTCCTTACCTACAGCGCATGATAATTTCGAACCTTTTTAAATTTGTTTAACTGAACCGTTCTCTAGCTCTAGGACACTGAATCTCATCTAGTCATTTACACATCTGGGTGATTTTTACTGCATCAATTCTGGGTAAGCGCCTCGGTCAAGGTTCCTACAGCAGGAGGTGGAATTTGAATCTGGGTTCTTCAGTGGAAGGTGGCAGTCTAACCACTGCGCCAAGCGCTGCCCCGTTGATACACCTGTCGTGGTTATAAAGTTGAATAAATACTGAAACGCTGAGCCGCAAGGCACATTCTGATTTTAAAAAGTGTCATTAATTTTGCAGCTCATATAAAGTCACTACGCCACCTGTTGGTACACCCCGGCAACAACACTGTGCTCCTCCACCTCTGGACGCTTGGTGGCTCCACTCACAGGGGGGTCCAAACTTGAAAGCCCTTCAGTTCCTACTTTTGTCCTGGATGTGGTAAAGTGAGCCCCTCTGTCCCTCAGAGCTGCTAAACCCCTCCCAGCATTCGTAGAGGGTCTCAGATCCATCGCAATCTCTCTCTCTCTCACACACACACACACACACACACACACACACACACACACACACGGACGGACAGACAGATACTGACACACTTTGCTTGTGCTCTTGCTTCTTTCAGATGTCCCTGCATGAACTCTGCCGGACCTCGTAGGAACACTTTCTCATTTTGTTAAAATCCGGCCGGGCGCTGATCCTGTAATTTCGGGACCCTCGGTTTAATTAGCTCTGGCAAACAGCGGGTGTGGAAATGAAGAGACCTCAATTAACCCTGTAATCCAAGTGGGAAAGGTCACCTTGCATCTATCAATACATGAACAGGGTTTACTCCTCAGTGTGAGGACCGCATGACTTTTTATAGCAAAGTCAGCAAAAACAGAGCCGCACCACTGAACGGCACAAGGCCTGTCCAGCACGGGGGGGGGGGGGGG
>UFQX01000489.1:0-23440 GCA_900497675.1 Arapaima gigas | reverse complement strand
GGGGGGGGGGGGGGGGGGGGTCACGCAAGAGCTGCGTTCGCGCCCCGATCACAAACCTCCAGCACAGCAAGCAGAAACCACGCCGTCTGTAGCAGTGCAGTGATATCTGACACAAACACATTTAATAAAAATATACCTACCTGTGTTAAATGTGATCCCCCGTAGCTGCGTTTCTGTGCTGAACCTGTGGAGTGAAGAACACAGCAAAAATGAACTGGGGTTTTTTTTATAACCGCTAGGCAGTCCTCTGGTATTATTTACTGCACCTTGTTTTAGAGGAGACATTTTTGTTTTTATAATTATTGTCTGGTTATTCTTATAAGGAGACGTCGGTGTTCTTTTCAGAATAATTTTCTTTAATAATATGCTACTTTACAGTCCCATTAGACCACATTAAAATGCCGGATGAGTAACTGCCGAAAGAGGCGCATTCTGCCGTCTAAACCTTTGAATGAAGCTTGCGAAAGGTGCTGCTGTAAAAGCATCAGCGAAGGAATGAAATATTAAATAACGCTCCTCTCAGGCCTAGACAAACAGCGATGACGTGTCCACTGTGCTTATGATTATTGTTGTGTACAATATTAAAGCATTAATGTGCTGCGCTGCCACTGGGCCTCCTCGTCCCTGTCTGGCCCCCCGCCGAGCGGCCGTGACCCCTGGGAGACATGCAGCGGGGGGGACACTCGAAACTGGCCCCCTGCTTCGATTCAACTCGGGCGTGAGGGGGGACACTTCCGAGGTGCAGCACTGTCCTTAAAATCGGAGCATTTCGCCCTGTGGACCCCCCCCCCCCCCCCCCCCCCCCCCCCCCCCCCCCCCCCCCCCCCCCCCCCCCCNTTTCCCCCGTGGGCCCCCCCCCCCCCCCCAACGGACTGAGAACCAGCATCCTCCTCACTGCCCGTCTCCATGGTGCCTCATCCGACACGGCACCTTAGGACACTGGGAGCACAGGCTGACATATCTGTCCATTTCCATCACCGCGTTTATCGTACAATCTCAGTCTTTCATGCATCCACAGAGCGGCACAATAGGAAGCTGTGAGCTGAAGACGGGATCATCTCACATTTGTTTGGTGTTTGCTGTCCAGTGTTTACGCTGCAACATCTCAAGGTCTCGCTGCTGCTTGTTTGTGGATGAGACGTTGCATAACATTTGCTATTATTTATTTATCTGACGCTAGACTTGGAGTGTTGGGGTACTTGGCGATTTACTCATGAATGCAGCTGGGCAGTTTTTACCGTGTCAGTTTCAAGTAAATTTCTTGACCAAGGTTACGACTGCAGGAGATGGGATTTTTACCAGCTTTCTGCAAGGGCAAGGCAGCACCGCTAACCGTTACGCCACCTGCTGCCCGTTTATGCACCTTTAGTTATTAAAAATACTATAAACACCGGAACACAGAGGCAATGTGATTTTGAAAAGGGTTATAAATTATGTTGCTAAACTACCCAAACGGTGTTACAAAAATTTTCTAGCGGCAGAACATCTCCATAAAATCTGACCATAAAGCTGTGTCCATAAAAATGGGGTAAACATTATGCACCGAGCAGAAAATAAATCAAATAAAAAAACACGTGAAACATCAAACCATAAAAAGTAACAAAAGAGATCTTTTAAACATTTTAGCATCTACTAAGAATTCATTGGCTTTTTGTTTATACCGCTCTGAGTATAAACAAGATTAAGATTTATTGCAAATGTTCCCCCGTCGGGCGAATCTGACATTACTGGTAATTTAAGACCTTTATATTTTTCATTTATTTTGATCACGGGCACTAAATATAAATTAAATCCTGTCCCCAGTTTTTTATACTGTATGCCAAATATGAAACTTCTTTCGATGAATCATGAAACGACATAAAAACCCAGTGAACGGTGCCATCGGGACTTCTTCCAGCAACGAACGGCGTCCCCTGTGGACGATGTGTCGGCCGCTCGTCCAACCGGTGGCTTCACGGTATCCTCAGCTTACAAACAGACTGGGACTGTTTTAACCCCTTTTTTGTAACTCAAAGCCAATTCTGCCACCCTTTTTATTTTATCATTCTTTCCATTATCATTAAGCGCTTTATCCTGATCAGGATCTCCGTGATCTGATCAGCTGGCATAAAGCGATGAAATCACAGCCCGGATGAGAAAATTATTATTAATTCTTCATTAATGACAGCATGTCATCTCCAGAGCAACTCATAAGGACACCAGATGACCAGTATTTACTCACTTATACGTGTACAGTGTCAGTTCGGAGGAAGAACCTTGATCAAGAGCACTGCAGGAGGAGCAGGGTCTCAGCACAGGGAGTCTGAGTGCAAGGCCTCAGCTTTAGCCGCTACGCCACCTGCTGCTCCTACTGTGAATGACTTGATAGTCAGCTGAGTGGCTAACAAGACAGCGACAGAGGACGGGAAACTGAAAAAAATCCTTCGACAACTTCCAACCTGGCAGAAGGAAACAGAAACCAGTTTCAACCCGGGTGATTTCAGTGGTCGTGTTTTGTCCTCATCTCCATCCCGCCCAGTTGCCTTGTGGGGCGTCATCTTACAGATTCTAGGCATTGTTTGTAGCGTTTGCTCATTCTGCAGATATGTTTCTCCAAAGCCACTTGTAATGTGAGGGCGAAGAAACAGGACCGTAATGACAGCGGACTAAACATCAGCCGGCGTGATGCAGCTCAACATCCTGAGTCTTTCAAATAACGGAAGATTATGACGCGTCGCACTTTTATATGAGCCTTTCGTGCCTTCAGTTTAAATATTTTCATCATCTTTTCCACTTATCTGTCTCAAGCCGAAACAGTTTTAAACACAGATTTCACAGGCACATTTATATAATCAAATAAACAGACCGTTTCACGACAGCAGCACTTCCACACATGAGCAATCAGGAGAATTTCTACTTGCAGCCCATTTAAAGTGTAGGAAACGGTCAGTCTGGGTGAATAACCGGCAGAAGCCACTCCGAAGCATCACCACTTCCAGGAATTTGCTTTAGTGTCCACAGGAGTGAGTTTGCTGGTGGCAAACGGCCCCCGACTCATTAATCACGGCGCGGCGCTATGATTTCTTCATTACACCATGTGTCTCTTCCACCTGGAGCTGCTGCGAGGTAATTGGCGGAGGGGGGTCAGCGGAACGGGGGGAGGGGAGCCCGGTGAGCGATGGAGGTGTCTGCGTGCCCACTCCCCCACAGACATGGGAGTGACACTTACCGAGTGCCTGGGCCTCCCACCCCCCACCCCCAAGCGAGTGGATGGATTTCTGTCTGGAGACAAACTGACAAAAGATATTGAGCAGAGAAATGGGCAAAAACATTGTTAGACACAGACACCTAGTTTATTATATTAAGGCTTCCTATTTTAGCTCGTGGCCTGAATGGGCAGCGGAGCATCTTGGGAGCTTCACCGAAAGTGTACAAAGCAGTGGGATGGATCCATCGCCTTGCAAACAGACACGCACGGGTTCAAATCCCCCTCCTGCTGCACTGCCCTTAATCGGCTTAGTTACTCTGACATACCAGAGTAAGTATGTTTACGGTACTCTTACGCTGTAACTCAAACAGCGAAGATTACGCAGTTGTGTAAATGGCTAAGTTTTTGTAAATAGCTTACAGTACAACATCGTAAGGTACTTTGGCTACAGCTAAATAAATAAGTAACAATGCTGGGGGCTAAAGTGAAGGATGCTGGGAGAAAGCCAATGCATATAGTTAGCCTTGCAGGTGAAAGATAACATGCAGGAACCTGTTTAGTATTCATCAGACCAGTTGGTGTTTCTTTAATCGGGACCCAAGGGGTGGGTGGATGTGGTCAAGGGGAGGTGAGAGGGTGATGCCATGCTGGAGGAAGTCCTTTCCCATTGCGCCTTCTTTACCTTTCCAATCAGTTTACCTTGAAAGTGACACTGAGCTCCAGGGGAGTTCAGGACGCTGGACTCTAAGGACTGTGTTCCAGCACACTGCTGCCATTTGCGCTTATAATTTGCAACACGCCATCACACCCGGCAACCTCTGCCGCTCTCACGGGAGTCAAGGACACCATCTGGTCGGCCCACACGTGAAACATGAGACTTGAGCGCGGACCTGTGCTAACCGCATTATCGCTCAACAGCTGCCTCTTCGGGGGCATCGAGGATGGCCTCCCCAAACGCCTCCACGCCGCACAGCGAGGGAAACGTCACCTAATGGATGGCGATGCTCTTCACGTGAACCACGTGGCTATAAAAACCATAACAAAAATTAATTTGAGCGATTGTATTATCCCAAATGGGATTTAGGTGAGTTATTGGGCGATAAAACATGACAGGATTATAATGGGGGGGGTTTCTTCACTCTGAAGCACGGCATGCGGTCGGGGTCTTAGGGTGCATTCATCACACTTGTAGCTTGAGTGTTTTAATGCCTCACGTTCTGCCCCAAACCCCTCCGAGTGGGGTGTACACCGGTGGTCATTTCAGAATAAGACCCCTGACCTTAGGAATTTTTCTACTGTGGTTGATGCTTTTCTCGGAAATGACTTACAGTTTTATACTCCTGAAAGTGATTTCCCCCTTCAGTATAAAAGGGTAATTCAGGGTAAGCACTTTGATCAAGAAGACCCAACAAAAGTCTCATTCAGAGTGGGTTCCTTCAGATACAAGGCAGGAGCTCGAACCACTGCACCGCCTGCTAACCGAGACTAGTTAAAGTAAACCTGCTTGAATAAATGTGCCATCACACTGGTACTGTGTGAAAGCCCAGTCTTGTTTTTGAGAAGATGCTGGACAAACGCAAACAGTACGGCACCACATTTTACCGCGTTACTTGTACATTTCGGACAAACTAGTCTTGGTTGACAACTTTCCTTTGCTGTCCCTCCCAAGGCAGCGCAGAACAGCCATTACGCTGCAACTGGAGAGAGTTCAATGTGACGGCGAGAAAGCTTTGCCAATTTATTTATTTTTTCATTTGAAGCCATAGCAACCAATTTTCCGGTAGGTTCCCTGGTAGACATTCCCCGCAGGAAGGTAAACACAGAATCTCAGAGTATTAGCCGGGATCGCGTTTATTTTCCTGGATTTATTATTCTGCATGAAAACACAATAACAGCACCGTGATGAAAGTCATTAAAGACTGTTATTGTTTTTTCATTTACTTACAGTAATTGTTTTTTTTTCAAAGTCACTTATACAGTTAATTATTTGACAGCTTTAAACGTTATTGCAGCTGAATATTTAATGAGGCAGTCAAGGTTAACTAATTGACTCAAAGGCAAAAAATTCTCCCGGGATCTGAATGGGAAACAGACTTCTGACTGTGTTCTACTGCACGTGGGAGACCGAGGAGGACGGTACACAGCTGAATGCTGTTCATATTTAAACTAGACAGGTTCCTCAGGTATGATCAGTGTAGGTAAATGAGCTGAACAGCCAGGGACTGGTCTTAGTCCATGACACCCCCCCCCACCTTCACTGAGTGAGAAGGACAATCAGTTCAGTATCACTGCCGTCCATCTTCAGTAATGCAGAGTTTCCTCAGTAAGGCAACATGTCTGCAACTCATTCCCCTGGGGGACTAGCCATCGAACTACTAGCCATCATAAGCACACACACACACACACGCACACACACACACTACAGGCAATTTAGATTCACTAATTGACGTGACACATAACTTTGGACTGGGGGAGGAAAGCCACACCGAATTGGAGAGAACAGGCAAACACCACACAGACAAACCTACACGTGAAGCTGCAGCCCAGGATCTATGCGGGATCACCAGTGCTACCTGCTGAGCCACTGTGCCGCCTGCTGAAACCAGTTCTTCCTTATGTGGGAGCCACTGGGTGTCTGCTGGTGGAACCAGTTGTTCCAATGTGGCAGGTACCAGCTGTTGAGACCAATTTTCCCAGTCCAAATCACAGTGAGGACGTGAAGGGCAACAAGGCTGCAGCTGTAGGAGGAATCTGGGTATGTAACGCAGCAAAGCACCAGTTCTGGGAATATATTAGGCAGTGCGCTGACAGTGATTTAAAGCTCCTCCATTTGCCCTCCAACATCAGAGCAGGGCAGCCAAAAGATGCTTTTTAAATTATACATCTGTTTGCAGCCATAAAGCTAAGTGCTCCTTCGCTCTCTCTGAGTCTGTCTCGCTCTTTCACACATCCGAGGCTCCACTGTCCTCTCAGCTAATGATTCCTTTGGCCAGATTATTTCCACTCGTCGTGAAAAATATGGCCTCGGGCTGCATTCCCGTCACCTTGCAGAGGCCGAGGGAGAACGACGTCCTCGAACAACCTCGATGTCGGCGGCTCATAAATAAGCAGATAAATAAATAAGGAGGCAGTGGAGCAGCAGGGGGCGCTGCCCGGGCTGCAAACACAGCAACTTGAGCGTCAGCCTGCCTGATGCCTGGTGACCTCAGCGGGGGTCACGGGAACACATCAGGAGGTCAGTAATGTGGCAAGCCTGCTGGGGAGCCTGGCTGTGGCAGCACCGGTGCCCTCATCCCCAGCAAGTGGGGCCTGAAAGTGATGGCTGAGTCAAACTCCCCATGCTGGGGGCAGTTGCCATGGTTTCACCAGGCAAACAAATACCCTTTATTTGGCAGAAATATTTTCAGCACCCATTTTGCACGGCCCAATTATCAGAGCCGTCAGGCAAAACTTCCTCTTGTTCAAAATCCAGAGGCATAAAAACCGATCTGGTACTGGGGTACAAAAACATCAGCAGTGATACACATAGATATAGTGGGATATAATGGTACCTTAATATATTTCACTCCGCTTTACTGGCATGACATATTTGCACATTTGTATTACCAAAGCAAAACAACAACATTTCGTGAATCTCAAGAAGAACAGTGAACAGCAAGAGCAGCAAACACTCAGAGTTCAATAGATGAATAAATAATAATAAAGACACATTTAATATATGCATATACTATATATAACATGAATACAACCGAGGACTAAATAGCAGGAAAATAGTGAGTACATATTCTTAACTGTATAGAGCCGTGTGTGTGTGTGTGTGTGTGTGTGTGTGTGTGTGTGTGTGTGTGTGTGTGCAAACACTCTTCTTATGGCTGCTGTGTACATCCTGTGCTGCGAGCTTCAAACAGTGACTTTTGTCCCCCAGTAGGTGAGGTACCACTTCACTGTCCCTCAGGTTCTAGAACCTGGACTCAATATTTGTAAATGTAGAGAAATATTTTCCCCTGGTTTCTTCATATTTTGTCAGGAAGTGCAGTGGTGTTACACCCGCCTCTGGTCACAGCGAGAGCCCGGACAACCACGTTGTCTGCCCGTCTCTATCTCTCTACGACAGCAGATAGTACGCCTCCATGACGCACCCCAATGAGATGTACCACAAAAGACCCCGCCGCACTACAGGCGTTGAACCTGCACACGTTCCCTTCCTCAGTGGAAGCTTTTTCATCTGTGTTAAACATTCTCGGTGTATTACACGCAGATACAAAAGACACAAGGCGAAATGTGACTCGGTGTGCGTGGGGATGCGTGGGGACGCGCGCCCTCAGTGGCTGAGTCACCTCGACAGCTCCGCTTCCCTGTCACTTAGTAGGATCCTTCGGCAGTTAAGTTCCAATTAGCATTCAGGAGAATACAGTAGGGTGTAGGGACTGGAACCAATCTACAAATGATAAATATGCAACACATTTGTAACGCGTTGCAAGCAGCCGAAACCTTTTCGTGGAACAGATGTTTGTTTGTCACCGTGGGCGACCAGGTGTGACGACGTGTGAATGGAGTTACTGTGCTGCCTTTTGGCCGGAACTCTGAGCGCGCTTACACTTCACCACCTGCCCTTTCTTCGCCTCTTTCAGGTTTCGCGTTCGAATATAAAAATTGAGATTTGCCATTTAAAGGTACAGCAGTTGCTCTCCGGCCGCGATGCCTGATCTTGGCCCACGGAGGTCGCCCTTTCTCCGGGGTGCTGTGCCACAGCCGGGACAGCGGCGACCTTGACCGGGAGGCCTTCTCTCTCCCCAGACACTCAGAGCCTCCAAGGGACAAGGGGACAAAAGCACATATTCATACAGAAATGGCTTTTCTTCATGCCTGTCATGCGGTGGAACTCGCTTACAAAGTCTTTTGTTAAGGTCACCGGGTTCTGCTGCGATAGGGGGGCAGGCGAATCTTTACCGTGGTAATTATTTTGAGCCTGAAATAGACAGCAGGTGTGAAGGGCTTGGAAGCGAACCAAGCAAACAGATAAACACGTTTGGCTTTTTTGTACTTTATCCACCCACCAAGGGCACAGCTGCGAAACCCGGGATCGCACCCTGCTAAAAACCAGCCCTCGTGGTCGGATGCTAACACGTAAAACGGAGAAAAATCAAACCGGTGAGTTTGTTTTTTGGCTTGTGGTGCCACTAAATTTTCATACATCTGTGATCATCAAGTGCTCCAGAAGGCCTATCCCACAATCCCTGGGCACCAAGCGAGGAGACAATACCCAGGATGGGACACAATCCATCAGAGTGAATTCTCATTATTTGCTAATATATGAACCTGCCACCTTATTACGCCCCCCGGCAACAGCGTGAGGAACTGCGATCGCGGTTTCCAGGTTCCGCGCGTTCCGCTGCTCCACCTCCAGTCAAACAATGGGAACTAACCTCTTTTCTGGACTGTGACAGCACAACAATCTCCAATCTGCTCATACATCATATGAGACACCCCCTGGCTGCTGCCACACGCCATCGGTTCACTTGTCAGAAGGCGTACGTATGCCCGGTGTGCCTTCCGCGTGGCCTTGTTTCCCTTATCTTCTCAGTGCCAGCGACCGACACGGCGCAGAACAACAGGAGGATTAAGGGGGAAATCACATTGAATGCTGCCCCCTACCCCCACCCCCGGCTCGGAAACGCTGTTTTCCACACCTCCTTTTACATGTCGTGTTAGAGCTACGCGCTCGAACCCCTTTCTCTTTGCCTGAAGAGCTGGTTCCAGTCCCTCAGTGCTCAAGCATGGAAACCAGTTCAAACAAGAAGGAAAGCGATGAGTTTCCTTCCAGGGGAAGGAGATAAATATTTGATCGGCCCTGTGGTGGAAGAGCCTGTTGTCACAGCAGGACGATCGGCAATCGGTACGCAAAGCGCCGGCTGCCATCGACTGCGACACGCGCCCTCTTCCAGTCGTACTCAGCCCTGTTTTCACTAATGTTCTTAATGCGATCATCTCCCCCTCTGTCCGTTTCCCTCGCGCTTACGTTTACGCCGATTCATTTATCCGACGCTTTTCTGCAAAGTGACGCAGTACTGAGAGTAAAAAGAAATGCAACGACACATCGAGAGCTTTAGACACAAACGCAGGGCCATCGGAGCACAGCCCGTTTCTCATATCGCTGCTTCACACCTCAAGCGATCGGGTCTTGCAGGTAATGGGTTCGGGTTCTTTAACTGCCTCAGACGCCTGGAAATAGAGTAACCAGAGTCCCTGCATCTCCCTTCACTTTCACACGATTTGTTCCGGCGTCGGTATTCAGCCAGAGGGACGATTACGGCTTCTTCATCCACGGCCTCTGAGCCGCAGCGCCCCCAGCATCCCGAGGGCAACCTTTACCTACATGTTTAAAAATGTCACCCTGCTGCAGAAAAAACACGCCGATTTCAACGCGTGAAATTGAACGCCTGTCTGGGGAACGATGCCAGCTTGGGGAGCGTGCGGCCAGCCAGCCGGCCCCAGACGGTTCGCCGCTGTTGAGATGCGGGGCACGTTTTCAGGCATCGGCGATGTTTCTCACTCGGTTGTGCGTCTTCCTCTTTCACCGCGACCTAAATATTGGCGCCTGCGGGGGGAAAAAAACGGTCCTGCGCAGCTGGGGCCAAAGCCACAGCGAGGATCCCGCCTGCATCCCCCTTCTGCGGTGCCACACCTCACACCTCCGCACACAGAAACATGGATCAGTCTCTGAATGCGGGGGTCTGCTTGCTGGGGCGGGCAGCTCTATGTGACCGTGTGAGTTACCGTATGACATACCGCACACGCAGCACGCAAACTCAGCCGGCAATTCAAGTGTAACCTTTCCACACATTTCGGCGCCTCGCCTTTCGGATAAGGGGAACATAATACGCCCTCCGTTTGCGGTAAACACCGGGGTACAAACGTGGGGGGACACGCGCGCGAGGGCGTTTAAGTCAGATCAATTTTTAATGAGACATTTCAAAATAAAACAGCCCGTAACCTTTTCAGTATTCAAGCGTCAGGATCTGTAGAGAAGTTCCGGGGGGAAATCGTATAAATTTTAATTAATGTTGATGTGGAACGACAGCGAAATGGAAATCCGACGCGGCGCCGTGCGGGGCAGTCGGAGGCCCAGATGTGGGCGCTGTCCTGATGCCACAAGATCTGCTCAGATAAGCGCAGATGGCAGGATTTGGTGCTCGGGGCTCCGGCCTGGCAGCGCGTGGTGATCCAGAACCCCCGCTGAGGTTGGCTTTTTAAAAAAAAAAAAACATTTTCAGTAAATTTGAAAAAATTTGAATTTTGTGTAATTAAATACCTAACGCAAATATGTAAGTGGAATTGNCAGAACCCCCGCTGAGGTTGGCTTGGCACCCCCTGCTGGGCTAAGCGACATCCCGGGTGGGGGGGGGGGGCACAGCTAGACCCCTCTGTGCACTCAAAACACAGAGCGCAACAGTGGAAACCAAGGCAGTAAACAGGAAAAGGCCTGATTTATAGAACCTGAGCGACTCGAGTGCAGGAATGCATTAGAACACAGGTCCTGGGGGGGCTATCTGACAGCAAGCTGCCCCCTCGAGAACCATCACGCAGCAGGAAACAGCCCCCAGATGACACAGATGGCAGGATAGGGCCTCACTGGAAGTGCACAATGCCTCCCCAAAATGAAAGGGATGAAATATAGCGCCCCCCTGCACCACAACAAGACTCATTTGTTTACAGCAGTGATTTAAAGGGCCTTTCAAAGAAGGAATATAAATAGTGGGTAAGTAGTGCTTTAGATCTCTGTTTTGCTGTTTGTTCTTTGCCGGGGTTCCTCCAGGCAGGCGCAGAAATTATGAATATGCTCCACACGGCCACATTCATTTTGTGTATATTTTTGTTATCGAGTTGTTTTTTCCCTCTGCACTCAGGAGGAGAGTTTTTTTTTTTTAAAAAAAAAAAAAACATTTTCAGTAAATTTGAAAAAATTTGAATTTTGTGTAATTAAATACCTAACGCAAATATGTAAGTGGAATTGCACTGTTATTTTAAAGGAAATGTCCTCGTCGAGTATGAAGATGGACAAGTATTATGACAGTACAAGTTCTGCTTGAGCAGTATTATTAAAATGAAGTTTTGAAATTGATAAATGCCATGACCTGAAAAGCTGTTGCGAGCTGCTAACAGTAAGGCCAAGTGGTGTGGAAAGTAATCCAGCTGCCTTGCACTCAAAGGTGTGGGGTTCAAATCCCACCTCCTGCTGTAGGGTCCTTGACCAAGGTACTCACCCTGAAATAATACAGCAAAAAATATTCTCCTGTATAAATACATAAACCAGTGTAAGTAACTGAAGACCTCTATCAGGTCATGGTAAATGTTGGACAGGAACTGTATTAAAGTGACTGGAGAGACAGCTCAGCTGGAGATCTGAAGACACACTCCCATAATGCTGCTCAAGGTCCCACTAGTCACAGCNAGTACCTTAAGGTATCAAGTTAATATTGAGGAAAAAGTGTTGGATAAACAAATAATGGTAAACTGAAGACCTCTATCAGGTCATGGTAAATGTTGGACAGGAACTGTATTAAAGTGACTAGAGAGACAGCTCAGCTGGAAATCTGAAGACACACTCCCATAATGCTGCTCAAGGTCCCACTAGTCACAGCTGAGCCTCACTGACTTGTACCCTTGCTGTCTGTGGCTCAGCAGTGGTCACAGCCCTGGCTTTACCTCCTCATTTTCACCCCTTGATGTGACACAGCTGGATTTGGGGAATCAGAACTTCGCTACGGGGGGTCCAGATAATCCTGACCACCAGCTCCCATAGCCCCCTCCCAGGCATCATCCCCTGCACCCGTCTCCACCAGTTCGTCCTCATGGGGGCCTCAGAATTGTCACTCTCCTGACTCCCTTTTGCACCAGGAATCGCCGTGGCGGAGCACCCCTGAGATCAGCCCTCTAACAAAGAAAGACATAATAAAACAGACTAAAGGATCACACTTCTCCAGTAAATGCATAACTGATCGTTTCTTTAATGTCCATATTCAGCCTTCATAATATTGGATCCCAATCCAAAATCCGGAAGGTGAAACTGACTGTGTTTACGCTTCTGTAAGGACTCCAGATGTTTTGATGAAAAAGTTTCCCCACGTTCAGACCGTTTCGACAGCAGGGCAAAAGGAGACCTGTCCACACAGGTTTGTTACTCCCTGGGAGCCAGTAAAGCGCGGTACACTGTGAGTTCACACACACACCTCCCCTCAGAGCCTCCGATGACTTTATTGCATTAACAGGAAGCCGTATGAAAGTGCTGAAGATAAAGGTTCACATATTAAATCTCCGCCCACAACGAACCCCGGAGACCCAAAAGCACAGCCCCGACCTTGAGAGGTTGTTTTAAAGGGAAAACAGGTGACACTAAGATAAGACCCCACAAGCAGTGTGACAGAAGCAAGCTGATGTCCTGTTTCTTCAGGTAAATCCTAACTGGACATCTGGGTGATGATGGTGGTATTTCCCCCCCCCCCACTTTCCTTTCCCTCAGGGTCTCGAGGAGGTTGCAGGCCGCCGTGTTTCTGATGCGAGACGTGTCACAGGGCGTCCGAAAGCTGCAAGCGAGAAAAGGGAAAGGGCGTGTGGGCCTGCGGTCGGCTCCGCTCGGGTGTGAGGAGCGCCGTGAAAATCGGCGACTTCTGAGCTTCAAAGGGAGAGAAAACGGACAGCCGAAAAAACCCCAAATCCGCGGTACAACAAAGCGGAGCGTGAGTGGGCTTACAGCAAGACAGCTGCTGGAAAGCGCGGAAACTTCCACAAAAGCACATTTCCTACAACGAGAAGCAATTTTTAAAAAGCGCTTCAACCAACAGATTGCCGCCCCACGTGTCACATTTATACAACAGCATAAAAATGTGGGCGAAAAGGGCATGTTTTTCCAGACAAACCTGATTTATTTATCACATTTATGAAAACACACTGAACTGCACGTGATGAAAACAGGCTCCTTCTCCCCTCCTTAGCGGGACTTTGGTCCGTTATTTGAGACGGCAAAATGTATATCGACCACTCTTTTGAAACTCAGACGTGTCAAAACAACATTTCAACTGCAACTCGCTCGAACCCGCGGGATGATCTTGTCGCTCAACATTTCTAGCTCCAGTGCTTTCCTCCAAATCGACCCACAACTCAGCTGCTTATCCATTTATGTGGTGGGTAAAACTTCACGACTGAGTGAAAAATGCGCTTGGTGGTTTTTGTGTAAATATTTTATGACACATAAGATAACAATTCATTTGGCGTGTCTCTTTTATTGGTGTCAGGGGTGTCCTGTATCATGAACTGGATGGGCTTGGTTCAACTCCCTTCTTGCTGGTTCCTGTTAACGGACCACAGTGTGGACCCCCTGTCCACTGGGGTACAGGGGTCTGCACGAAAGGTGGGTGTCGTGCAGAAACTATTACCGCCGAAAACATCAGATATGCAGGTGTGATCATTTAATTCATTTTGGTGTTTGAGTGTCTTTTAGGTACAACGTTTAAGAACACATTTTTTCCCATAAGGAATAATGGTTATTTGACCCCCCCCCCTCAGATCTGCAAAATTTACAGCTTCTTCTGTGCAGATTTTTGACTTTAAATGTTACAGTTGAATATGATGTTGTCATCAGTCTAGTAGAAGATAAAGGTTCACACATTAAATCACCATCCACAACGAACCCCAGAGACCCAGAAGCACAGGCCAGACCTTTAGAGGTTATTATAAAGGTAAAGCAGGTGACACTAAGGTGAGTTCCTATGAACAATTTGACAGAAACCAGCAAGTCGAGCCCCTGCTGGATCCTGAATGGGGAAAAAGTGGCACCTGTGTTGCTTTTATGTTATTTTTTTCATGTAAAAATAATGAAATACAATCATAGGTGTGAAACATTAACTGGGCCTTCAGTCACTAACTGGCTGTGTCACCTTTAGCTGCAGGGGAACTACTCCTGTAGCTGCTGCCCAGGTTCTCACATCACGGTGGAGGGCCTTCAGCCCCGCTCCTCCAAAGCTGTGGCATTTGATGTTCATCTACAGTTTGGTGGATCATGCAGATATTTCAGCACATAAGAACTGGAATGAATCACTTTGCTATACGAGTGCAGTTAAGCACCACGCAAGATCTGCTGTTTGAGTTCTGAAAGGTTTGAAGGATTTATGTCCTACATTGACAGTGGCACAGCAAATGGCTGCATCTGTGGATGTGGTGCAGAGATTTTCTCCTCCTTCCCGCTGAGTGATTCCATATTTGAAATGGAGGCATTTGGTGCAGAACAGGAGCAAACAACAAACTTCTCAAATGTCAGGTTGTAATCAGCATCAGTGCTCCGAGCTGGAGTCTCTCTCTGCCATGTTGGACTGCAGCCTTTGAGGCCCTACATCACCCCCCCACCTTGATATTTGGAAGCAAAAAGTCACCTAATATCCAGAAAATTCCTTAGATAAACTTGTGAGATACCTGCGGTTCACGCATTTGCGGCTCACCGGCATGTCACTGTCTGAGGAGAAGGATTTCAAAGGATCAGCGGCAGTTACAAGGCAAATCTCTCCATCACTTGCAAGGCAGAGGAATATGAAGACGAGTCGGGGGAGGCAAGCAGACTGCGTGTTGCCCTATTTAGAGGCCTCGACTGCATCCACATTTTCATTAATCCGACTGCGGCGGCTGCCAAGGCGTCCTGCCCTCACCGCACATCGCTCAGGTACACCTCGCACATGACAACTTCAAAGGAGATAGCGGCGCACTTTGACGCGGCACCATGTAAAATTCAGCTGAAAACGGACTCCGGGCCGCTCACGTTCAATGGGTCGCACGTAAATATGTCAGTGTTAAAACCAAGCAGGGGGGCCTTCTGGATGGGCGTCTTGTCGTGGTTAACAGAACCACGCTTCTGAAACTTCACGATGGATCTTGTAAGCGTTACACTGTGAACAGAAAACCCGACCACTTCCTGACCAGTTGGACCACACGGTCGGACGCCGCGCCGCAGATGTGAGCTGTGCAAAGTGGGCCATGATGATGCCCTAACAGGGAGCACAGCAGAAAAAAAGAAGCAATTTGCCATCGAATTTTGATGTATGACTCATTACACTCGAGCAGAACGGGATGGGTTTCAGCTGCTTTTCCTGACTAGGAGAGGCTGAGTCACGTGGTGCTGTGTGGGGCCGCGAGCAGGTGGTGCGCACCCGGGGCTGCAGAGGGCGTAGTGCCGCAGGGCGTGGAGGACCGAGGAGACGAGAGCGCTAGGTGTGTTCAAGATGCTAAGAAGCCTGCAGGGCTCTGTTCCCCAAACATCCGCACACCTCCAGGTTGGTTTATCTACCTCTACTGAACAAAACGCATCCAACAACTGGGCCATGAAGTCATCACCGTTTCCGAGTGGCGGGCGCTGGAGGTGGAAGCTGTCAGCTCCGCACGGGGTTTGAAGAGACTCCCTTCCTTACTCTCTCTGTGAAGCACACGGACCCCACTGGCATCTTCCATCGAGAACCAGTCGCCTCTGAGTGAAGGTCAAAGGAGGGAATCTGCTGCTGGGCTCAGGCACCACGAGGAAAACGCCTGGCACTCGGTCGGAAGACTCCGAACGCAGCACTTCAGAACATAGCTTATTAGGTGTGCGGTGCAAATCCACGCAGCACTTCGTCTGTCACTAAAGGTTGTCACGGTTGGCTTCTTTTACTTATTTTTTTGTCCAGGAACGCAGCAGTTAATCCGATTTTCCAAGAGGAACTTGACATTCTGTTTTAAACTGTTTTGAATTTAAGATCTGAACCTCTACGAAAGGGAAAAGGCGACGTTAAAATGACGTACAAAGGACGCCGGGGGTTCTGTGCGACGGCGGTATCCGTGGTGATATTTACAGTGCGATATTCATCAGCGTTCGGTGTCGCAGGTGAATTCTGAACACCTAACACCTGAACACTACAGCGCTGCCCTCCCTCAGCACCTCCTGTTGAACCTTATGGAGAAGGTCCTCTGGGCCAGGACTCCAACCATGCAGTTCACAGCAAAATGACCCTTCAACACAGCCCTTTTCTGGCCTCACAGAACGAAAAATTAGATGCAAAAACATTGCTAAGATTGTGCTACTTTAGCAGATTAATACTACGCAGCCAAGGAAAAACACAGTACTGGTATCCTAAGCAAACATTATGGAATTATATTTACGGCAAACTTGTAAAAAAAAACTGTGAAATTAAGTGTAAAGGGTGCAAAAACGTACAAGCTGACAAATTATAACACATTAACAACACACTTGGGACTGTTTTCCTGATCAGCATTTAACCATCAGTCTCAGCATTTACCGGAACCTTCATAATACATATAAAGTTATTTTGTTAAATATGAAGGACAGTGATAAATCTGTGCATCTCCAAGGGGAAAAATATAGAACTCTTCAGCGAGTTGGAAAATTAATTCTGCAAATGCGCACTTTGAAATAAAGTTAAAATGCTGTTCAACACTTGTTCTTATTGGTCAGAAAGTTGTTACCACTTTTTAGTAGCACCTGGGGAGACTCTTTGGCAAACGCAGTCTTTTTCACACGATCAGGTTCACTTTGAAACAAATACAGCCGTCACCAAGTAGGGCTGCCGCGTGAAACGCGCCTGCGGAATGAACGTTCTGTCAGAGGCCGACACTCACCTGTCCAGCTAAAACTGTGCGCTTTCCATTGGTCAGCAGCGCTGTCAGCTGGGGGCCGGCGACTCTGGGTTTGGACTCGGGCGGCTTTGCGTTATACCTGCAAATAAGTGGTTTTTCTCGCGGTGCCTCCTGCTCCCGGCCCGCTCTCCCGCGTCGGCACAAGACGAGGGGGGAAAAAAACAGAGAGAATTCCACTTTCCTCTCAGAGAGGAAATTCCACATAAGTGCTTTCCGTTGTACAACCCTGGACAATTGCAGAGAAAGAGCGAGGACAAGAGGCCACATCCTGTGTTCATGGGTTTCCGTTCTGTCAGCGCAGCGGGTGCCGGGTTTGGCCCCTGGTCTCCACACGGGACAAACATGCAGCCCACGCAGCACACATGGCTTCCAGCAACAGCGTCCCGATCAAACAACAATACGATCTACCAGGTGGGAATAAACACCCTCAGTCAGGTCTCTGCTGCTGTTGGTGAAGGACGTGGAAGGAGAGGAAGTATGAGCTCATATCCTCACGGTTACTGGGAATTTTAAAGCGAACGGTTGTGTTTGTGCTTCTTATTCCAGCTTTAGTTACCGGCGCTGACCGTTTGTGATGTCCTGAGGCCCCGTGAAGAAACGTTGCTGTTTTTGCCCTCTAAGCGAACAGATCGTACGGACTGCCGCCCTCTGGGTTACAGGGTAAGAAGGGAACGCAAGAGGAACGCTCAGTTATAACGCCCAAGTCGCAAGGAAAAAAAAAACACGAAGACGCGCAGATAACGTACACATTTTGGATGCTGAACTGACACTTAAGGAATGGTGGTTCGCGGCCCTCTCGTCCTTCAGGTGACGTCATGCTGCCCCTTGGTGGACACTTCGTGTAGTACAAGGAAACCAACCTTCGGTGACCTTCTGCTTCTTCAGTGTAAAAGTCCAAGATAAACACACACAAGCTGTTTGACAGATGCTCTAAAAAGTGGTTTTCTCAAAAAAGGCTTCAGTATTGAACTGAGTGACAGCCACTGGTCAGTTAGAGGTACACAAAAAATTTCTGCATCTTGGTTGAAGCAGCAAACACATAAAGAGCAAAGGGTGAAATTTAGGCCTAAAGCAGAAACCAGTGGTGTCAGAAGACTGGTGCTGCACTGAAGAAGCACATGTACGCAGGACACTGTTCCTATACTATAAAGCGCCGATATATAAAGATGGAGCACCCTCTACGATACTTTATTTTTGGGTGTAGACCATTACATCCATTCATTTAGTTGATTCTTTTATGCTGCACAACAGGGTACATTTCACTACATCAACACAGGGCGAGTACTTTGCTCACATGTACTGCAGCAGGAGGTGGGCTTTAAACTAGCGGCTTCTGACCCCCGAGGCTGCCGCTCGAACCGCTTTCGGCCACGCTTGACAAAAGTCACGACCATTGAAATTTTAAAGCACGTGTACGTGTTCGCAACATAACAGGGGGACGCAGTGTGATGCTGTACATTTGACCACCAGACTCTGGGTGTACAGAAAGTGTGTGATTTCCACTCCACTGAAGCTCAGGATCTGTACTAATGTGCAGTTAACATACAGCACAGCGATTTCAGTAACTTTACAGAAACGTTCAAAGAAACTTGCATTACTTATTAGTCTGGGCTGAACTGGGACATTTAGCAGTTTGTGGCACCTGTCGAAAAGGACAGCAGGGTGCGAGCCGCGGTGGCTCAGGGGTCAAATGGTGTTGTGGAGTGTTAAAAGTGACAAAACATTAAAGCAGAGCGTTACGGTTAATTGAACAGTTTATTTTTTGCTTTGTTTTACAACTGAAATAGAACGTTTAACAAAAAAATATAAAGAAACCAAATTTAAAAATTAAAAAAAAAAAAAAAAAAAACAGACCAGCAAGAAACAAAAAGTCATTCGATATTTCATGTGATAAAGTCCACCAACATGCCGCTCTAAAACTGATCTAACCCCCGGGCTAAGGTTGCGACTTAAGGAGCGGTACAGAAAGTCGCTGGACGTACAAGCGGCTCGGGCGCTAAGTCACAAGAGCACATCACCGATCCTCCAAGACCGTGCAGCGCGGCGGAGAGAGAGGGAGAGAGATTCAGCCCAGACGGGGAGGAGAAGGACCTCAAGTGCAGCCAAATCCTTGCAAGTGTGTGTAACCATTGTCACGGCCGATGTGCAGAAGCAGGACCGCACCGCGTTTTCACAGCTCCTCAGCAGGCATAATGACAAACATACGAGGAAGCAGCACGGGGGGGCAACACAGCGCCAGGAGAAAGGTATACATATTCATCTCAAAGCTCGACATTGTGGCACAAAACATGATACGAAAAAAAAATTACATAATACAAATGATCAGTGAGGCCATTGTTATATCATAGCAGGGCACTGCCACGATTCTAATTTTTTTTAACAAAATGAAAACCAACGTTTCGCTCTCCGTGTAAAATGTTAAAATGAATCACGAAGCTGCGGCAGGACGAAAGCTCAAAAACAGCAGTTCATTATAGTACAAATAAATTGGTTCTCATTGCAGCTACGGACACTACCAGCATTACTGCCATTGTTCTGTATGAAAAAAATGATCTATGAGAAGTATAATTCAGCAGCATGGACTATATTACTCAAGCTTTAAAACAAAAGCAAATAAATCATTTGTTAATATACGCCGATGAAACAAACGCTGCTCTAGGATTACATAAGGAAACAATATTGAACAAAGTAGATTTCAATCCGTGATACAAACATCTGAACTCACCCTAATTTATTCATTTTCTCAAGATACAAAAATAGTGTGTCTAATATCAAAAGTTAAAAACAAATTTCAAAGGTCTTTACTATTAACATTTATATTCAAGGGGAGGGAGGAAATGCAAGACAGTATATGCTGAACAAAATTATTATGTACAGAGAGTTAACCATACAAAACAGGTTTGTTTCTTATTTACAGTTCAAGGGAGAATTTCAAAACTACAAAATGAACTCCAGTGTTAAAAACATTTGAGAAGGATTTGGGGGGGGGGGGGTCTCACTCTTCTAAGGGAACCGTGTTTCGCCAAAAATGCATCAGCTTGTTCCGGGAGACGTGCAGTTTCAGAATCAGCCTGTTGCTCTTTGCATTTTAAATACTGAAAGTCTCAAGATCAGGTTCAACTGGAGTCATGGATGGAGTGGAAAAACGGTGGACTGGAGGGAGGGGGGGTGGGCGTGAAATTATTTCTTTGGAGACACGGCTAATTCGACGCGGGGGAAACGGAAGCCTCCCTTGGCGCCGCCGTCACTGCTGGACGATGAGGACATCCTGGACTTTTTGGAGGGCAGAGAAACACCACCACTCCCCTCTACCCAGGCCTCGCCTTCCTCACCAAGCGACACTTCATATGACCCTTTCGACTTGGCGCCAAATCCACCAAACGTGCCAAATTTCAATTTCCCCTTCTTTCCCTTCACCTTCACATCCCCTGCCTCCAGAGATGCCCCTCCCTCTGCGTGTAGGTGACCAGATGGGGAGGTAGGAGAAGCCAGTTCCCCCTCGTCACTCAGAGAGGAAGAGCGATGGCGAGATTTTTTAAATAAGTCCAGTGAAGCAGACTTGCTCTTTGGTGATACACTGAGTCCAGGACTTCCCTCCAACACAATCTTGCCAGGCAGTTCTCCAGAACTAGCACTTAGCCCTTTGGAGCCTTTCACATCACCTCCACTGCTGGAAAGTTCCACACTGGGCTCCTCAACACTCAGATCTGCCGCGCTGCCACCCTTAGTTTTTGACTTGCCAAACAACTTTGGCATTTTAACCTTTGTTTTCCCACCACTGGCTTTCATTTCTGGGCCATGTAGCTCTAAGCTTTGTGAGCTTATGTTGGCACTAGGTCCAGAGCTTTGTATGCTGATGTCCCCTCCACCAGCAGCCACTCCTGACCCAACATCTACCCCTACTTCTGGGCCCTCTAGCTGGGGCAGAGCAATACCAAACTTGGGAACCTTGAGTTTTGGAAAAGTGACTTTGGTCTCTGGATATTCCATCCCGCCAGTGCTTTCTGGTGCTTCTGCCACACCTTGGATGTTCAGACCTCCGGTGACTTCTGGCCCTTTAATTCTAACATCTGGGGATTGCACATTCACACTCAGACCTTTGGAGTCCCCTGATATTTCCCCCATTGCTCCCCCTGTTAGGGAGGACTTAGGAACATTTATATCAGCAGAACTATCAAGACTCCCACTGACTTTTGGGCCTTCAACGTTGATATCAATGTCAGGACCTTCCAGCTTTGGGGTTCCAAAACCAAACTTTGGGAACTTGAATTTTGATTTCTTGCCCTTTAATTCTGGGGTTTCCAAATCCATGTCTGGTGTTTTGACAGTTACATCAGGGCCTTTTACTTCACCCCTTGGTAGTTTAATTTGACCTTCAAATGTTGAATCGGGAAAACTCACTTTCGGACCCTCCAATGTAACATTTGACCCTTTCAGATTTAGGTCTACATCAGGAACAGAGATCTGGGGACCTGAAATAGATGGCCCACTGAATTTGGGTCCCTTTATTTTCCCATCAGGTCCTACTAGACCTAACTCTGGACCTTCAATAGCAACTTTGGGCCCTTTGATGTCAATGTCTGCTTTGGAGATGTTCACATCCACATCAGGACCCTCCACATCATGTCCTTTGAGACCAAATGTGGGCATTTTGATCTTTGACATCTTGAAGCTACCATCAGGGCCATCAATGTCAACTTTTGAGCATCCACTGTCAAACTTTGGGATTTTTATGTCACCTTCAACCTTAGGAACATACACATCAGCATCTCCCTTCAGCTTCGGTCCTTTCAGGTTTAAATCCAGATCCGGTACTGACATCTTCAGGCCAGAAGTGGAGGGCATACCAAACTTGGGTCCTTTGATTTTACCATCCAGGCCTTCTAACTCTGGGCCTTCAACATCAACTTTAGGTCCTCTAATGTTAATGTCAGCTTTGGGCAGGTTTACATCAAAATCTGGACCCTCCATTTTGGGCATTTTGAACCCACCTTCAGGGCCCTTAACATTAACATCCAAACCCTCAATATCTAGGTTAGGAGATTTAATTTCACCTGAAGCATCAATGTCACCTTTAAGTTTGGGACCCTTCAAATTGAAATCAGGGGCAGAAATTTTAGGTCCCTTAATGTCCAGGGAGGGCATCTGTAACCCATGACCTTTCAGTTTTCCTTCTGGGGCTTCAATGTCAAAATTTACTCCTTCAAGCTTGACTTTACCCTGGGCTTCAACATCTGGGCCTTTCATATCAACTTCTGGTACACCCAGACTCACATTTACATCTGGCACATCCAGACCAGCACCTTTAACATCAAAGTCAGGTGTTTTTAATTTGGGCCCGGAAATATTGAATTTTGGCATTTTAATTTTAGATTTCTTCATTTTTACATCAGGACCCTCAATGTCTGCACCTTGCAATTCAGCATGCGGCAGTTTCACATCTGCTTTGAGGCCTGTAGACGGCAACTCCATGTCAGCAGTCTTCACAGAACCTGAGAGCGACCCATCAACCTTACCCTTTGGAGACTTTATGTCAAACTCCACATCAGGGAAATTCAGCTTCCCAAAAAGAGGTTTCTTGACCTTGGGACCCTTCACGTGGATATCAGGGGTCTCAACATCCATATCAATTTCAGGAGATGCAAGGTCTACATTAGCATCGGGTTTCTTCATCTTACCTTTTATCTTTGGCACTTTAAATTTGCCTTTCTTTCCTTTGAGATTAACATCAATATCAGGAGCATCAAGACTAACATCAGATTCAGGTATTTTGCTGTCTGCCTTCGGAGCTTTCCCTCCAAGGTTGAACTTGGGCTTCTTGAACTTAGTACCTTTAATATTTAAATCAGCTCCCTCTAAGCTGACATCAGGTGCATGAATGTCAGCATCAAAACCGGGCTTCTTCAACTTCACATCAGGTCCAGTTATGCTGACTTCTCCTTCAGGGCCACCAGCTTTAAATTTTGGAACTGAGACATCCACGTCACCTTTCAATTTTGGCCCAGTCAGGTTGAAATCCATTTCAGGCATTGAGATCTTTGGCCCAGAAATGGAGGGCATCTTGAACTTGGGGCCCTTGATTTTTCCATCAGGACCTTCAACATCTATCTCTGGACCTTCAATGTCAACTTTGGGCCCCTTAATGTCAATATCAGCTTTAGGGAGATCAACATCAACATCTGGACCTTCCATTTTGGGCCCCTTGATTCCAAATTTGGGCATTTTTATCTTTGGCATTTTTAGTCCACCTTCAGGTCCATGAACTTCAAAATCAGGGCCTTCAAAATCAACCTTGGGCCCTTTAATATCACCTTCAACTTTTGGAACTGACATATCCACATCACCTTTCAGTTTTGGCCCTTTCAGGTTGAAGTCCATATCAGGCATTGAGATCTTTGGCGCAGAAATGGAGGGCATCTTGAACTTGGGGCCCTTGATCTTACCATCAGGCCCTTCAACGTCTAATTCTGGACCTTCAATGTCAACTTTGGGCCCCTTAATGTCAATATCTGCTTTAGAGAGATCAACATCAACATCTGGACCTTCCATTTTGGGGCCCTTGATTCCAAATTTGGGCATTTT
>UFQX01000488.1:323620-355133 GCA_900497675.1 Arapaima gigas | reverse complement strand
TCTACCCCCCTCCTTTACTCCCCCTCGTTCCTCTACCCCCCTCCTTTACTCCCTCTCATTCCTTTACCCCCCTCCTTTACTCCCTCTCGTTCCTCTGCCTCCCTCCTTTACTCCCCCTCCTTTACTCCCTCTCGTTCCTCTACCTCCCTCCTTTACTCCCTCTCGTTCCTCTACCTCCCTCCTTTACTCCCTCGCATTCCTTTACCCCCCTCCTTTACTCCCTCTCGTTCCTCTGCCTCCCTCCTTTACTCCCTCTCGTTCCTCTACCCCCCTCCTTTACTCCCCCTCCTTTACTCCCTCTCGTTCTTCTACCTCCCTCCTTTACTCCCTCTCGTTCCTCTACCTCCCTCCTTTACTCCCTCTCATTCCTTTACCCCCCTCCTTTACTCCGCCTCGTTCCTCTGCCTCCCTCCTTTACTCCCTCTCATTCCTTTACCCCCCTCCTTTACTCCGCCTCGTTCCTCTGCCTCCCTCCTTTACTCCCTCTCATTCCTTTACCCCCCTCCTTTACTCCGCCTCGTTCCTCTGCCTCCCTCCTTTACTCCCTCTCATTCCTTTACCTCCCTCCTTTACTCCCCCTTGTTCCTCTGCCTCCCTCCTTACTTCACCTCATTCCTCTACCTCCCTCCTTACTTCACCTCATTTCTCTACAACTACTGGGGTATTTGATGTTATTATAAATAAAAGCAGCTTCCCTTCATACACTCCAACCACATTTTCAACATAAGACTCAAACCAGCTCTGCTCACATTTCATTCTTTCTAATTTGCATAATTTAAACTGAGCGCTGCTGCTGAATGGAATACAGTGCAAGTTTAAACTCCATTACCCATAATGCTTCAGCATAGAAACACAGAAGAAGCACAGAAACAGATATCAGAATAAACAGATTATTTCACAACCTGGATTACATGGGTTTGCACTGTTCATGTTCTGTAGCTTCTAAACAAACTTTTACACTGAAAACTGAAATGTAAGTGCTGCGTTACAGTGTGTTTGGCAACCTGACAAACAATGTGACCGTATTTAAAGTGTGATCCTGCTAAATATATTTTTTAATTAACAGTATATGGAATATAAATGTAGCGGACAGAAAAAAAACAATAATAGCTGTAAGTGGAAAAGGAAATGTTGAGTTTGGAAAAAATGTGAGAACTGAAAGCAACACTTTTTGGAATCTGACCTACAAGGTCTGATTTATGATGTCATGTGAGGTTTGCAGTTGTTTGCTCCTGCAGGCACCACCACGAAGGGAAAAGGACCCCCAGCATCTCACCCACGGTTACTTACGTCTCGGGCTCCTTCTCATTTTGGGACCTTTGCTGGGGCTGAAGAACGTTATTTACCAGCTCAGTGATCCCACTAAAGGGAAACCACCTGTGCGAACAAGCAAACGACAGTGACTGCACAGTGAGAGACGACAACACGGCCCGGCGCGCCGCCCCCCCGCGGGGCTGCCGGGACACCAGCGACAGCAGCAACAACAGAGATATTTGAAGGCGAAGGGGGAGCAGATGGAATTGTCAGGCAGGGAAGCTGCAGCCAATGGAAAAGGGAGCTGCGCCGAAGATCAGCCAATAGGAACGCAGCAGAGGAAAGCGTAGAAATAAACTTTATTCCCCTTTTATTCTAGCCAGGTGCTCAGACAGCAGACAGCAAAGCAGGTGCATCCAGCCTGCGTGTGGATGAAGTAAGAAGCCACGTGAAGCTCTCTTACAAGCCAGTCAGAAAGCACAGGACACACCAGGGTGGGCCGAATACCAGGGGGAGGTGCCGTGGAGCCACAGGAGGGGCAGTGCGCTGAGCAAGAGGGACACGTGTCAAAGCCTAGGGCACTCTGGGTAATCTGTTACTTACTGCGCTGCCTGAGGTTTTTGCTCTTCTTTGACCCTAAAACGAAAATAAGTTTGCACAGCTAAGTGCACACAGAACATGGGACAGATGAGCAAAGTAACACAAGACACCACACGTAGATGGCGGCAATCGTGGATAACAGGGTCAAGATGACATGATGACAGTTTCATAACCGTGGTGACAAGAGCGGTGAGGACAAATGTTAGTGATTTAAATCAGAGCATCAAGGGTGACACTGGCAGTAACAGTAAGTAAAAAATCGTATTTGAAGCGCTTTGTCTCAGCAGAGTGGACGGTGCCACGGCAGGTTAGTCAGACGGCAACGCCGGCAAATTCTCTTCCGGTTTCCTTTTCTTTTCACAGGATTGGCTCTCCAGTGGGAGTCACGGGAGCTCCTTCACTTCATAACATTAATTCGGCCCATTAAGGAATCACCTGATGAAATAAGAGCCTCCCCTCGAGTTCAGAAATGAGGTTGCTTGTTATTAATTCATGAGTCATTTTTATCATTTTAACAGATCCCTGGATGTTCACGCTAATCGCTTGATCGAGACACTCGATCGAACACCTCACACACCAGTCACCATCTCACAGCACTGAGCTTGCGTGGCAACAACTCCAGCAGATTTTCTTCCGTTTATTTTTGAGACTTCAGTAACAGAGTGGTTTTATGTCACAAGAGCCTTCCCTTCAGCTAAACTCAGGCCAAGTCAGCGTTTTATGAGCTTTGCAAAGTGCAGCTGGATTCTTACGCTTGAAACGTTCGCTCGCTCTCTGTTTGTCATTCGAAAGTCACTTTTATCACTTCTGAAGTCACACTCAGTAAATGTTTTATAACGTAAACATGCTTTGATTTATTTTCAGGTTAGCCTCCAAAAAAAATTGGATACCAGTATAATAAATTTTAAAAAATCTATTTAAGATGTCGCCACAAACTCCTAATCAGTGCCGCCCGCTGACTGTTTCATCCCAAAAACATTTATAACAGACAGCCTGCTGATACTGACCGACACCGACAAACACCAGAATGGAGTGGTAAACACCGTGGAGGCCAGTTGAACCACATCAGTCTCACCACCACACTGCCCTTCTGACTGGGTGCCATTTACTGCCATCTACTGGCTGGCCGGGTAACAGCAGCTTATGGTCTGACACACAAAAATCATATAAAGTCGAAAAGGGGAGCAAATGTGCGATTTTTGGGGACAAAAATATATAAATGGAAATAGGGTTGTGTCTTCAGAAATCTGTAAGTGAGCAGTGTGTGACCCCCGCTGTCTCAGGTCAGGGTAACAGGCCGCCGTGTTTCACACGCCGTACTGGTGCGACTCCTTTACAGTCACACACAAGTTATAAACAACCTTGGGAAAACCAGACAGACAGAAACAAAGCAGTAAAAATGACAATAATGGTAAGTGACACATCCTTCCATCATCACGATTCTGAAAGCAAGTGGAACCAGAAGTTTCTGGTTAACATGTTCACACTGGACCAGAAACTTATGTGGCTGGAA
The DNA here is from genome assembly GCA_900497675.1 of Arapaima gigas. Classification (NCBI taxonomy): domain Eukaryota; kingdom Metazoa; phylum Chordata; class Actinopteri; order Osteoglossiformes; family Osteoglossidae; genus Arapaima; species Arapaima gigas. The sequence continues at coordinate 351,766 of UFQX01000488.1, read as the reverse complement.
TATTTTCTTTTTTTCACATAAGTCCTGGAAGTGACAGAGGAGGTTTATAATGCAGAGGATGAGTCATGAAGGGATGGAGAGCACCGTCATTCGAAACGCTGCTAAATGTAAGAGGATGTCCAACGTGTCCATTATAGCGGCATTGAGGGGTGAATACTGCCCTCTAGCGGCCCAAAATGCATCTCGAAAAACTTCGCTGCACGTTCAGGACAGGACTAGACCATTTTTGGTCATCAAAGGCCCAGATCCCATACTTTTCATCCTGAGCTTTGCCTTTCCGTTCCAAAGAGCAGTATCCCCACTTAACTGCAGTAGCTGGATGTTTCTGGTGGTTGTGGGAAACGTAACAGGGATCAATGAGGTGACTGTGAGCCAGCACTTCTGCAAGATCCAGGATCCTTACAGGGATTAGAGCCGGTGATCAAACGGAGATGAGGGGAGTTACTCTGGCCCAATTGCTGGCCTGTCCACTCCTCACCACAGTTTAAAGACAACGGAATCCCTCTGTGGGCAGAATCCACGTCATGGGCCAGTAGAGGAACAGCGGCAGTGTGTTGGCAGCCTCCTGATCTCACAGATGTTTTTAATGGGATTAGGAGTGCTTCAGGCTATCAGAATTACAGCTTTGACAGGGCCTGACCCAAATCCCCAACACAGCTGGAAAGGGAGAGATCAGATACACCCCACCCCCCATAACCACCTCCAACCCCTGTTGGACTGTCCACAAAAGACAGGGAAGGAGGCGGCCAGGAATTAAGGCAAGGAAGGCATTATGTTCCTCACTCCAATTTAAGTGAGGCTAATTTCTAAGTCATCACGTGTAATAAAAACAGGGCTCTTCCACTGATAAGACCAGTGACATGATCACTACGATCACCATGACAGCCCCATGCACTGTGAACAGTGGCAGGCGTCTCTCGTGATTCCTGTTCAGACGCCAGCTGTCTGGCTGTGTCACAGAGGGCTAAAGGTCAACAGGAAAAGGAAATCCAGAATGAGCTCTGCCAACATCACGCTGTGGAAGAAAGACAAGATTCAGGTTATATCGTCTGCAAAACAGCGCTTTCCAGACATGGGCACATGTTGCAGCCACCTGCAGTGGCACCACATCCCCACGAGGTGGCAGCAAATGGAAACGTTAGAACTTTGCCAGAACAGCAGTGCATCCCCACCACCTGCTTCCCAAAATCAGCACAAACACACAAAACTCTTCGATATGTCAATATATGACAAGAGCAGAAAACATAGTTAGACCCAGCAGACAGTAAACAGAGCGACCACTTCCCTCTCAAAAGGATGGAGATAAACTGAGAGCAACACACTCGTGGCCCCAAACAGGCACAAATGGTACGTTTTTTTCACAGCAACACTGGTGTGGATTGCAGTTGTAGTCCTTATACAAAGATTTTGGTGGCGTAATAAAAAGAACGGGCAATGCTTACATTTACACAAAGCAACTTAAACTTAATTCATTCGTGCACCTGGTTATTCCATCAAAATAATTCAGGGAAACAAATTTGCTCAAAGACACTCTAGCAAGGCTTCTTTCTGAACTTCAGAGCCTTTTTCTTGTAGTCTGAGGGTTCCCAGTTTAAGTCCCCTGCCCTTTTGGTATCCTGGATCCAAGTACTAACCCCCAGTTAGTCAACTGATGCAGTAAATATTCCCCAGCTGTATGAACAACAAACCCCTTTAAAGTTGAAGATCTAACACTGCAAGCCAGTCTGGACCGAGATGTCAGCAACATAAGGTTAATAACATTTTCATCCACAATATTATATAAAAGTTTGTTGTTAAAACAGAAAGCACCCTGATAATGACGAATGCCAGTCAGACCCATGTGCACCCAGCTCTCCGCCGCTCAGAGGTGAAGAAACACTCCTCTGATCTGTAGCCGCAGTTTGTTGAAAAACTTTCTGCAGCTTAAAACACTCAGAGTAGGACATCACATGGCAGATGATGGGAGGAGAGAGCGACGGCCCTCACTGTTGAGCTCCCCCCCCGTCTCCCCCAAACAGGTACTGATGCTGTTAGCATCTCTCTCAAAGGCACAACAGCAGGAACATTCTGTTAAAATGTTCCTGTTATTCCTAACTGGCAGAACCACTGCTTCTCAACTCATACGCCACCACCTCCCGTTGGACCCTGAATGACTTTTTTAATGTGATAAATCGCCACTGATGCCCAGTGACTCACTGACACTGTGACGTCAGAGCAGAGACTCAATGCAAATGTTTACCTGCTTGTTCACGCACCAGTTTTCACCGAGTCAACAGATTCCTCCTCCAATCGCCTTTCCCCCTTTTTAAAAGTTTATTTGGCCGCAGCTAACAGCCAGTACAGCGTGCACTTTATAACCGAAAGGGTGTGAGCAGCCAGGCCCAGGCACGCATGCACGCGCGCGCACACACACACACACACACACACACTCACCAAGGGTGGCACGGCTCACGCTCCATTACGTAACACAAGGGCACAGGGAGAGCCAGAGTGCCTGCAGCCGACTGCGTGAGACGAATTTCTCGTCTGCCAGAGCCGGAGCCGGAGGCCACCTCAGCAAAACGCCGCGTCACAGCGAGCCGCTGGCCTCCGTTTCTGTAGAAACGTGGCCACGGCACCTACAGTCCGAGAGCCGAGCCCCGGATTACAGAGGCGCCTCATTTTAGTCCTTCGGCTTAGTTCTTCCTTCCATTCCTCACACACTGAGCTGCGTGGAGAAACTATTATTTAACCGTCATTCACTGGACCCCTTTGTCTCAGATCACTTACAGTGTTAGATCATCAACTTTACGGGGATTTACCCCTTTATACAGTTGGGTATTCTTACCATATCAGTTCAGGGTAAATACCTTGCTCGAGGGCACTACAGCCTGGGCAGCCATTCAAACCAGGAATCTTCTGACTGCAATGGGGCAGCGTTAACCACGGTGCCACCTGCTGCCCCCAACTGCACCACATGTAAGGTCTTGCATGAATTTCACTAATGTCATATAAAAACAAGTCCAGTACACAGCTGTTACAGTTAGTATTACATAACTTAGTACAATTTGGCAATGAAATAATTAATGCATAACTGTTAATTATGCAATTGTTAAATAGCGATGTAATAATTACTGATTTATTTGCATTTCTATTTTTTCCCGTATTGAGAGAGCAGTGAAAACCCACCCAGGACTTAAACCAGAAGGAGGAGGCAGAGCTTCCACGTGGTGTTTGTTTCAGTTCCCCCCACCGACACACCACCAGGTTCACGTGTGAATGTCCAACACTAAAATTAAGCTCACAAAGGGGATCCACAGGGTTGCTGGTTCAAGTTCCAGGGGTGGTCTGGAGAAATGAATCTGAACTGCTTGAGGAAAGAAAAAAACTGTACAAACTGACCCACTCGGGATGGAAATTTCAGCTAAATGTGTAAAATATAACCCAAATAAGTGATATTTTGACGTTTTTAATTCATGTGAATGAGCAGCACGTACTGTGTATAAAAGCATTGAGCACTTATGAGTGGCAGGTGTGGTTCCGTGGCGGAGCAGAAAGCGGATTCTATCCCACTGCTGCGCTGCACTGGCACTGGCCCACGGACCCCCGCTGCTTAACCGTGAGCTGGACCTCAGCCACCAGGACCAGAAACAAACCAGAATTACGGCACACCGGCCGGTCATCCACCACCTCCTTACTAACCGCTGGCTCTCAGCTTCACCCTTCTTTACTATCTACACATCAGTGGAACTTTAACAGGTGAAGATCTGTAAACCCAAATCAAATATCAATAGGAAAGTTTGAAAGACTCTTTATTGTAGCCTTTACTTACTTTGCACTGAAATTAGAACTAATGTAAAAAGAGAGAGAAAAAAAAATACGCTGTTGCTAAAAGTCGCAGCCAGTTGACCAGTTCATCTTCCTGCTCAGCAGCAGCTCCCAGAAACACCAGACAGAAGCTGTAAACACTGTGGAAGTGAGCTCGGTTAATGCGGCTCCCTGCTCCTGCTCTCAGCGGATGTGTTTTACCGCTGACTGTCCGCTGGTGGGATGACCCCCCCCCCCATGCCAAGAAAATAAATAAGAAATTGCTATTAAAAGTAAACAAATAAATGGGAGAACATTTGCTACAGGAGTAGTTGATGTCCTGCACAGTTTACCGCAATTCAAATGGTAGATGACGTGAAACGAAGCAGAACTTCAGTTTACCAAGGGAAACCAGAGCAGAAATCCTGAACTGAGGGGATCAAGTGGGGTCAGATGTTGAGCGGGTCTAAACCTGACTGGACAGAGCAGAAGGTGACCGTGTCGTCACTGAGCCACACGAGGCTCAAGGCTCAAGTTCCAGGAGGGTTTCTGCTCTGTGTCTCCTTAACCTTAACTGCCCCCATCGACTTGACCTAGTTGGCAGGACCCCGACATCAACCATAGCTACTGTGTTGATCCAAACCATGGTTCCTTAAGGTTGCTAAGCAGTAAAAAGCCATAAACACAACGAATGAGCTGGCAACTTCCTCAGAAGGGGTTTGGATGAGGATTTTTCCAGTCTTGCCCTGACCACCATAAGACCCTCCTTTTAGACCTCAAAGACAGCCATGTGGTCCTGCTGGAGAACATCTTCTGAGATTAACCGTGGCCACCCACTAAGGGAGGAGAAGCACAGCCACTCTGAACACTCAGAGGTGCCCGGTGTACAACTGGACGCTGGGATTTGTAAATCTGAGGATGGATTATTTGCATAACATGTTCTCACCCTTCATATTGAATAAATGTGTTGCTGAAGGACCTACAGAGAAGTTGCGGTGAGACTTTGAGCCGGAGCTGCTGCTATCGCCCAGGCACCAATGAACCCGGATTTCAACCCCTCCTCCTGCTGTAGTGCTCCTGATTGAGGTATTTACCCTGAATTGATACAGTAAAAATTACTCTGCTTTATAGATGGGTAAATCAGTGCAAAGTCACTCTGATATATTAATGTATAAGTCATTGTGAGCAGCACTGTGTACAGGTCTGAAATTTTAAACAACTTTTGTGTTGACTAAGTGAACAGATGATAATATGTTTCGAAGATACTTCGCTTATTAGATGTTTGTTAATCTAGAATGATACACACATGTACAGGTGGTGAAGAAGGAGGAGGAGGGACACGCAGAGGGGTCAAGCAGAGGTCAGGGTCGTTTGAGGACGGCTCCTCGGCAAAGTAAACACAGATCCCACACTCAGTAAAACAAACAGTTCCCTGGATGGTATCGGTCAGCTTTACACATCCCCATTGCCAAAGGGAAGTAGCCCCACACACACACACACACACACACACACCTTCAGCAATTTGGACAGCAGCACATTCCAAAAATATCAGCGTGTCTAAAAAGGAGGAGATGGAGCTTCAACACACCTGTTCATTGCAGCTAACCGGGAGGCGCTGCTTCACACTTGCTCCTGCTTAGAGAAGATTACAGGTGAGGGGGAGTGTGTGTATCTACCTCTTCGGAAATCTGCCGAAATAGGGGGGGGTGGGGGGTTCTGCAAAGCGAGGTAGGGTCAGCAGGATCGGAGGTGGGGGGGGGCATAATGTACAGCAACACACATCCAGTTCTCCATACAGAGGCTTTTGCTGCTGACCCACAGACAGCAGGACCTCCAAAAGAAGCAAGCTGTGTGTGAGGCTCCCGGCACTTCCTGACTGAGCGCTTAAACAGATAAACAAAAAATAGTTTCCGTGCGGTTGTCAAAAAGTGTAGGTAGCGGGACTGTCAGAGCAGCAGGGAGCGCACTAATCCGCTGCCAAATATAACTAAAATCCATCTGTTTGGCCAGATTATCTGCCAGCTTTCAATCGAGCCTCCTTGTGCTCCCCCTCCTCCACCTCAAGATGTTCTAGAGATGCAGTGGAGGTGGCTGAGCAGTGGGCGGGGTCATCTAGCTCGTGGGTGGGGTCTGCTAATCCGTAGGCGGAGCTTTCACATATTCGGAACGTGGTGTAGCACTGGTGCCCCACACCTTCCAGGCTTTGGGTTCAGAAGTGGTTCCTGACCACCGTCACCCTGAACTGGACAAGCAGTTATAGTCCGTCCTCCATTTTCCAGGCTACATGGAGTCGACGTGTCCAGAAAAATCGAAAGCATTATATTTTTTATGACAGTGCTGAATAGCACTGCACTGTATACTACAGTAACACTTTTATACCCTAATATAAGGTGTAAATAACATGCAAATGGGTAATAAAATGAAATAAAGTCTGTATTGTAACTGAAATCTACATACAGGACAACAAATTAGAAATCAGTGAATAAGGGCGGCACTACGGTGGGAATAGGGGGCACTACACCACCTTCATCCCACTAACAGTGGAGATGGTTGGCTGGAGCTTTACTGAGACACAGTATTAAACTCGGTTAAAACCCGAAGCTAGAAATACAATAGAACAAAATAAAGCATGAAGGTTAAACAATTGTTTAAAACGATAATGACTGAAATTGATAATGGTCAGCGGATTTGTGAGCACCAGGTTCGAGGGGAACTTGAGGATGAGGATGGAGGAGGGGGGACTGGTCTCCCCTCCTCCTCAGGAAGATCTAAGCCCCAGATCCTCTTCCAAACACAGCAGTGACACTTAATCTTACGTCATCGCTCGCAGCTTGCAGATATTCTTAGGTTTGGAGGAGTTTCAACGCTGCTGTGTTTTTTCTACCTGTGTATGACAGCGATACATGTATGTTAAAGAGTGTGAGAACGCACAAGTGGCGTAGGGGTGGTTCGCACATGGAAACACCTTCCACAGACGAGTCTCCATGTTCCAGCAGAACCGCTAACACCAGCAAGCGACAGTTTCAGTTCCAGCACAGAACTCCTGGCCGCTGCCTGGAATATCATCACCACCATCATCATCGTCGTCATCTTGTCACTTAGAAAACGTTTCATTAAAGATGATTTTTGAATCCAACCTAGCCTGTGGCAGATATCTGACCCAAGGCCTTCAAGTTTGGACTTCAGAACTACAATACCTGCTGCAGGTACCTGACCACCCCATCTGTACACAGCTGTCATGATGGGTTCCATGGCAACAAGAAAAGGTCACTGTCCGGGGTCAACCCCGAGCACCATCAATGGGTAGAGCTTTCTCCTCTTGAAGGACTGAGGTTTGAACGCCTCCTTCTACTGGAGTACCCTTGATCAAGGTACTTACCCTGACCTGATACAGTAAAAATTACCCTGCTGTATAGATATCTTAACATTTTAATAGAAAAGCATCAACTAGCTGAATAAGTGAGTGTCACATGTACAGTGAGGACCAAGAGTGGTCACACCTGCGTGGCGGTCCTTGCTGGTGGGCTCAGCTCGGCCCGAGACGCCGCCCGCCAGGTGAGCGGGAGGTGTGCCAGGGTGACCTGTTATCGACGCAGCACCTGGCTGAGCCTCCTTAGGGCAAAGTATAATAATAGCACAGGTGGCTAACAATAGAACTGTAATGGATACCCATCAGGGCAAAGCCGGTCCACCCAGTCCCACCCCCTCGCTGGCTCCGCCCCCTCACCTGACTCCGCTGACTTTTTCATTTTATTTTAATTACAGGGGCATCTGGTACCATGGCGGTTGGTGTCACACAACCAAATGACCTGGGTTCATATCTCACCTCCTTTTGTAGTGCCCTTGATCGAGGTACTTACCCTGAATTGATACAGTAAAAATTACCCTGCTGTTGCACAAATGGGTAAATCAGGGTAGACAGGTTATGGGGCAAATCTAACACTGTAAGTGGGAGCAAAGTGTCGGATAAATAAGATAAATAAGAAACTGTAAATATAATACTCACTGAGCTGTGTGTTAGTTTAAAATGAATTTAAATTGTTATGATTCATTAATTTATTATCTATAAGAAACCCGGTGCAGGGTGCTGGTGGTCCAGAGTGGACATTAGTGTGCAAACCTCACACTGGCGGCTGCTTTGGAGGAAAGCACCGGTGAAATGAATATAAATATATATATATAAATATATATTTGAGTGGCATAGAACAAATAAACAGCATATATACACCTGTTTGTACACAAGTTAGAGGCGCCTGTAGAGGGAACTGTGTCACGCAGGGGAGCGAAACGAACGAAACCCTGTGAATGAAATAAAAGCACTTAATTCATCTTGTGTCCCTCACAACACCCTCCCCGCCTGGAATAAAAAACGAGAGCGCTTGGAGGGAACAGCCTGGCAGAGCTGGCGTGCGGCGGGAGCGCTAGCCGTGCCACGCTGAGGGTGAACCGTTGCGCTTCCAAATGTACTGACATAATGTTTTTAATCAACAAAAAATAAACCATGACCCACGTTATGGCAACGCTTCAGCTCCGATGATGCTTCCGTGCTAAGCAACGACAAATTTGCCCATTAACAGAGCTGGATGTTTACAAGGAACAAGCCACACGTCAGCTGCCACCGAGCTTGAGCCTGCTAATCCAGCAGCTTGAACCTACAACCTTCTGTGTTCTGCACCTCCTGAATTAATGCACTCAGTGCACAACAAAAAAACTGTGGAATCTGCTGAACTTTATACATAGCTTGAATTTTGATATCTTGCTCACGCCAAAGGCTTAGAACCTGGTAATCTGTCTGAGACACCAAGCCTGGGTTCCCGACCTGACATTCAGTATCTCTGAGGTCATCGAGTCAATGATTCAAAAGAATGCAATGGAACAACATATCGGTTTGGTGTTCAGAGACACACATAAAACACACATAAAGTAGCGCTGGTTCCCACACACACAGATACGCACAATATGATCACGTTTGTTCATTTTCCAAGCAGATACCTTTACCCAAAGTGACTAAATCCAATGCCCTGTGATGGACTGGGGTTCCCTCTCCCCAAGATAGGTTCTAAACGCCGCACACCTGCACCGGACAAATGGTCCCTAAAAAATGAATGAATGACTTCATCCAAACCACTGATTCACAAATGCATTTGCTCTGCTCCAGGAAACTGAACCAACAACCTCCTGATGACAAGGCACTTTGCTTTAATTCAACCTGCAGGTCTGAACAGGAGGCAACTACCTTCAGAAGCTAGCGGCCGACCACAGCTGTTGCCCCGCACCCGTCCGGAGGAGCAGCATCACATTGCATCGCACCGCTGCTTCGTCGCCATAGTGAATGATTTATAACAGACGTCATTTCTACCGGGGATGGAAGGTCTGTATTCATTTGACATCTCGGTTACTGCTGCCCTCCTGCTTTGATCAGACGTCCCCGTTACAACCCAAAGCTGTCGCAATTCAAACAACTGAATCAGACAAAAACTCGCGTAAGATGTGACAAAAGTACGAACGTCGGTGATGATGCAGACAGGGACAGACGTTATCTATTTGTGCAAACAAGTCAACGTTTTACAGCTGTTCCTTTCTCACATAAAGCGACTTCCCCCAGTATTAAAGCGGAAAGTGGCAGAAGGCCGCTTTTGTACATCTGAACCATGCCGCTCAGGTGCGGGCATCTTATATTTGTTCATTTAACGTTCTTCTCCGGCAGGGTAATTTTTACTGGTGCATTTTATTTGGGTAAGCACCTTGCTGAAGGGTACTGCAGCGAGAGGTGGGATTCGAACCTGTGACACACACACACACTTCTTCACACCACTACTGTGGCCACCAGGTCCATACCTGGGTTCTTTCCACCTGGACCCCTTGCAATATCGGCCCACATAATGACACTGGCGGCAGGTTCTACCGGACATGGGTCTGCGTGGAGATTGTTTGTTGTCTGTGTGGGCTTCCTGGTGCTCTGGTTTCCTCCCACAGTCTAAAGACAGGTTACAGGTAGATTGGTTGCTCTAAATTGCCCTTAACATGTGTGAGTGTGTGCGTGAGTGTGTGTTGCATTGCTCGGTTCGGGGTGGTTATATAGTTGTCTCAGCATAGTGCATCTAGCAGTGTAAGTAAGCTTATGCTAGGTAAGTTTAGCATCAGCTAAATAATAATAATAATAATAATAGTAATAATAATAATAATAATAATAATAATAATAATAATAAGTTTATGGGGAAGAATAAGAAATGTGACCCGATGAACAATGACTTCTGGGGAAAATGCAGACCAAGCATATCATGACGACACCTTGCACCCCGGAGGGCACAGTGTGGTGTTCGCAAGGTGCACCTCCACGGAGGCCCGGGGCGTCATGCAGATGGGGGCTCAGCCGGTCTCCGCGCCCCTAATCGCAGGCTCCAGACACGGCTTCCTCTCCAAATCTGTTCCTTCCTGCTAAAAATAGGCCGCCGGGAGAAAGAGCTCGATTTTCTGTCTCACTTTCTCACTGCCGCCGCGCAGTTTCGGGAGGGTAAACAGAGGCAGTAAACTCAGCTCCTACGTGCAGCACAGCTTTAAGGAAACACGGCTTGTTCATCTGCTACACGTGTATGAAATATGATATATCATCACGCAGGGTCCAGATCGAATGTCAGGAAGCGCAGGAATGCAGGGGCCGTGCTGCGATCGCACAGGCCGGCAGCTGGAATCCGATCTTCGGAGAGCTCGTAAAGCCACCCGGGTCGTGACCCTTCGACCCTATACTGTACCGGTGCTCTGCTGTACAGGTGATCCTTAAAAACATGGAGCCCATAGATTTCAAAGGCCATTTCACCAGATACTCCTCATTGCATTTGCTCATTTTTCAGATTAAGCAGAAACCTTTATTGTTAATTCAGTGAGACAGTTAATCAGGTTTGCAGAAAGTTACCTGTTTATTCACTCAGGTAGTTTTTACCGCATCATTTCACGGTAAATATCGTGGTCGAGGTTATAAGAGCAGGGGTGGGATTTCAACCGGCAGCCTTCTGACTGCCAGGCAATAACCCTGATGCACCAGCTACGGCTGCAGGGTCCCATCAGGCAGTTGTCTCCCCTTAGAAAAGACAGCAAACGCTTAGCAAGTAGTAACTACATAGATCATGATATATACAATAGATATATAATCACCAGATAAACAACATTATACTTCTAAATTTAAAAAAATAGAAAAAGGCTTTCACTTGCTTTGTTTGTCTAACAAACACATCTGTCCAAAGTCAACAGTAACGTTAAATGTTTGCAGACGTGTTACTGTTCAGGTGGCCAGGTGTGTGTGTCCACTGTGGACATGACTCCTCTACACACTATTTATAACAAATGATCTGGGGAGAAAAATCAATCAAAGCAGAAATTTGCATACCTGGCCCTGCAGGTAGCGGTGTGAGCACACAAAACCGAGCAGAGCGCCTCCCTCGACCCCACCCTGGGTAAACCTGTCCTTTTGTTTCACATCCGTTGTCCTTTTTTGGATGAACCGTCAAAGCAGGAAAGGAATCGCACGCCCACAGCTGGCAAGTCAAATGACACAGCAGATGCGGCACAGAGCTAGTAGTCATATTTGTGATAAGTAAACTGTTCACACACCAACCACCCGCCCTGTGATTGTTCAGTAAAGGGCACCTGACACGTCAACCCAGCGGATACACAGTGCGCGTGTGTGTGTTTAGTGGTTAACTAGATACACAGTCCTCCAAAGAATCCACTCTGGGCTCATCTCCTTCTGCCCGTCACCCTTTTGTATGGATGACCGTCACAAAAAACACACACACACAGATACGGTACGCCTTTCAACGAGTCACCAGCTGGCACCTGCTCCAACCAGCTGTGTCCTGTTTGAGCGACCGAGAGAGAGTGGGGGTGGGGTAGGGGTGGTGCTGAGGGGGGGGGGGGGGGNGGGGGGGGGGGGGGGGGGGGGGGGGGGGGGGGGGGGGGGGGGGGGGGGGGGGGGGGGGGGGTCCACAGCCTTATCACACTGATGCCTGTCCTGTTCTACACAGCAATTGCTTTTACATCTGCTGCAAACAAATGAAGCGTAATACATAGCGCCACCATAGTACCAATTAAAACATCCAAACTGTCATTGAGACCGCAGTTCTCTCACAACTGTTTTTCCCACTATAATAAATAAAGACACTCAGAAGCCATCATATTTGTATTATTTGGTCAAAATCCTGCTGTGAATTGTTTTCATTTATCTTAATCATCGCAGGTTATAAAAAAGCAAACCAGCTATTGCCTTATATTGCTTTACCGCTTTACCCCCCCATCACGGTGTTTTGCTGAATATGTAAGGACATATAATGTAAAATATTATGTTCTGAAGTAGGTGTTGTTTGCTATCACTGCCCTTACACGTATTTCAGTATGAATGAAATTCTGGTACTTTTGCACAAAATATTTATTAAGTTCAGTGTTCTGTTTAAGATAAAAAGGTAGTGTTATAATAAACGCGACTCAGCACTATTTTACATGTAGAATTTCACACATTTCAGCAAGTTCCAGCTCTCAGCTGTGCAGAGGTGGGCAATAAAACTGATTTACCCCCCACAGATTGACGGTTTAAAAGACCCTTAGGACTGGTCCATTGTGTGCTGTCAAGACCCTGCTTTTCAGCTGTACACACTATGGGGCCTCCCTGGGGTGGGGGCGGGTCCGAGAGGAGTGCCACAGACCTGCCCGTCAGCCTCTCTGCCCGCAATGGCACACAACCCACAAGCACTGGTACTATTTATAGCCCCCCAGGCAGCGCGGCGGCCCCTCTCTCTGTGTGTCAATGGCTCAGAGTGAACCGGCCACACCGACCCGACCTCCAGAAATAGCTGCTCACTTCATACATACACACACACACACACACACACACACACACACACACACACACATGTGTGCGCACAGCGGCATGCAGACATTGGTCGTGTTCTCTTTTGTGGGACCACCCTAAAATAAATCATTATAATACAGTGTACAAAATTTTATGTAAGTAAGCTTTGAGAGAAGCCTAATTTGTCAAACAAAAGAGAAAAATCATGAAGTGATTTTAATTTTTTTTTTTTGGTCAAGGTGCAGAGGACAGTAGTTGCTACAGTGTTAGAGCTGGTGTTTTTTTATTAAATGAGCCAGGTTCCAATATGGGTCCCTGCTGTAAAGCCCTTGATCAAGGTACTAACCCTGAATTGATGCGGTCAAAATTATCCAACCATATTGATGAATAAATTATGGTAAGTAACTGTATATATAAACCGCACCCTGTAAACTACTTTAAGTGTCAGAGTAATAAATAGCAAAGACAACCTGGGCAAAAACGGATTTTCAGAACTCAGTATTAACAAGTTCAGGCTGAAACATTGCAGACAGAACTAAAGAACTGTTCCTTTTCCAAAACAGTAACAGTTATTAAAATGTTGCTTAACTGTCTCTTATACCGTATATATCTTACAGCATTTATACAAGCAGGGTGTTGTTACAGTATAATTTCAGGGTAAGTACCTTGATCGACGGTCCTACAGCAGGATCCAGGAGGGCCACTTGAACCAGCAACCTTCATGCTAACTATATGCTTTCCGCATCTGTGGTAAGGAAATTGTTCTAATAGTTTAAGTGCCCTGCAATTTAACCCATTATCATAGGTGCACCTAAAATTATATTGTGCTGTAAATGATTCCTTAAATCAATCACACACACACACACACACACACACACACACACAGACACACACATGCAAACACATCTTTTAGCTATTAGCGGATTACAGTTAGTGATTTTTTGTTTAACATGCTGCACATCGGGAGGCGTAATGATATTTAGAGAGAAGAGAACAATTATGTTTTCTCATTAACCTAAGGACCATGCTGGCATTATGGGTCGATGTCTCCTCTGGATGGTGCCACTCTCTCTGGGCGGGAGATGGAGGCAGGAGTGGGGGGTGGGCGGATGAGTTTAGATGAGTAGGGGGGGTCTGCACTCTTCTCACACTAGTCATTTCCACTAAGCGATGTAACATAGAGGGAGGTGCTGGATGCCCTGAACGCGATGTGGGGGGTGGCCCAGGAAGAGCACGCGGCAGGGTGCCTCGCGGGGGCTTCCGGTGTCATTAGACCTGTCAGGGGTGGCTAATGAGTCACTGCGGGGGCGAGAGGAGGCGGGGCACCACGCAGCGTGGTGGGAGGAGTCTGAACCGGGACCCGTTTTGGTTCATGCACTGAGATGAAGACCCCGTCTAAAACAGGGCCAAAACCACCCTCACTGAGAAGTGAAACACAATCCAAACTCCGGTAAAACAGACTGTACCGTGGTATATTTCGCCTGGGCTTTCAGTAAAACCCAAGCAGCTGTAACTAACAACAAAGCACATCCCGCTTAAAAGTGTTCTTGAAAAGGCGTAAGTAGTGATAAATATAGAAAGCGAGAGCCCACTTATTGAATGTCATATTGCCCGAGGGCGTCCTCAGAGAAACAGGGGTTTGTTAATTATTTAGAAGGATTTCTGGACAAATACATATATAATGTGCTCAAGTGCCGTCCGCGTCACCTGGATGAGGGCACTTAATTCTGCCCAATGTAAACAACACGAATATGAAGTTCGGCTGAGTAATGGACTGGTGCAGCGCAGCGCCGAGCCGGAACTCCGACAGGCTGTCAACAAGCAGCTAATAAGCTGATAATTCAGCGATTTCGTCGTTTAAAGCGGAGCTTAAAAGGACAGTTTGAAGAGGGTCTTCTGGTTGTTCTGATTTATCTAAAAATGCTTGGGAATATTTAACGAAACGCAGCCACCGTTTTCTGAAATCAGCCATAAATACAATGGATTTACACAGGTGTGGAAGATCCTTGCAGCATGTTGACAGTGTTGTCCATTCAGTAATGACCAGTGAAACATTCTCTGGCCTTAAAGCCCAGAGGTTTCATCACAGCATTGAACACTACTTGCATTTTGGTGTAAATGCTGACTTGTTCGCTGGTGAGTGACTCGATCTAATTTGCTGTAACATTTTCATAATTATTTAGAGGACTTTTTTTGGCCAAAATAACTTACGCATTTACCCAGTTGAGTAATTTTTACTGCAGCAACTCAGATGTAATTACCTTGGTCACAGGTACGACAGTAGTTTCTGGGGTCTAAACCTGGGTTCTTCCAGCAGAAGACCACAGCTGTAACCACTATGTCAACTGCTCTCCTGACCTGTCAGGTTTGCACTGCGACTTACAGCAGCCCCATAAATTGTCCCAGGTGCAACACTTCCCAAGTGTCCACATATGACACAAAGCCACACAACCTGTCCCTGGAGAGTGTTATTATTTCATTATTTATAGTTGGTTAGTTGGTTATTTATTTTTTCATTTAGTTGTCTGTTTTCTGAAAAGCGACAGAGACTCATTAAAGTGACTCATTAAAACACCTGGATAATTTTTTACTACATCAATTGTAAGTATCGTGAAAAAGGGTACAACAGTAGGAGGTGGGATTTAATTTGGAGTCCTTTGAGTGAAACTGAACATGATACAACCTGCAAGGGAGGGGCCCTTACAAGACACATCATGGCAAAACCAGTACAAAGGTGTGTTGTCATTAAACACAGAGCACAAAGCCACCGGTCCAAAGTGTAACTATGAGCTCAGAAGCCAGTAGGTTCAAGCATCTCACGGCAATGGTGCCCTCTGGGAGGTTCCCGTTAGGATGACGGGGGATGCTGGGTAACTAATCACAAGTTTTTGGCATCCTCCTTACCTCTGGTTATCCCACCATCCCTGGGCAGCCCTTAGCAGGGAGACAACTGAGAGGACCTGTGTCCACCCCCGCCCCGTGCTCATTCCCACGCTCAACGGCTGGTGCCACATTGCAGCCTCGAGTCTCCGACTTCAAGTGCTGCATTCTGGGAAAGCATTCCGGCCCACAGCTGCCATAGTAACGCCAAATATCCCGAGGCTCCAAGACTCTGTGCTGGTTCCGCCGGGGCAGCAAAAAAAAAAAAATCTCATTAGATGACAGTTAACCAGTTAGCTGCTCTGCGCTCTGCCACGACTGCAGCAGGGATTCAACACATACTGCGCTGCCGCACCTCACAATTCTGCTACATGATGCCCGCTTGGGCCTGCAGAAGAGAAAGGAAAATCCAAACCTGTTAATGCTTATGATACACTGAAAGATGCAAACAAACAAAAAAAAACTTTCTCATAATTGCTTAAACATTTCTTCATATTTTGCTGAAACACACAGTGTGACCCTCGTGCATCGCTGGGTCCTACGTGTGAGCGAATGAACTTTGGTCGTGGCGCAGTTTATCACACGTCTTTTACATTAGATCCCCTTCGTCAACAGACCTTTGTGTGACTCATTTCCTAACAAGTTTCATGCAAAAAAAAAAAAAAAAAAACACAGGCGCTCTGCTCTTTCCAATATTGCCACAGTAATATTAACTGTTCCATCAGGCAAAAAGCAGGACAGAAGGCATCGCAGGAGGTGCAGCACCTGCTGAAGGGAAAAGTGACTTGAAGAACGTAGGTTCGAATGCCCACTCCTGCTGAAGCACTGTGATCGAGGTACTTGCCCTGCATCGATACAGTAAAAATTAACCAGCTGCATTAAGCTCAATGTTTTGCCCTTTTATACAGCTGGGTAATTTTTACTGTGTCAGTTCAGGGTAAGTACCTTGATCATGGTACTACAGCAGGAGGTGGGCTTCAAAGCTGAGTCTTTAGACTGAAAATGGATGGTCTCACCACTCGCCATTTCCTGTCCCAAATTTTTTTGGGTATTTCGGTGTGTTCTGCAGAAACACGCATGCTAAAGACACACCAGGTACACTCCACCGGGACCTTCTAGAATTATCACTCAAGCTACAGAACATTCCCACATCAAGAAAACTGTCTCAAGTTCACTAAGCAAGCAAGCTCACTAAGCAAACCTTTAATGCTAAGCAATTTAACCTTAACCCTGGTGACCTCTGCGTGGTCAGCTGACCTGGGTCCACATCACCCACTGACACGGAGGAGCCCTTCACCGCAGCACCCGAGAAATACAACAAACAGCTCGGTTCTAGAAAGGAAAAAAAAAAAAACAGGAAAGCCAACGATGATTCACACAGAGTAAAACGGAGGAGGGGGATCTTCGAGCCCATGAGTCACACTCGCCACAGCACTGCTCCATTTCCTTGGCATTAAAATGCAAAACTGTTAATATTTATCTAATGGCTGGAAAAGGTACCGCAAGTGGCGCTTGCTGGATCCGCAGCTCATATTTCCAAGCTTTGGGCTGAAGAGGCTTTTCCATGAACGTCTAACCAGTTTAGTCATCTGACTCCCCTTAATGAAAGTATTTAATGGAGAAAAAAAAATCCTCTGTATTAAACATGTTTATTCCAGTAAATATGGTGTAAACCAACAGGAAGCGTGTACTGCATTAGAACTCCTGTCACCCTTGCAGAGGTACACTGTAAATTCCCACTCACACAGGCAGAAAATATAAAGACACAAATACAGTCAGTCGAAAGGTCACAATTCAATTTTGCTTAATTTAAATCTATTTATCTGAATACCCGATCCTAAATCCAGTTTATGTTCCGAGAGCAAATTCCCTCCCGGCGCGCTGGTGCATTCATATCAAATCACCCGGCCGCAAAATTAAATAAAACATAAACAACTGTTTCATCATCAACATCCGTTTTTTAACAAAAACTTGAAAGGGACCTGAACAGCCAGCAAACCCCCCCTCCACACACACACACACACACACACACACACACACACACAGATATTTTTTATTTCGGGAAACCTAAACCTCACTGTATTTTATTACAACCCTTGTTTGTACCACAAGAGCACTTTGAGTTCTTCGATGAGCTTCTAAGCTGAAGATCTGTAACTGGACAAGAACAAAAAGTTGCACAGCCGCAGGTTCAAACACCAAGTGAAATGCGGCCACTTTGCTTTTCACTGCACACACCGGCTGCCAACAGCTGGGATGTGCTGGATGCTGGAGATTAGATGCTCTTCCAAGAAGTGAAACTGCCCGGCACAGGTTCGATGACACCTTCCTAAAGGAACCCCATCTGCCTCGTAGACACGCAACAATCCTGCATTTTTCCCAGCTCTTTGGCTCCCACGCCACTCCACGGCCAACTGCAAAGTGCAACATTACATAACGCTGTGTCAGGGAGGACGAGCCTCAGACTCGCACAAGTGAAAACACGATGGCAAAAAGTGCATAGGAAGGAATCCAGGCAACTGTGCTCGATGAACGCGCCTGAAGGCGAGGGATGGTGTGAGGCACTTTATTTACTGTGCCTTACACCCCCATCCACTCAGTGCACCTGTGTAAGTGCTGAACCACTAGGTCCCACCTGTCCTATTCATGTGGACCCCAGACAGAGAATCAAATATGCTACACAGTCTGCTTAGTGAGGAACGATTTACAAACATAGGGTTTCAGTAACCATGTACAAAGTCAGGGTCACATTAATCCAAAATCTCAGCTCCCCACTTAGTACCACAGATGAAGGTACTTACCTTGATTGATAAAGTAAAAATTTCCCTTCTGAATAGATGGGCAAATCACTGTATCATAGCAAACAATCCTAACATTGTAAGTTGCCTTGGAGAAAGGTACCAGCTAAATACATAAATAATACTTAAATAATAATAAAAAAAATGATTCTTCCTTTGAATTAGTTTTTATGTGAAAGGCATCTGCTAAATGGATAATAATGTCGAGGAAAAGCACCTGTGCAGAGAGATTTGAAGATTTAGTGATAACCTTGAATGAGACCCTTGTCAGAAACAAGGAACTCTCTCTCACACACACACACATACACACACACACACACACACACACACACACTTACATTTGTTAAGGCCTGTTCCACTGTCCATTGTTCATGTGAACATCAACTGACTGGATCACAGGAGGAATCTGCATGCAGGAGAATGGACGGTGAAGGTGATCATTGGGCCAAATTCAAAACCACAACGTGACAGCTTTGAGGCATCAGTGCTACCTGCTGAGCCTCCGTGTTGGGCCAGATAAAGGCATTATAAGATAACCAAAAATAACACTCAACCTGCATCCAGAAAAGAAATAGAGGGAAAGTACAGCTATTGGGTGGCAACACTGAAAATATAAAAACTGATACTGGAAACCAGGTTTCATGTCAGGAAAGTGCTACCTGCTGACCCACTGTGCCACTGATATTTTTTCATTTTAATATATTTCTTGCTTAAAAACAGGAGGGATAATTGCTAATAAAAATGAGTTGCAGCACATATCCATTACTCTACACATCCCACACAAACATGTGGAAGGTGGCAGAAAGAGGAAAACCACAATGCAGACACGTGGGTGAAAATGGAAAATTACAATATGTTGTTATTATTTATTGACTTAGCTGGTGTTTTTCTCCAAGACAAGTGACAATAATTTATCCATTTTTATAGCTGGGTTATTTTTAGCGGAGCAGTTCAGGGTTAAGTACCTTCATCAAGGATTTCATTCTCAGTCCTCAAAGTGAAAGGACCATCTTACCACTATGACACCTGTTGTCCTTTAAAAAATCTGACCTTTCTGCAGACAGCAGGGCTTAAAGATCTTACAGGGAGGCCATAACTTACTCATGAGTTTGGGACAACTCTGTTTAAAATTTCTCCTCTGATTCCCCTATGACGTGGCATGATGTCAGAGACAGTTAATGATCCGTGATGAAGATGAGGATGGTGTAAAGGGGACAGTGTCGATACCAGAAAGAGGAAAATCCCATCAGGACAACACTGTATACAGGTGCCTTATAAATAACACACAGCTGTTGCATTTCCCTGTCAGTTTAACATGACAAAGGAAATTCACTCATGACAGTACTTAGCCAGAGAGACAGACAAATCAATACAGCGTTTGTCTAAAACGATGAGTTATACACAGTGGCCACAGTGACATTCAGTCACTTCACTGCAAAACCCCCGTTCCACCTTAAAAGAGGAGCCTGTGAGCCCCACGGTACTGAAACGGTTAACAGTGTAAAAGAGATGCGCTTCTGGAAAATAAAAGTGTTTAGCATCGATTAAAAAGTTAAAACTAAACAGACCCAAAAGTGTTTCTCACTGCAGAATGTGGAGAAAAAAAGTCACTTACTTCCAAAAACTCGGTCCACCTTAAAAGAGGAGGACCGGAGAGCGACGTGGTATTGAGCGCGCGACCCCCCCACCCCACCCCGGTATACACACACACACACACACACACACACACACACTTTCCACGTGCGGAGGGGGGGGGGGTCCAGGTGCAGAGTGAGCTCGAGACCATTATTAATCCCCTCCTTTAGTGCATGCGTTCAAAGCCCACATCACGAACCGCCATTAACCATCATTGACCGCAATCAACCGCGCGGTCCGCGCCGTCGCGCGCCGCGCCGCAGCTGCTTGTGGGATCTGGAGTGAAGATGGCGGCCGCGTCCCGTCGAATCCGACCCCCAGAAGAGCCCCCCGGTGTGTTACAGACCGCGGGAGTCGTTATGACAAAACCCAACAATAATAAAATAGTTTTAATGACACTGAGGGGCCAACAGCTCAGCCGTGCCCCCGGGTCAGAGGAGGGATCCCGCCCTCTGTACGGTCACTGATACGTGAGTTGATGATAAATCCATAAACATCCACTAATGAAGACAAACTCACACACACACACACACACACACACACACCTTGAGGAAAACTGAACAGAGAACTTAGCTGCAGTTCAAAGCACCATCACGGCCAGCAGCATCTAACACAACCAGTACTTTCACCATCAGTTCACTACCACCATCAGCACCATCATCAGCACCAAATACCATCAGCATTACCACCCTCACCAGCCACACCTCCATCAACAACATCTGCACCTTCAACACCACCAGCAGCAACATGTACACTACCAGCAGTCACCACCATCACCATCTCGAGCAGCTTACCACCATCACCACCAGCACCATTAGTGTTATTTGTACCTTCAGCACCACCAGTACCATCAATACCACCAGAACCGGCAACACCTACACGCCAGCAGCACTACCACCACCACCAGGAAAATCTACACATCACCACCACCAACATCACCAACAATATCTACCCCACCGGCAATATCTACACCACCAGTTCCATCACCACCAGGAATATCTACAGATCACCAGCACTAAGAATATCTATTCCACCAGCAATATCTACATCACCAGCACCATGAACACAGTCATCACCAGCATTACCATGATTTGCACCTTCAGCATCACCAGCAAAATCTACACCACCAGCATCAGCATCATGAGAACACACTGGTTCAGCACCTTGGAGAGCTCAGCACGACCATATTCCCCTGGACCGTATTTTAGGAGTTAAATAAAACTGAAGCAGGTAGAGGTGTGTGAAGATCTCACTTGAGCATGGACTGCTCCTTCTCCTCCTCCTTCTTCTGCCGCTCCATGACGCCCTGGATGATCCTGCGCTCCTCCTCCGTGAGGTGGCTCAGGTCGGGCATCTCGGGCAGGACGCCCCGGGGCCCGTGCGGAGCGGACATCTTCTCAGGAAGCGCTGCAAGACACCGGCCCAGAGCCACATGATGACACCGCCTCTCCTTCACACATTATTATTATTATTATTATTATTATTAGTATTATCAGAAATTATACGGCAAAAGGACGCAGCGCAGCCTGTCATCGGGCGCCGCGACACTCGGGACAAACGCGATAATAAGCGTTTATTCTGGACGTGCGACCGTGTCCACGCGTGAGCACGTGCGCGTGCACGAGCGTGGAAACATTAAAAACACGCAAAAAAGGCAACTTAAATAAACGGGGGGGGGGGGGGTTGGACTTCGGACAGCATGAACCCTATTCCTAAAAACAAGGAAAATCAAAGTTCATTGTAGAAAAGCGCACGCCGGGAAAGTGAGAAATAATAATAATAACAATAATAATAATAATAATAATAATAATAATAAGTGGCAGATGAGGAACAGCAGAAGAGGTGTGTGTTTCGAAAGAGGAGAGCCTGAGGCCAGCTGGACCTCCACGTCCACAGCACACATTTTAAACACAGTAGGGTTAAGGAAGAGTAGGAGATGATGAAGAGATGATGATGATGATGATGATGATGATGATGATGATGATAACGAAGGGTTGAATGGAAAGGAGCCAGTAGTGTGTGGAAAAGTGAGCAGCGCCTGCTGGCTGAAGGTGATCCACACACTCCCTCCATCACCCCGCACCGTCCACCACGGCCCTGCATCGCGGCGCGCGCCGCTCCTCCATACCCACTCCAGTTGCACATCACGAGACATCAGGAGACAGAAGATAGAAGCTCTTGCCTTTTTTCTTGTTATTTTGCCATCATTGTCGGGTCTCCGCGTCTAACCCATGGCTCTCATCTTCTAGAAGGAGGTTCTGGGCATCCTGGCGCTCCTCTGATTCTTCTGTCCTCCTCCTCGCCCTCCTGCTCCTTCTCCTCCAGGTTGTTGGTTCTTGGAGGTTTCTTAAAAGCACGAAAATGGATGCGATGAAAAAAAGTGAAAATAAAAAAGCCCCAGTGGGCAGGGGTGGGAGGAGCGGTGGATGTACGTGGAACAGTGGTGGAGGGGGGGGGGGTCCATTGACGGCACGGATAGGAGAATCAGTCCCAAAACCCGGAGTGGATATATAGTGCAGCACGGATCCGGCTTTCTGGGGCCACGTGGAGGCACATGAACGCGCCCAAGTGAGACATTAATTTGTTACAGAAGCCTTATAACTGCTAAATATGTAACATATCACCACAAGTGACCCAAAGTTAAATCCTTTTTACAGTAAAATATTTCTTGGACACCAATTCAGGCTAAGTGCTGAGGTAGAAGGAGGAATAGAACCAACAACCATCATGTAACTAATCCATGTTCTCCATGGTAACTGCCAGAATAAAGAATAAAACCACGAAAATGTGTCCAGTTTAGTCTTAACTGAACAAAAGTTTGGGAAGAAGCCTGGGGGGGGCTTCAACATGGTAAAACCTGGACACCCTGTGTGAATGCAGATTGAAAAAAAGGCAATTCCCTTTTGTGTCTTAACCCCATTTCAGTAGTTAAAAGTATAAGACTGAGATTGTGGGTTTGTGGGGATGTTTAGTGTACCTTCCATCATGGCTTCGGGTCCACTGGAGTTCTCACATCTGCTGTCCAGCAAGGGTTCGTGAGCAGTTACACACCGTGTACGTAATTGACAGCTGGGCGCAACCAAGAGTTTGGCCTCATACTTCCCTCCCAAAATGTTGTTTTTACAAACTCAAGCTGGACTTGTGGTCATTTCCGACCTGCTCTGCAGTACTTCTCACCATTGGCACACCCCCCTGGGTTTAGTGTCGGCCTAATAGCTACAACTGGGAACACAAAAGCCCACGATCAAGTTTCAGTAAGTTAAATTATTCACGAAGGCCCCGGTCAGCAGAGTGTTAATGCGTATACATGACAACTTATAATGTATTAGAGTAAAAAAAGTTCATTAGAAGATATCAGAATCATGTTTTCACTTTAGCCCATAACTCTGAACAACTCATCATGCAGATGTTTTTAAAACATTAAATTTATTAAGCAATGAAAATATTCGTTCAAAGTACATCTTTGTATTTTCAACATTTCACAGGAATGTCTTAAAAAGCAAATTAGACAATTAGGTGAAATCTTTAAATAAGTGACTTTCTTTGATGACCTTTAAAATACATTTACACTGGGTTTGTTTTAAAAGAACTTCTATAACCCTGACATGATACTCTGCTGAACTGAATCCAGGAATTGGGTAAATAGTTCAATATGTTTGCTTCCATCTCAACAAATTAATGGCCAAAAATACTGCATCATTTCAAGACATTTTCAACCCTGCTGTTGAAACAACACTGACGCTCTGCGAGCCGCCTAACTCACACCTTAATTCCAGGTGTACCTGGATTCCCTGAAATCTAAAAGCCCTTTATGGCGTGTCTGTTGACATTTCTTCCCAGGTGGTTACGGTCAGGCAGTTACATAACACCCTCCTTACTGCTTTACCTCATTTTTGGCCCTTACCTGTGGTGTCACTATGTTACGTGATACACTGATCTCTTTTTTCCAAAAAAGTTGGGGTGGGGTGGGGTGGGGTGGGGTGGGGTGGGGTGGGGTGGGGGGTATTTGTGATGCAGAGAAGACAACTCTGTACACGAGATGTTTACTCGGGCAGATTAAATATCT
This sequence comes from Arapaima gigas, assembly GCA_900497675.1. NCBI lineage: Eukaryota > Metazoa > Chordata > Actinopteri > Osteoglossiformes > Osteoglossidae > Arapaima > Arapaima gigas. Next base: position 327,759 of record UFQX01000488.1, on the reverse strand, counting down.
CACACAGCTCAGGGAAAAATTTGAACAAGTAAATCCTTTTTATTTTTCCACAAATGAGAAAGCCGATTTGTCAATGAAGCTGAACTCTAGCACGTATCTTCACAGAGGGGGCAAGTTACATTAACACATCATACACCAAGTACCTCTCACTGCTGTCTGCAAACATACCTTTCTTTTAATGGAATAAAAGTTTACTAGAATATTTCACCGCAAAAAAGGTGGGCGAAAAAAAATGGATAATCAAGAGTAAACATGTCATGAAGCCACCATGTTGCTTCAAATGAATATGCGTGCAGTGGATGGATTTACATTTAGTGTCCACTTGCTTTGAAAATTGAAAACAGTTTGTAATATACCATTCAAAACTGCACTTTTAAGAGTCTGACAACCATTGATAAAAGTGGGCAAAAAAAAAAAAGAGACACTGATTCACTGACTCCATTCCTTCTTAATTCTTAAATGTAAAATACAAAAACATTATAATTGTCAGTGACCGACAGGAGTGGTGGTGTAACTTCCCAACAGCACGTTGCTCTTTCTGCAGTTGGCCTTTGGTAGAGATGCACGGCATCGCTATGGAGATGGCCACACTGTGGCACCTTGCTCTACTCCACCACCGTGACCACGTGCTTCTTCCTCTCAGGCACAAAGGGGACAGAGCCAGGTTTGCTGTGCTTGCGCACGTTGAGCTCCCTGTAAAGGACACGGCAGAAACGTTAATTGATGAACTACCTCCACATTAATTAAAGAACAGCTGAGTGAATGAATGAACGCATCACACGACCGTAACACTCGTGTCATTCCTCAAAATGAGCTTCGTGGACTGCTGATGTCCTTAAGGAGCCATCACCATTAATTATGGAATTAAAAGACTAAAAACATGCTGCTGTTAATAGGTTGCACAGCATATAATTCAACCTGCAAGAAATAATCCATGTTCATTCATTACAGGGCAATTTATTACACTTACCTACATAGACTTTTTTCTTTAACAAAAGTGAACTGCAAACATTTTATATAAAACAGTCTAATTAGAGAATCACCAATAACACTTTAAAGTGATAAAACAAGCTGACAAGTACAGAAGGCCCCTTTGACTTTTTTGTTGGGCAAAAATCTGCCTCTGAATATCTAAAATGTAGCTGTTGCACCTCTGGCCTCACAGGTAAGTAATGTTCCTGCGAATCAAACACAGAATGTGCTAAAATACCGACTACTAATAATGGCATTTTTCTAGTAAAACAGTGATAGGTCTAATCACTCCCATGACCACATAGTTCTCTCTGTACTGTGTCGAATGTTAAATAACATCAATGCATTCATTTTATAGCGATTAGAGCTTCCAGCTGGAAGGACTTGGGTTTAAATCTCTGCTTTCACTCCTGATCAAAATACTCACCCTGAAGTGATACAGTGAGAATTGTCCTACAGTATAAGTAGGTAAATAATTCTGAGCAGCTTGGTGTAAAACCCTAAAAGTGTTTGTCACTTCAGAAGAAAGACGTCGGATAAATTTAAAATACCACTAATAAAGGAACTGCAGACAAGACTATAAAAATGCTACAAACACACGTGCCATCGCAATGGCAGCAGTCCCAGTCTATGGACCACCACTCAGGAAGAGGTAGAACAAAAGGTAAAGAAAGAGAACAGACAATCCCCCACAATAAGTTGGAAATATCGTTTGTCAAACAAAGAATGGAGTAAGATGACTAAGAATGACTGCAAGCTGGCACACTATCCCGCACTGGAAGGCGATCGGAAACCATGAGGACGCACCATCTGGAAGAGAAACTCAACAGTGGGCCTGAGCAAATGTCATAAAGGAACCGGGTCCCTTTGCAGCCGAGCCAAGCCCAGCACCCGGTGCTCTAATCCTCACAATGGCCACCTGGGTTAAAAAAAGCTCAGAAACCTAATCGTGCTCAGAGGAAGTAAACCAGTATTGCACTTCCTGAAGAACCATCCCACCAATCACTGTCAAGGTTATCACGGCAGGCCAACAATAAGTATATCTGTTTAATAGCGATGCTGAGACCAGGATGATGAAAATAGAGCTGGATGATGGGGGTCATTTCCTGCCAAAAGGGCAGGTGCAAAAGAGGAGGACTCACTTCCTGCGGCGTGCTTCCTTCATGATGTGCATCTCCTTGCGGAGGTTGTAGATGTTCTTTGGCAGGTGGCGGTGGCGTGCAATGCGCCGGATCTGCGGGTGGTGCTGGAACTTGTCCTTCAGCTTCTGGCTGTAGTTCTGGGCCTGTTTCTCGCGAGGAGTCAGCTGTGCAGGAAGGAAGAGAGAAGTTAAAGGATGGAGCTAGTGGGTGGCTCAGGCACTGGGCCTGAAGTGGTGCCCACGTCAGCAACTCTGGACAGGCACAGAGGGAAAGAGTGTCATCTCGACCCATAACCCAGCAATACAACGGTCACTGCCTTTGGACCCACCACTTCTCCCTGGAGCCATATCTACACCCAGTGAACAAAAACTAACATTCACTAACTACTGTTTACATTCATGCCCACAAGCAAGTCCCCGTATAATGAAAATTTCATATGAAAATAGGTATCCTTTGGCTCAAATAAAGAGAAACCGATCTCACATAGGAATTTTCCCTTTTTATTTTCTCCCACCCAGGCATTTTGTCCACTGTAGAGGACACAAAACAGTACGTGCAACAATACTGTGTCCAAATGGACCTTATAGAGGATATTTAATGCTATAAAACATCTGGGGGTAGGAACTTAGCATCTTGGAAGTTCTATAACTGAAACTAGAAAAGTTTTGTTTCTGATGGTTATATGACATTTTAAACACATACCAGTGTGCTGGAGACTAACCAACAATCTGGACTCAAACTACTTAATAAACTAGATCTACACTTTAACATACTTGACATTATCTGTAATATTTTAAAAAGCAAATATTAAAAAATGCTGGCATGATTATTTTATTGCATGCAGTGCCTTTATTTTGGTATTTTGGGGATGTTTAGGTGTCACTTTGCGGGTCCATGAACACTTTCTCCAGAAAAAGAAACAGTTCCACACCTAACAGGGTGATTTCACAGACTGAATTAGAACTATAAACTAGGGGAAACCTGTGTTTCAACAAGCAGTATGAATCTGAGAAACCACTATTTTTAAAGGCAATAAAAATACAATGTGCTAACTTGTGGAAAGTCTCACATGACACTGATAATTAAGCCGCAGGAGTGCACTGGTGCTGAAGAACAGCAAGTGTTGAGCACAGAGCTCCGCTCACTCGGGGTTACTGGTCATTTAAAACCTCACTAGTTAAGATGTGAATTAACAGAGGAGGTTGGCTACTCATCAGAAACGTTAACGTGAAGATCAAACTGGAGGTTCTGGACTGCTCATTAACCCGTTCCACACCCGATGCTCACAGCGCTTTCATCCCACTGCATTTGCATGTATGTGTCACATATACACAGTAATTAAGTGCACTTACTGATTTATGATGTTGGTTAAATATTGATTTATAATACAATTTGCATATTTTTGGATTTGTGAAGGAAGGCAGGGGATGGGGCCAATATCCCTCACAGAAAGAATAAAATAATCATAATCTAGGGAAGGTAATTATAAAGTTTGAACGGAAAGAAGTCCCAAAGTAAAGGTTACAAACCATAAACCCACAAAGGAGCAAAAGTTCCTTGTGGATTAAAAACCAGCAGATTGGTGCAGCTCAGAGCAGGATGGTGTCAAACCCCGAGCTGTTCATCAATAGCACCTCACCTTGAGTTCCAACTGGTGCAAAGCTTTCACCTCTGCACTGTGTCAACTAAGTGATCCCAGGACCATCTGAGCACAATAGAGCAACGCCCTGCTCTCTCCATTTCCCATAAATCTGTACTGCATGCTGGGCCTCTCGTGTGCTGACATCTAAGCGCTTGCTCTTAAAGGGCTTTTATTCTAATTAAAAGCAATGATTATCTTAAATTCAATTTATTTCAAGACAGCAAATTGCTGCTGATCTTGTTGGACTGCAGTGCAGCCACATACAAAAAAACCTTAAAGCCATTTAAATGCCATTTATGAAATTGTTAACCTAGACTAGAAATATGGGTGGGGAAAATCAATGGTGTTGAATCTCAGCTGAGACCTGGGGGGGGGGGGGGGGT
>UFQX01000488.1:300514-323567 GCA_900497675.1 Arapaima gigas | reverse complement strand
GGGGGGGGGGGGGGGGGGGGGGGGTCACATGATTATAAAGTCTGACTTCTAACAGATGCAACTTACAAGTCTGTGCTGAAGTTGAACATCCAAAACATTCACATACTTTTCTGCTCTTCCAGACTGCAAATGGATGTAACACTCAGTCCAAAGTCCCTGACTGTTATATGACAAGTTTCTTTAATAGAAATTGATGGTTGTCAAAAGCAAGCAGCTTCCTCTTTTGTCAATCTATTCTGATGCTTTCATGAACCAACACAAGCATTTCATTGTCATTTCATGTGAACATAAAAAAATTAAAGAAATATGTTGCCAGCGACAGTGGCGATCTGATTCATTTCAGGCATTTTCCCAGCCCTGTCCCCAAGCATTAGCGGTAAATCAATCAGTCCATATCATTAACCATTATTATCTGATGTGATTCTTTCAAGGTGAACTATACTTTTACATTCTTACATGAAGCTCTTCCTTTGTCCAAGGTGACTTACAGTGCTAGGTTTATACAAGTTACTTACAGTGACTTACCCATTGAAAAAGCTGAGTAATTTTTACTGTTATTAATTCAGGCTCAGTACCTTACAACAGCTGGACGAAGGATTCATACTCAAGTTTGTTCATTTCAAAGCGGCATATCTACAAGCAAGACCACCTACTGTCCCAAAAAAGGTCATTCACAAAAACTGAATGGCACAGCAAGTGCAGAAAAAGGTCAAGTGTAGGATATGTTTAAAAATGTCCATAATAAACTGTAGTCACTGACTGCTGCAGCAATTTCAAATACAATCAAGGTTCTTATCGAAACATTTTTGAACCATCAGGACCGGTGAGGCCACCAAGCCCTGCTGCAAAGCCCAGACAGAGCTTTGATTCAGCGGTTCCAGTTTAATTAAAATACCCCACAGGGCAGCGGAGGAGCGTCTCATTGGTACAGCCTTGTCGTTTCCACAGCTCCTGTTTTAAGTGATTGGTCCGTTAAAAGTGCTGATTAGAGGCGCCTGCCGTCGGGGCTGTTTAAGGCGAATGGCTTCTGAATAAATCTTGTTTTGTGTACTTACAAAAGGACACGTGCCAGCGGCTGGCATGCATTACAGCCATACGGAGGGGACGCCCCACTTTTCTGTAACATCTCCTCATAAGAGTTTTATTCTTCAATGAACGTTTTTAATGCACTGTATTATACCAAAATAAATGTGCATCGTTAAACTTGCGATTAAAAAGCAAAGTACTGAAGATAAGCGGCAGAAAGGTGGGACAGCAGTTTGAATTTGGCTCAAACAGTGTGGGGATGGAATTGTGTGGAGGTAAATGCGTGGTGAACCGGTGGCATCTTAACTGTCCGTAGTGTGTATGAGCGAATGTGCCCTGCAATGGACTGGCATACCATCCAGTGTGTGCCCTGCCTTAGCTTCCAAAAGACGTTCCAAGCCGCTGTGACCCTTCATTGGACAAGCGGTCATTGACGACAGACTATTCCCACAAGTGATTTGAACTTCCTATGAAAGAGGAAGCGGTCATATAAATTGTTTTATATATTTACATATGAAATCTGAAGCCAGATGTAGCAGAAGATAGAAACTGAGCTCTAATGTGGATGTTTCAACAATCAGTAGTGGAAGCACAACAGTTGTCCTTCTGTGGGGTGGGGCTCTCAGACCGGGCAGTGTGGGCTAATCTGCCGGTCACACGCTGCCTAGGGCCCCTGTGCCAGCGCCCAGATAGATGGCACGGAGCAGCAAGCAGCTAGGAAGCACTGCCACCAGGGGCAGCACTGAGCAAACTGCCATATGCCAGGGCTGCAATGGGCTCATTCACCTTTTACCACTATGTCCCAGGAGGGAACCTCAAAATATGAGTTTTGACAGAAACATAACACTGAAACCTTTTCCTACTTGTTTTTTTTAAATACTGAATTAAAATTAAATTATTAAAAACTTAATACTTAAAAAAATGGACAAATTATTTGAGGAAAAAAAACCTAAAACTCAGGTGGGGCAGATAGTAAAGCAACAGATAGGAGAGGGATGAGCAATATTAGAGAAATGGCTGCGGTAAAAGGAGGAGGATAACAATATCAATGACTGGAAAGAACAGAACCCAAGAAGAATAGAACTCACCAGTCCCAGTTTCTCTGAGGCGTTGGCCTTCCACAAGCGAATGTTCATCTCGTCCGACCCAGTCATGACGTACTTGTTGTCCATGGACCACTTTACACAGATGACGTGCTGCATTCTTTTTGTGTGGTACACCTCTCTGTGAAGGACAGAAAAATGAGGAAAGAGTAAAATCGCCCAACATGGCCCACAGCTCACAATTTAAAAACATCTGACGTTGATCTGCATCTATCTACATGAGGGAGTTACCCCATTTCATCCAGTTCATGCACAGTATAACTATGACTTCTGCTAAGTTTCTTCCCCAACAATCTCTTCAACAGAAAAATATTTTCTGTGGCATAAATTTTAGCAGCACTTTATGACCTGCTGTTTGAAGGTCAGACTATGGCCCATTTTTTTCCTCTACATGCATCTCATGACATCCAACGCCATGCCTTGTACTGCTTCATTCATCACATTGCCAAGGTAGTTTCATTTGCACTTACAGCGAGCCCCCAGTTAAGCCAGGAATTGAGATGCTGACTGGACACCTCATTCAACACTCAGCAGACTGTGAAATCTCACTAAATCATGACTTGAGCCTCTTGTATAAAGCACCACAACTGATTATGAAAAAAGGCAAAAAACACGCAGAGTTCATCAGCATGTTACCCAACACAAAGCTGAGGATCAGTATTGGTAGTTTTAAATAATTATTCTACTCAGGGTAAGTGTATGAAATAGCTGCAGTGTGCTTTTTGTTTGCCTACACACTTTGTAACCAAATCAGTCTGCATAAGCCCAAAAGCATATATTAGGGCAGGGTTAGTGCCAGTACTGGGAGTGGACATGGATTCAAATCCTATTTAGTCTGAGTTTGCAGGTTCTCTCTGGGTTTGATCAGTTTTCTCCCACAATCCAGTGGCATGAGTTTCAGATTAATTGGTGAATCTGTGTGTGTGTGTGTGTGTGTGTGTGTGTGTGTGTGTGTAAGTGTGAGAGAGAGAAAGAGAGGTCCTGTGATGGAAAGGTATTCCACCCAAGGTGTATCCTGCATCACACTGCTGCAGGGTAGGCTTCGGACCACCATGACCCTGCACTGGACATGTTGTTTTTGATAATTAATGGATTAGCAAAAATGATTAGAACTGAGACGGACCAATGTGACATTGTCACAAAGCAGTGATGATAATACACAACTAGCTAATAACCATCAGTGAGCAGACAGAGCACTCGCATACAAGTCTCCTGCATCCACTCACTCCTATCGTTCCAAAAGTGAAAACTGCATTACCGAAAAAGAGTTGGAGCTCCTATTAATCAAGACAAAGTAATTCATCTCTGCTTTGAAGGCTGGCTGGTTCCAGCATGCTATCGATCCTGTGGGTTCCTGAGTGCCGATGGGGCAAGTAGGAGGAGGACACAGGCTCACCTGCTGCGTGTTTGGTGCTTGGGGAAGATGCGGATGGTTTTGTCAAAGCTGGCAGATACAAACTCCTTCCCTGTCGGAGAGTAGTCCACATCAAGGACAGCTGACACATGGTCTGAGTGTACCACAACGGGAGAGCTCAACTGGCGCATGTCGTATGTGTACAGACTGCAGGAGAAGGGACAGATGGATAAGGAGTTATCACGTGAATCCCACTGGAAACGCAACACTTCAGATACAGCGGTCAGATTTTACCATCGAGATAGTACTAAACTTAACATTTAAGATATTAAAGTGTTACCAAAAAGGTGGAGGTGCGAGTCCCTTTGTGGTAAAGTCCACTTTACTGAATTCTTACTGGGAAATATGGATTTCTGAATGTGTTTTAACACTGCAGGTGCAAGATGTGCACTTTTACACAAATGTGTCCATTAAATAAATAGTTCACAGAGATCACAGGGTTCATTATGAATGAAAGCCAAACGTAAAAACAAGAGTAAAGCAAACGTGTTCCTTTGCAGTGTCAGAAAATGCTGCTCACTTGTAATCTTCGTTTGCACACGTGAAGATATAAGCTTCCATCGGATTCCAGCACAAGGCGTTACTCCTCAGTTTCATAATAACCTGCATGGAAACCACAACATGTCATCAGCTCCACACCTGTGGGTTCTACACTGCCTGTCGAAAGGCACCATGAACCAAACACTGAGCTCCCAGTCTTACCTTCTGGAGTGGAGCTGACTCCCTCATGTCATACAGCACTATACTTCGGTCTGAAGCACAGCTTGCGAGAAGCTCTGTCTGCAAGCAAAAACACAGAGGACAAGGAGGGGGGAGGTTGTTCAGTATCACAGCTGACATTGTGTACAGTCTGCTGGTGAAAAGAATAAAAACTTGAGTCATCACTAATATCAGCCCATCGGTCCATCTGATTTGAGATGTTAAATCTGAGAGATGGACAGCAACTTGCCTCTATGGGGTTGAAGCGCACACAGCTCACACTGTCCACACCCCAGGTGAACGTGCGGATGGGGCTACTCCTCTCCTCATCCCATATGTCCACCTGCTGGCCACAAGTTGCAAATGTGCCCTCTTTCCAGTGGTGGTCAATACCAGTGTACACCGTCTGTGGGGAAGGGGTACAATCTGTCACACAACACTCCCATTTGGTACAAGTAGTAACAGAACACAAATGTAAAGCAAACACTTCTGTACTATTCTAGCTCCTCAGGGTACAAATGATGCGATTTTTTTTAAAGCTATAAACATTGCCGTGAACTGCATTTTCCTTCGCTTTATTTTTTTAAATTTCTGTTTACCTGTTGGGCAAACCTTTAACAGTAAAACATACCCAAAACAGAGTAGAAGTGAAGAACTGCCATAATTCTACTTATTTCGACAGTGTTTACAAAATGTGTTTGGTGTTGCTAACTGTCCGTGATGAGGAATAAAATGCGGAACGCTATAGATGCTTATAGGATGAATCCACTAAAAGTCTTGAAACAACAGAAATTTGAGACTGAATAAGACTGGAGAGAATGTACTCTTGTTTTCAGTCATTTTAAGTTACTTCTATTTTCAATTTAGCTCAAAATTAATAAAAATATAAAAATGTTTTACAAAGTATAGTTACATCTGAAATTTTTAGAGCCTAACCACCAAATAAATTGATATAATTAAACTTTCATCAGTTGAAATTTTGTGCTAAACGTGATTCTGGAGCTAAAAACAAAACTATTTATGATCACAACTGTTCTGTAGGACAAGGAGGTGGTGGACCCACTGTGGGTTAGTGAAAAGCAACACACTCAGTGAAAACCAAAAAAGGTTAGTTTACATGCATTTACATTTCCTTTCAACTTAAGTATTCAAAAAAAAAAACAACTCCAGTAAATAAACCACTAGCCACAGTCTTTTTCAGTACTGACAGTGTTTACAGCCAGCTGGAACTCTGCACACACTGCAGCCAACCAAGAGCAACACTGGAGGCTGCCAATGGAAAGAATGGTCTCTCTCCTATCCCTACCTTCCCAAGAATCATGTTCAGTGGCTCTTCTTCTTCTCCATAACCTGGTGCTTCCATTTTCCACTGTTTGATAGTCTTGTCATCACCAGTCTGTAACAAGGGACCCATTAGCTAAATAAAAATCACAAAGAGCTGCCAAGTGTTCAAAAAGAACAACACCTCAGATACTAGGTAGGCTGTAAATCTGCTGTTAATGAGGGGTGCAGGTCTATTACCGTGAAGAATGAGGTCCCACAAAACCGCACACACATTCCCCGCACAAACCCCTCGTGTGCCTGGACTGTATGTAAGCACTTCCGCGTGGGCAAGTTCCACACTTTGACCTGCAACATGAACAAACTGTTTTCTCAAAGGAAACAATTGACTTTTTGCTAAGAGTGTGACATATCATTAGGTTTGTGACAATACTGTTGTTGGGATGTTTCTGACCTCGCCGTCACAGGAGCCAGACAGCAGTGTGGATAAGCTGGTCGGGAGCTTCGCCATGCAGTTCACCCCATCTCTGTGGCCATCCAGTGCTGCTATGAAGGGCTTGGCGAACACACGGTCGAGCTTGGTGGCATTCAGAGCCCGTGCGTACTCCCTCGGCACCTCGAACGGGTTTAGTGTGGGGTCATAATTTCTGGGAACTAAAAATAAATTAATAAAAACAAAAACCAGGCCCCAGAAACTCTGAATAACAATTTACAATCTACACTCATGGACAGAGGCAGTATAACAGTAAAACTAGCCACTAACCAAAATATATCAGTCAGACCTTTCCTAACTATGTAAATACTAACTATGTGATAGGGCTATAAGGTATTATTAGTAATATTAAATTACACAATTTTAATATTAAATAACAAAATTAAGTATTCGGATAACGTCCAACATAAAGGCTACTGGGTCGAATTCAACTCCTCATAACAGATACAGGACACTGGAATAAATTAGTACAGTACATCGTAAATATAAATCTAAACGAAAAATAAACGATTTCAGCACTATTGTCAGAAGTAAAGAAATGACTCAAGGTCTCATACCACGCTGGAGATCTTTGCTGGTTTCGCGGACATAATCGTCCGGGTTTCGGCAAAGCACCTTCACTTTCATCCTTTTCTTAGTCCTCCGGCGATAAGACTTTTGTGTATAATAATGCCCCTGACAGAAGTAGTTATTAAAACCAGAGGGAAAGAACGAAGTAACAGCCACGCGTGGTGTGCAACCCTCAGGACGCCATCTTTATTTACAGGAAACACATACGGCGTCGATTTGGCTTCCGTTTTTCTGTGCTGCCCCCTCGCGGCTCGGAGGGCCTATATGGCCGCCTCGGATACAGTCACGTGATGAAAAACACCTTTTAAATCATGGTAAAAACCTGTTACATTTGATGGCAACCCTATTAAAAGAGAGCAACATATATATTATAATATATTATTTTACATGGGAAGCGCAGAGTAAAATGTTTTGGGCAGTGTTATATTTGATTATTCTAAAATTGATTTAAGGATCTACTTGTGAACTATTTCAAAATGTAGAAATAAAAAAGGAACGGCAACTTTATCTTTGATTATTTTGTTTTTTTTATACAGAACATATATATTGCAATATATATCTCCGTTAAGTTTAGTAGTCATTACAGTACAGTGCTATTTCTATGTCCTTACAGCACAATACAGTGTTATTACAGAACATTATTATTATGTCATTACAGTAAAGTGTTACTAAAGTGCAGTGTTATTACTAAGTCTTCACAGCAGAGTAAAGTGGTATTACTATGTTATTACAGCACAGTAAAGTGGTATTACTACGTTATTACAGCACAGTAAAGTGGTATTACTACGTTACATTACAGTACAATACTCAATTCGCATGGGCAACCTCACTTTTACAGCTGTTGCATTCTAGCGCCACCATCTGTTCTGAGTTGTTAAGTACCGTATTGCACACCATACCTTTTTATGAATCTACAATATAAAACTAAATTAAGCTAAAGTTGTTCCCATAACACAATGCATTTACAATTTTTTTGTTCATGATAATTCAAAATGTTATTTCATGTTTTGATGTTATTTGGCTTTAATTCATAATGTACTTTGTTCACTGTGTGTGCTGTTGCGGTACAGTTTGACAACCATAAGTATGATTCATGTGTCGTTTATTCTATTTAGTTTTTTGTTTGATTCATCTCTGTGAGAGTTTGAACTTGATATTTTTGTAACTAAATAAACAGTTTAACTACGGAACAAGAACAGTGATGAGGATTAGCAAATCGAAGCCACCGGGGAGCAGTATATTTTAAAAATTGACAGTATAAGAATGAAGCAAAACAATATGGAAAAAGTTCCAACGGCCTTACACATTACACAAAAATATAACAGCTTACTGTTTTTACAGCTTTCTTACAAGACTTTATAGCTTTTGTTTAGTGATTAGATTCCTTAAGAAATCAGAGAAAACAGACTTTTTCAGCCAATTTAGACTATGCATAATGATTCGTACCAACACTGAAAGAAAGGTGATCGAAACGACTGTGAAAACGATCGCACAATCGCCTTCATCCCACTTGCCAGAAAGATTCTACTCAAGATCATTCAGTAGAGTCTCACTTGGAGCGAGATACACCTGCAGTGCAACCAGGGTTCATAAATAGGAGGGAGCGATGCTACCATCGCAGATCTGAGGTGGATCCTGGAGAAAAGGAAAAAAATACCATAAATACCAGAAATCATATCGGACAACTATCCACAGGGTCACCATGAGTCAAAAACGACACCAACAACATAATGTTCCAATTACTACGTTGATAACATAATGTAAAATCCCTAAACCTAAACGCTGGAGCTGTTGTGTTGTCAATGAACTTGGAAACATCTTGCTATATTCTTTTGAAAAAATGTGATTAATAATGTTGAAAGATCTCCTTAACATTACATAAGTTAGCGGTCAAACTTTCTCCTTCGTCACTTCCGCTGAGAGAAATGCAGTGCACTGTGGGATGAACACAACTTCCGGTCGGCATACGCCAGGCGACTTTCCGAATCGTGGTGGCGCGCGTGTTTCTACGATCAGACTAACTAGCTAAACAAGGACCTTTATAGACCTGTTGAGATGTCGAACGTGAGCTGTTCTGCAAGCGCAGACATCCCGAGCCCCGTGCCAGTTCCTCCGGACTCGCCGGTCTCCATGACGACCAGCCTTAAGCGGCTATTAAGTCTCGTGCGGTTCGAAAACCTTGCTGCAGGACTGAGCGGAGGAGTCGTTTCAACCATGGTCCTGCACCCCCTGGACCTGGTTAAGACCAGGCTGGCGGGTAAGACCTGACCACGGTACCGCGTGTCATTGGTGCGCCGTCACTTCCCCAGACTGACTGCTTTCTATCCCGTGTGCGCGCAGTGAGCGACGGCCTGCACCTGAGGCCCAGGTACGACGGAATGATGCACTGCCTGCGGAGCGTCTGGCGCCAGGAAGGTCTGCGAGGACTCTACCAGGGAGTGACTCCCAACGTGTGGGGTGCCGGGGCATCCTGGGGTCTCTACTTCTTCTTGTGAGTCCCCTCAGTTCTCACTAACTGGTCCTAAATCCGCGCAATGGAACTGCGTATTGAAGAATGTTTCCTCCATGAATTTTAGGTTCTTTTTAGATGTAACACCATCCATCTGTGGTCATTACCCACATGTCTAGTGCTGGGTCACAGTGGCCCAGACCCTATCCAAGAAACATTCAGCTATTCAAGCCAGTACGTTGCAGGAAAACTGCACACTTATGAACACACAGACACACGCTATGGGTAGTTTGGAGTGACAAGCCCACCTGAGGCACATGTGTTTGGACTGTGGGAGGAAATTCAATCCAGAGAGAACATGGCTTTTGAACTTTACACAGACTGAACAGGATTTGAGCCCACAGTCCAGGAGGTGTCAGGCATGGTACTACCTGCTGTCCCAAAATGCCCCTTAATGTCGTTTAGCCTGATTAAATTGTAGAAAGAATTACGAATATACAGGATAAGATGACAGGTATCCTGTGCTTACGCACTGGGATGAAGCATAGGGCCCTACCATACCAATTTAACAGCCTACCCACCCAATCCCGCCACCCTAACACACCACCTTGTAAGCTCTTCACTGGGATCATCAGGTAGGCACCATCGTTCATCGGTGTTTCGCTGACTTAAGCCCACGACCTCCGGAAAGATCAGAGTTCCTGTCGTTCACGAGTGAAAATAATTCCTGTTCGTTTGATTCTAAAGTCGGGCCCTTTACCTCCAATATCTCCAGCTACAACGCAATTAAAGCGCATGCGCAGGAAGGCCGGGAATCAGAACTCAGCGCGTCAGAACATCTGGTGTCTGCGGCGGAGGCAGGTGGGTGGCTGAGAGTCCAGGTCTGGCAATGATTGATCAGCAATAAACATGCTGGAGTCTTGCAGCTTCCTGGAGAAAAGCTCACCTTCTCACAAACCACATTTGTGCAGCTTGTTTGTTCCTTTAACTCTTTGTGTCCCTTATCCATATAATGTCTATGGAGTAAAAGTACAAATTGTTTTGTCTCCCCCAGGTTAACCTGTATGGGGGGGGTTTATGATCATCAATAATTGCTACTAAAAATAAATACAAAAAAAAACGAATGAAGTGTCTGTTCAGTAAAGATTCCTTCTGTGATGTCCCTTCATGCTGCGGTTTCTGAGCCACCCCTTATAGCTACATTTCAACTGCTAAATTGGTTAAAAAAATGTCACTATTTTAAATTGCAACAAGGCCACTCCAGTGTGTTGAATGATGTTTACATGCGACATGTTTTCAGCACGAGTCAAATTTACTACTGTTTTGTCCAGGGGCCATGACGCTGTGTTTAACCAACCCGATCTGGGTGACCAAAACCCGTCTTGTCCTGCAGTACAATACTGCGGCATCCAAGAAGCAGTACAAAGGAATGCTGGACGCTCTGGTGAAAATATACCGCCACGAGGGTATTGGAGGATTGTATAAGGTAAAGTTTGGTCTTAACATTTTTTGTGCTTATATAGATTCAAAGACTTAAGATAAAAATAAAGTTTTATCTGAATTTGTAAGTTCCACGTTGCCCTTTGTGGAGTCCACCACTAGGGGGGGGTGCTTTTTTCTGAGCATGCTGTCAAGCTTATGCAACGTTTCCTGAGCACGTGGCATAAGTCTTCTATCCCATTTTTGTCATGTGGACAAAACATATTTCTCTAGGGTGAGTTAAATACTTCATACAGTCAACCAGCTGAGATGCGTATTGTTCAGTGTTGGTTAGGAATTGTGTGGAAGTGACAGTAACCACTGTGTCCCACAGGGCTTTGTGCCTGGTCTCTTTGGCACATCCCATGGTGCACTGCAGTTCATGGCGTATGAGCAGCTGAAGAGAGAGTACAACAAGCACAGGAAGATGTCTACAGAAGCTAAGCTAGTGAGTGTGTGGCAATTAGTACAAACTGGAAAAAACCAGAAAGTGTTTTTTTTTTTTTTTTTTTTTTTTTTAAACCTCACAATATAAGTACACGCTTGTGTAACAAATCAGACCTGGATGATGAACAGGCAGAAATGTACTGTACGGTTTTAACCGTATTCTCTCAGTTTGATGTATAATTAAAAGTCATTAACCTAAATAAGACGGCTTGGTGAGTCACTGTATTCCAATGTCTGTGTCCACCATAGAACGCGATTGAGTACGTCGCCATGGCGGCTTTGTCCAAAATCTTTGCTGTGGCCTCGACGTATCCGTACCAGGTGGTCCGTGCGCGGTTACAGGACCAACACAACAAGTACAACGGAGTCACTGATGTCATCTGCAGGACATGGAGGTGAGCACCGGCTGCCTGTGTTGTTTACATCTCATACACTGGCTCCTATTGCAAGCGTTCAACTTGCAGGATACAAACATTTTTCCAGTTCATTTGTCTAATTTTCTTCACTACTTTTTTTGTAAAATTTCTCATGTGACCTGTGTTTACATATCCAGCCAATAGATAGCAGTAAAGAGCATTTAAAGAAAAGAGGAGTGTGAGCCCACCTTTATTCAGTTGAATTTAGCAGGGTTTATAGCTCATCTCTGCTGTTCTGAGTGTTGCTCATTAGCAAGATGAAGAACGCTGAACGTTTTTTGGCCGAATTGGCAGTTTGTGGAGAGAGTGCAGTTCTGTTTTCATCCATCTATCCGCCTATTATCGTTAACCACGTCATCCTTGTCAGGGACCCGGCGGTTCAGAACATGTTCCAGAATTATTGGGCACTATGCTATGAAATCATACTCTAGATGGCTTCTGTTTTCAGCCATTTTAAATATACTTTTTTAACCAAAGTAATTAAAATAATGCAAATTATTTTTTTCTTTATTGTAACTTTAAATTGGTTTTTTTTTTTTTTTAGAGAATGAAGTTGGTCACGTATTAAACCTGAGTTAATAGTTACATAGTGCTAAAATTGACATTGGATTTGTGAACTGAGATACAGACTTCTGGTCCCAGTTTTTAACTCTGAGATTTTATCGCCACAACTGTTTTACTCTTCCCTGTAGGAATGAGGGTCTGGTTGGGTTCTACAAGGGGATCGTGCCAAACCTGCTCAGAGTGACCCCTGCTTGCTGCATCACATTTGTGGTCTACGAGAACGTGTCCCGATTCCTGCTGAGCCGAACCCGGGGAGGAACGGCTTAGAGCTGCAGGGTTCTGACCCCACCTCACACGTCGCCCGTAGTGGACTGATTCACAGGGATCCAAAGTTGTGCCTGAGCCAGGGGTGGCACTGCAAACTTAAGCATACAGTGACATTCAGTTTTAGCGGCACACTTATGGTTGTGCTTTTGCACTTATAAATGTCTGATCATCTGCACAATCCCAGCGTGCGGACGTGGAACAGCACAATGTTCCTGTGTCTGGCTCAGCTGCCCTCGGATCGCGTATAATGAGGATGGAGCAGGACATCAAAGTGGAGGAGCGGAGCCAGAGCCCTGCGATCGTCGCCAGCTGCTGCATTTCAATGAGCAGTGTAATAAGAACTTATTTTTAGACTCGGGTTTGGTTTTCAAAGCAAATGTGAATCCCTACCAGACTGAAACTTTTGATGGTTTTACCATTTCTGAGCACTGATTTCAGCTTTGGCAGATGGTGTGGCATCATTAACTATAACTGCTGGAACAGAAGAGGTACAGCACAGCATAGGAATTCTGTATTTCTCAAGGAATGTACTATTGGTGGGAAGACGAGCTGCTCACAGCGAGAGACTAATCAGAGTAACACAGGACGAGTGATATTAATTTATTGGGTATATTTGTGCGAGGTCAAGTGGGTGTTTACAGGTTTTATTGTTGCAAATGTTTGCATGGATTGAACACCTGTGAAAAGTTTCAGTTGCACCTGTGTTGTGACTATAAATAAAAAATCTCGTTTTTAGTTTAGTTTTTGTTTTACATCTCCAAAGATCTGAAGAAGTTTTCTAATTTGACATAAGCCGTGTGGTTATATCAGCGACAGGTAGTGATGAAATTATGTGGAAGAAATGTGATATGCAAGATTTTGGAATAGAACGCTTGGTACCTTATTTCAATTTGACATTTTAAATGTAACAAATGTTCAAAATAATTTCTAGATTATAGTTTTGTTTTTTTTTTTAATTGTTACCAAATTTAATATAACTTGTATGTTGTTTTTGGTTTCAAACTATACAAAGACTATTGCAATATTTAATGTCTGAGAAAAATGACAATAAATCTCCATCCCGAAGTGTTATGCCAGCGTGTTCACTGGTGGGCTTTATGACTGTCCAACAAACTCTGCTTTCCCAATACAAGAAAAGTCAGTGTATAAATAACACAAAAACGCTGCATTTTGCATGCAGTCATCTAATTCAATAACATAAAAAAATCTGTTTGCCTCACGTGGTGTTTAATGCAGTTGTTGAATATATAATCTGGCCGCATACTGGAGTGAAGAGTTCTGTTTCCTAAAATTCATGAATGTGACCTGATTATTGATTCTGGCAGATCAGAAAGAAAATCCATATTACGTCAAGGTTTCTTAAATTTTTAAAGTACAGACTGTCTTTATAACATACATTAAAGCATACAGGTTACGCAAACCAACTTGTGCACGTAGGATGTTAAACACTGTGATCACAGCAAGTCTGATGCGAAATGAATACAATGTGAATATAAATAATAAAAAAGGTTTATTTGCAGTGATACATATAAAAAGGTATAGACAATGAATATTTTGAAAAGACTGCAAATTCACACTTAGTCTCTGAGGTGGAACAAAAAGTCACTGATTTCAAAAATGCACTAATAGTAACAAACTCCTCACCTGGGATTAGCAGTGGGTGTTAATTCAGTCCCATCCTACAGCGTAATCCATATGATAAACGCAATTTCCTGACATCCAAAGTGGCAGCTGTTGAGCAGGCGGTCTACTGATGATGTTATCCACCACGGGGCGCCGTCACAGCCAGGGCAGAACCAGGGTCCCGGTTAGGAGGGCCTCATTTCGGCAGCTCCTCAATGATGACGCGGGACACAGAGTTCCACCCAGTGGAGGCGTCCCCTCGTGGGTAGTCGGCGCAGGTGCCCACCCATATGGCCACGTCCACCAGGCCAGCCTGGATCCCCTCGCACAGTCCTTCCACTGCACAGAATAACACATAAACAACAGCAATGATCTTTAGCATCTGGCATTTTGCCTCATATTTTTAAGTAACTGTTGTTGTTAACTGCTTTTTCCAGGTCAGTGTGGAGTCTGTCCCCAAATCACTGGGTACCAGGCTGTGAAACTGCACCCCAGATGGGACGCCAGTCCATCGCAGGGGGTATTTTGAAATATGCTACAGGCAATTATTCATCCTCTCAGTACACTGTTATGTATTGCAAAAAATGAAGACAAATCTGTTGAGCATATTGCTCATTTTAAAACAGATTTGACTAATTTTATACACATAAACAAAAATGCAGCAATTCTACCATAAGATTTGTTGTTTTCTATTAAAAATAAATTGTATAATTAATTTATACAAAAATTTAAGCTGCAAGAACAGTAAATATTCAGCACTTTCAGCGCATACCCACATGTATACACACACCTTAGCTTGCAAAAGGGACTCTTGACTAATTCACACATTTTTGTGCACAGCAAAATGATGCTTTAAAATTTCTGTCTGTGTGATATTTTAATTCAAAATAATACTCAAAATGAATTTTTATAAGTCAACATGTTTCGCATCACAAAATATTTTTTAAAGAACAAAAACGTACATATATTATTTATGTGCAGTATTTATGCATATGTATACATATATATTTATACACAATTTCCTATAATGATTACTTTTTTCTGTATTTTAATGGTCTGGTTTATACTCTAGTTATATCTCATTAATACTTATTCTCCGAGAAAGGCTGAAATCCACCTGTGTTTACAGCTGATCTGTAAACTCCTGTCTGCTCCGTATTTGTTCACGTTACCCAGCAGCTGCCATGAGAAGTGCGACTGAAATAGTAAATATATATTCAGAGGCAGTATGGTGGCACAACAGGTAGCGCCGGTGCCTCACAGCTCCTGGACCGTGGCATCCCACCTGCAGAGGTGCGATGAATGTTGATGGTGGAGTTGAGCTCAGGGCTGCCCTGGTCCAGGTAGATGATGGACTCGATGGGTAGAGGACTCGAGCACTCAGCTCCATTGAAGGTGAAGTACCAGCGCTGGCAGCACGCCGTGCGGCACTTGAGCCTCAGGGAGCCGCTGAAGAGGACCCTTAGCGCGCTGTCTGTGCGCATCTTGGTGAACGTGCACTCCTGTGGTGGCACCATGCAGCGCAGTCAGCAGGGGAACTCAAAACTGGCAGGTTGTGAGCTCAAGTCCCAGAGGCAATGACAGCTAAACTTCGATCACTATTTGCTTCAGGGAAAATGTGCAATAGTTTGCGTGGGTCAGGTGTGAAATTGTTTGCTGCGCTAATAAAATAAAAGGATTCAGTTATAAAAATCAGGTAATAAAAATACAGTATATTTACAGTACAGTAAACAGAGGGAGAGTTGAACTCCGTTCTTACAGCGATTTTGCCCAAGTCGATGCCGTAGTTGAGCGAGTTCCAGGCACACTGTTTGTAGTTGGGTTTCCAGGGTTCCTCGAAGATCTCCCTCTCACATGCCCCCTTCTCGCCCTTCTGGCCATCCCTCCCTGGGATGCCAGGGGTCCCGGGAATGCCATTCACACCTGGGTTTCCCTCCCTGCCCGGTATGCCTGGAGGGCCCTGCAGACAGCTGCTGTACTGTGAAGGGGAGAGAAACCGGAGAAGGAAGTGGCTACTGCTGCTCTGACATCCTCCCACCACTTTGTCCTGCGCTGATCCTCACGAGCACCATCACTCAGCCTTTACAATGGGGCTCCCAGCTGTCTGGGGTCCTCCTCGACAGCTGTGCCTGGAAAATTCATCACGGGAGCTGCCATCTGCCAAGCTTCACCTGGACACCCTGGTCTGGCTCCTTCACCAGTCGTGCAACTCAGTGTTAAACTCCCTTAATGCTACCAATATGTTTAAGCTGCATGTGTCTTCAGTCCTGAATATCCCTGGTCTTTTAAAGAAGTTTGACACTTCAATAACTGACCCAAAAAAGTTGTCGAATTATTCAAATAACTCGTTTCTCTCAGGCCCTGCTCCATCATCAAGGAAACATCAATTTATGTTACAAATTCATTCAGACTCCTTTGTCCACGGCGACTTACAGTACTAGGTTTATATAACAAGCTATGTGCAGTGATTTAATCAGACGGGGTACTTTTTACCCTGTTAATTCAGGTTCGGTGCCTTGCAGGAGGGTACTATGCAAGTCCACACTGTGAAAAACTACGGCCCCTGTAGCTCATGTATAACACAGCATAATTTAACATGTTTTGGGCAAAAACACTCTGAAATACCAAAAGCATTCAGCCATTATCTATAAACACTTGTCCAGTGCAGGGTTATGGTGGTCCAGAGTGTATATCGGAAGCATAGAGTGTAAGGAACGGTACACCCCAGATGGCACTCATACACTGAGGGAAATTCTGACCACAAGTCCACCTGAAACACACATTTTTGGACTGTGGGGTGAAACCCACATGAACACAGGAAGGATATGCAAACTCCGAACAGACAAACCAATTTGAACCCACATCTAAACCTACAGCCTGGGAGCTGTGAGGGATCAGGAGGCACCCGCTGTCTTGGAGCCATCAAAAATACTTTTAAAAATTAAATTCAGCGTACAGACGTCCCCCTACTTACCAGTATAATGTGTTCTGGGAAATGGGCTTGTAAGGTGAAATGTCATAAGTCTGAGAGTTCTGAAAAGTGCCCCTTCCTGAGCTCTTGTTACTTATAAATGTGTAAAATCTGCCTCATATTTGGGCGAAAACTTGGTAAAGGGTACTAGATAATTCTACTCATACATGCAAAAACACACAAGTCAAAGACTCGTATCTTGAGGGATACCTGTACCTGAAAGCTGCCTCAGTAGTCAGTGACACGAGAAAAAGGATACTGAGAATACGCCAAAACCACAAACTGTGGCGGCCTGCATTTAGGCTTAGACATTCCGATTTTACGAGAGGCCAGAAGAAAAAGAAGCTTGAGCAGAACAGGCCATGAGGAGGCTTTGTCCTGAGAAATATGCTGAGTCATTTCACAACTGCGGTCGAGAGCCTGGGATGCTAGAGCGTGATTCACATCCACTTCATCGCTGTTTACACAGATGTGATCCGGGGGTCATTTCATAACGGACGGCGGACTCAAACACAGATGGTCTGCTCTGGAAAACTTTGAGTGGCACATACCGGGTGAGCTGGGGAACCGGCATGGAGGCCAAGTGGAATGCAGGACATTTCCTCCTGGGAGAAACCTCATTGCCTCACATCTGCTGTGGATCCAAGTAAAACTGGATCTGGCCATGCATTGTTTTTACTATTTAACTATTTTGATCTGAAAATCCTAACTTCAAGAATGATGCTGATACAGAAGCATAGGAAGAAAACCAGGAGAAAAAGTTTGTAAACAGCATGTAAGTAAGTTCTGGGCAGCTAAGGAGAGGAAAACAAAAAACTGACAAAGAAGTAGGGGATGAGTAAACATGTAGGGGTCTAAATACCAGTGGCTGCCCACCACTCCCACCCCTCCTGGGTGCTCTAGTGTGTTAAATTGAAAAAAATATCAGGAGGGGGTATAACTAGATCATATATTCAGATCAAATCTAGCATGAGCAACAGTGGAAGCCATGGCCGAGTCTTTAGCTGCAGCTTGTTGGGTAATGGTTAAAGAATTTGACTTGAGCACAAAAAAACATTCTGCTGTATGAACTGTTTGCTAAACTGTATAAAATGCATGAAGTAACTGTTAAACAGCCAGATTAATGAATACCAGCTGCTGGCAGTTGAGGGAAAATTAATATGGATGTGGAAGCAGCTGGCCTGAGAGCCACGGGGACAGAAGAAGGGAAGCAGGAGGAATTTAGACTTGACTTAGCTGGGTTTCTTGATGTGCATTCCAACTGCCGACTCAGTTCCGTGTCCTTTGTTTTCTGCCCCACACAGTGTACGAACCCCATTTGGTTTTGTTGGTTTTCTTAATAAAAATCCGAGTTTGCGTGAAAGACCCTTTTTCCTGCCCGCGCGGTCGCCTCTGTCCTACAGGCCACTACGACAACCATTCATATTAGAGGTACTGCAGCAATAAACTCCAGTCTCTGTTATCCCAAACGAAAAGAAAGGTCAGCTTTGCTGGGAAGCAGGCGACCGCATCTGGTGGCGCAGCGGCAGCTAAGAACGAATCTGAAGTCATGGAAAGCTTACATAAGGCGGGGGCTATTTTTAAAAGACCGTGCCAAAATGTCCATGTGAGGAAAAAGGCACACAGTCTATTATGCTAAAGAAAAGGTTTGTGTCAGGAGTCTAGTATTAAGTAAATTATAACATTTCTCAGACTCAGTTTCAGCTGTCTAGACGGCAGCCTGCGTCCAGTCAGAAGCACGGCTCTGCTTTTTGGCCACTGGAAAAAATGAGGCGGCTGTTCACCTGAGGAGATGTTGGATGGGGATAATGATGGGTGGGCGGCCACACTCTCAGACGGATCGCACGAGCATCGTCTCTCCAGAACGTACGCGTGTATCAGACGTAGGATGACGACATTGAATCAGAAAGAAGCACAGAGTCTAACAAATGGGTCCGAGTCCTTAAAAAAGTATCTGCAACCTGCGCTGGGACAGATCGTATTAACATTTAATTTAACCGCACACAAACAAATGCCTTTCGCAGTCGCCATCGCCTCAGCTGACGTGTCGAAAAGCGCCTGTTTTTCAAAGTGAACTTAAGCACTACACACACCATCCACGTGACTTCAGCCTAACACTTGTGAGTTTGCAGCGTTGAGCAAGGCGTGAACATGCAACCAGATGGACGTTGCTGCAGGCATCCTGGCCTGGCAGGGCGACAGGAGCCAGGCACCGTGGACACAATCGTCACCGAATCGACAGGCTTCACTTTTTCTGCTCAGCTACATTATCAGGCATCAGTATGAAACATGAATGGAAATTCAGCGAATGGTCCACAACCTGGTTAGTGGAATTCCAAAATGTCCATCTCTGCCGTCTCCAGAGCTGAGAACCTGGGCTGTGTGCTTCTCTCCAAAGAAGCAAAACTCTGTTCCCCTACATTTAAATATAAAACTACAGACTGTGTGTATAAAGGTCACATTCTTGGTTCAATTACATTTTATCACGGCCGCTTTCTCCCCGCCTTCTAAACGGTCCAAACTGAGGTGGTTTTAACTACTTTCTTCGGAAGCAGAGTCATTTTGAGAAGCTGCAGAAGTACAACCGTCAATTAGGTTTCTTTATTGTGCTCCACTTCCACATGTTGTCAGCATGCCACCTTTCCAAACAGCTACAAATAGTTTTTGCACAGCAGTTCTGTGCAAATGGAATGTGTCATTTAATGGTGACTCGCTTTCAGGCCGACAATCACATATACGGGTAAAACGGAAAGTAAAGACACCGAAATAATTGAAGGTTCCTTTCAATCAAGGAATGTTTACTCCTTCGAAATCTACAATCTCCTCTTTTTCACAGGAGGAAAACTTACATAAATGCTTGATTCACATGCAGGCTACACTCTACTCTGGCTACTCAGCACACAAACGCAACTAAGACTGGAAATCTGTTTATTCTTCACTCCAAAGTCACCTTGTCACAAATTTACAATCTGTAAAGTTTTTAAAAATTCAGATTATTCCTTGATTTTTTTACAGGTTAAGTTCAGTTGGTCCTAGATATAGTGCTAATGATCTTATTAACTTTATGTAACGTTAAACGTTTTACTTAAAAAACAGATAAACATTAAAATATATAGTCCCCACAAAATCCGATTCGTGCCGGTTTTTGACCGCTTCACCCCGTAAATGTGTGCAATGTTTGTCATCTAGTTATTGACCGCCAGCGATGGACACCAGCTGTAAACACTGTGGATCTGAGTAAAATTGAGGTATTTTCACACAATTATTCCGGGTGGGTGTTCTTTACTGTCATTGTTAACTCAGTGGGTAAACATAGAATTCTAAGATTTCAGAAGATTTCTGTGATGAAGATGCAATTTAGAGCAAACAATCTGTAAAATATATTTCAAAAAATTCATAACTTGTTTCTTCTAACACAAAGAGCCAGTATACAAAAATGAATACAAATCTCTGTCAGTTTAGTTAAAAATGTATTCTGGCGCCAGAAAATAAAAGCGATATTGGATGCTTGAGGGATAGAAAGGAAGATCCCTGTTGAAAAGCTACAGCTTTTCACTTTGGAAAAAGAAAATCTGCCATTACACAATGAGGCGTCGCATAAGTACTGTGATAGGGAAAGCACTCCCACACACACCTGCCCCCCACACACACCAGCAAAGAGACAGAGCTGGGATTATGCAGCGCAGCGAAATTGTAAAAAGCAGCAGCTACCTGGGTCCATCCCTGAGGTCCCAGCCAAGACAGCAGCAAACTACGGTAAAGCAGACTTTGGCAAAACACCAGGAAGCAGCTTGGCAGCTATACAGAGAACTTACAGTGGCCCCCAGTCTGTGTGTCTGGATGGGGGTTCTGGAAAAGGTGAGTGTAAAATGTTACCACGTTTACATGAAAGAATGGGCCATCTGTTGGGTCCCTGGTACAGTTCTCGCTGTCTGTTTCACTTCCAGTGCACTAGAAAGTGACACAAACAACGTATATCAAAACGGGGGTCGTCCTCGGAGCCCCTGGCTTGTTTTGCTTCCATGAAATCAACTTCTGAGTTTGATCAAATATTTCCTTCTCTTACACTGCTGTGTCAACATTCCAGAACCAGTTTTAAAGCACCTTTTCCTCTCATTCCTTCCGGGAAAAAAAAAAACATACTGTAGATATGCGGGACCCTTGGCCCTAAACCCTAAAGATGGTTCATGAACCCGAGTTGCTTTCTGGGAGCCCCTAGGGGGGTCACGGTGGTCCCGGTGAGGATGCAGCACCAGAATGTGACCTCATCTTCACTGACCCCAGATTCAGCTGTGTACCATTTATTTATTATTACCCACATCTAAAAAAAATGGCTATGGCTATATAAATAATCGACAGCTTCTATCAATTTTTATTAAAAAATGTTTTAAAAATCATTTAAGCTATAATAAATGTTAAAGCCCATTTATTTTAGCCCAGCTCTTTATTTTATGTTCTTAACCTTACCTACAGGAACCTTCACTAAATAATGAAAAAATTTAGGTCAATGAAATATTGTTTAGAGTTTAACAAAATACAATTCTGTATAATAATTAAGTAATAAGAAAGAAGAAAAGTTGTTTCTCTGAGGTCTCTTTGTACTCCGTCCTGGAGCCCCCTAGACTCCACTTTTACATTCTTATGTGATCCGTTATAAAGTTAAATACTATAGTAAATTTTTCCATCAACTAGTCATTATTGGTATGATTTTGCACGGAATTTTATGATAATGAATATTAATTCATCCACAATCTGAACACGTCAGTGTAGTTTTTTGAGATCATAATAGTTTTTAAGAATGCTAGTGAATGAAAATAAATCTGAACTCTCACTCTCTCTGTGAATTCGGCGTCCCTCTGGCGAAGTCCGCGCTGTTTCACCTTCTCCGCCCCGAGGAGAGGCAGCAGGAGCCCGGAGAGGAGCAGCAGGCGAGCCGGCAGGGAGCGCATGGCGAGCGGGTCGGCGGGGGAGCGCACTGGGGCGGGAGGCCAGGGGCTCCGAGTCCAGCCCCGCAGCCGGGGGGAGAGGCGGGGAGTGCGGGCTGTGCGCAGACGCGGCCATGGAACCCCGGACCCTCGACCCCCCTCCCCCTAGAAAAATAAAGTTAAACCCCGGGGGAACTGTGGAATTTGCGCTTCTAAACCTCCACAGAACACCCACTCTTCACTTTATAACTTTCAAAAAAGGGAGCAAAAAGACACTGGATGAGATTTTACACGGAACTAAATCGGAGCAGAAATAAAAACCTGTCGCCTCGCGACAGAAAGGACACAGACGAGACCCGGTCGCACTGTGATGTTTTTAGTTTGACGGTCAAACATTTCTGTCAAAAGTCTGTTTTAGTTTAAAGACACCCCGAGATACGTTATATCGTCCCAGTTACGTAGCTGCCAAAAGCCAGATTACAGGGAATAAGGAAACTCCTCCCAGTTGTAGGGTTTTAAACCTTTGCCAATATCATGTCCTCCTGAGATCCAGCAAAAAGGTGTTTTGCTATATTTCTACAATTTATACACGTAGTATCATTTAAAGGCATGTAATGTCGTCTGTTTTGGAGCTCAGCTTTGTAGTGCACAGGTTTGGGAGACACAAAATCATATGTCTTCTAGGATGGACAAGAATTACAGCTGGGTATCTGAAATGTACCATGTTACTGGTGTGAAATGTGTATTATAGTGTAAAAGAAAACATTTATGACAATAGTGAGCCAAATGAAGCCCAAGGAGGAGTGGAAAGAAGTCAGAGGCAAAGGAAAGCTTTACCTATCATTCTGAAATCAAAGTAATAAACTGAATAGAAATCTCTTTAAATCTATTATTATGAAGGACCTTTGTGGTTTGACTTAAAAAGTACACACTGGGTCACTAGTTCACTGGAAACACGTCTGGATTGTAGCAGGCAGAACAACCTGAGGAGACCTATGTGAAAAGAGGGAAACTATTCAGACTAAACCAGATTCAAACCCATAGCCCAAAGGTAGGAGACAGTAATGCCTCCCGTTGCACCGATGTGTTACCCAAGAACAGCAGAATGAAACAAAATAAACCATACAAATAACAGGCAGGTGAGAGAGGGTCAGGAGAAAGCAGGTCAACAAGGAGCATGCAAACGTTAGATACAAGCAGTTTTGAACTGGGGGGTCTAAAGGTCTAAAGGTGGATTTAATGGTGTCCAGAGCAGTTCTGATATTCTGGACACGGATGTTGCATGTTTTTTTTTTTTTTTTTTTTTTTTTTTTTTTAAAAAAAGGG